>CM052118.1:10327378-10341061 GCA_028454245.1 Halictus quadricinctus | reverse complement strand
AATAATCTATTTCTTGCTGTTCTATCTGATTCGCTTTATTTAATGCATTTATTATAAAAAAATTTGAATATACACTTTTCCATTGACCATGTGTTCATTATGCAGTTAGGGGTTGTGCAACGGATCGAAAACGTTGGATCATCGTTTTTCCTTTTGTAGATTTCTTTTCCAATTCAACGAACCGTCGAGCCAGCCAGAAACACGGCCATCGTGAAATTTGTTAATTACAAGGCAGTCGAGTCATCAGTCGTTTCAATAATCATGAGGCAACGTATCTGCGTCGTTAACGTTTCTCGGGCCAGACAGTGTACACGCAAGAACTTGACCCCGACGTTTTCGTTTCGAATGAACAAATAAAATAAATTCGATAAAATATAATATTCAATTAATATTCAATTAGCGAGCACATAGATGAACCTCGCGGGAAAAAAGAGTTGAGAATGCTTTAGCATACGTGAATCACTCGCGCTTTTACGGAGCGGTGAATTTTGGCGATCGGGAGAAAGATTTGTGGCATTTATGCATATTCGTGTTCCGTGATGTAGAGAGAATTTATGTCACTTCGAATTTAGTGTTATATTATTCTGTCCTTCGAGCGTTGAGTTAAAATAAATATTCAGAGAAGGTGAAATGTCAAGTTCCACGGTGTTGGATGTCTCTCGCAATTTATTATTATTTTCCATTTGTTCATCCAATATTTGAGATTCAAAGATTAAGATTCAAGATATTTGAGATTTGGGGTTCACTGCCTTCGTGTTACATAATTTTTTCGAATAACGTGCAACGCAAACTAACAAAATGGCTCACGCTTGTGCCATTTCATTATCTCGGATACGAATGAAGCATCCGTAAGTTCGAATTTAAATATTTTAGACACTCTAGTTAGCTTAATTTACGTTTGCATTCAAAATTCTGGCGATTGCAATCGAATGTTGCACAAGCTTCGCCAACGTACGAGGCGATCAGCGTCGAGCATGAGTCTAATTAATTCAAAACTGAGATATCTGAACCTTTCGAACGGAATTACTTTCGGTTAACTTGGTTTATTGCGCTAGTAAAATACGCACATTTTAGTCGGCACGATTATTTACATATTTTAGAGGGAGCCATCGTAATCGCAACAATCATTAAACAGCTCACAAAAACGGAATCGAACGCCGTGACTAACGAGGAAAATATATGTAGAGTCATTAAGACCGGCTGCTTTTTGTTCGGGTAGTAATATGTTCAAGAGAACTTTGCAAACGCGCGTATATGGTCGGAAAAATAAATAATCTCGACACATCAAATATACCGTGCACGGGCAAATATAGTAATCAATAGATCGTCCAGTTGAATTGAGTAATTTTTAAACACAATTTCTTTTAAAGACAATATGCAGTGTTTTATGCAATAGCAGATAAACAAAAACATTTTTATTGATTATAAAACAACTGATGTTTCGTGCGTATTTCACGCAAATTATCATTAACACGTTAAGTGCCGCATAGCAACCCCAGAGATTCTTACAAAATCAGAGTAATTTAATTAATGAAACCACAACTAGAAATTTAAAATGTATTATAGGGGATGCTGTCTTAACCCTGTTGAATTCGAAAGACTCCCATAAAATTCGGTCTATCTGGATATCTTGTAATAAAAATGAATTTCTAAGCCCACTCAAAAATCACTGTCGGTCATATGTGACTGACGTGGCAGTTAAACACGTGAAAACATTCTAAAATTGTTTACCTCACTTTCGTCTAACGCTTCATGAAAAATCGATTGCGCAACAGATAATAAAATGAACAAATATATCGCAACTATAAAATCGCAAATGGTTTCCTTGTAAATTTGCAAACGCAACGGGCACGCAACGAACACGCAATGATCCTGTCAACAAATATATCACAGCGGAGTACAGCCAACAATAAGTGTTCTAATGAATAATCATAGAAAACGAGATCGTGTTTACTCGGTTTCAGAATTGTAAGAAGTTGCGGCCTCGCTGGTCAACGCTGTTGACAAATATCCTCGGTCTCCTTATTTATGGAGGTCGGTGCGGCGTGCAAGTTCATTGGGGAAAAAACGTAGCCTAACAGTCGTCCTCCGGTCTGCGCGAGGTCCAGAGAAACGGAAAACGATTAGAGGTAACCATAAACAGGTGCATCTTTCACAACCGGGAGTGTCAGGATGAAGGGATAAAGGCGATTGGTGAAATCATCGTGAAACCGAGGAAATGTTAACGAATCCCCCAAGCTTCGATTCAACAAATAATTCCTTTCTCTCGTACTTACTAGACTGTGGTTGTTTATGTGCAACATAAAAATTGTCTGAATCAATTGAAGCATACAGGTGTCACGTATGTGCTTCTTTTCCTCAACGATGAGTTTAATAAGCTGAGTTACATACGAATCTTTTTACTACTTTATGTTTTATGACAAAATATATAGTGTAGATGGCCTAACTATTTTCTTCAGTTCTGATAATATTCGAAATATTTTTGATGCAATTTTTTAGAAATTAATTATATTTAATCTTAATTTCGGAAGTCGTAGAGAATGAATGCTAACAATGGATGAACAAATTGCAAATCGGTCTTTTCAACTGGTTATGTAGATGCGTTATGCATTGCTCGCGTTTCCTATAATGTTTGCGCGTCGCACAGATTGTTATTCATAATTTTACGAAAAAAAGCATCCCGAGCGGTTCATTACGTAAGACAAAACCCGGAAACTGCGTTCCTCGGTCTAGTTCCTCGGGCTACTTCGTGATTGCATTTCTTATTGTCATTGCAGCCGGTTGCATCGCCAGGTGTTCGTAGAATGCGCGACGATGCTCATAGTAGTTCGAAGGTGAAGGATCGAGATCGAGATCGAGATCGAGGCGGACAGACATTAACATGGAAGATTATTAACAGCCAATCATCCGCTGAGGTAGTTTGTTGACGGAAACTTTGCGATCACTTGTCTGTCTTTTTTATTTTTAATAACTCTATCTTTTATTGGTTACTTACATTTTATCTTAGAGCAGTTTAAAACGCTTTCATTGAAGTGCTGATACAAACCATGATTTAACTTTCTCGTCATTTCCAATCGATTATCCTTTTAACTCGAAATACCAAAAACGCTTAGCTTTCTTTCAATGTTTAATCCGTTTAAATATTCGCAAGCAAAAATATATTGAAATCAATGAAAGACAAATATTTTAGCTAAGCTCGGTTTGGTCTAATGATAAAGATTAATTTTCTAAAAGGATATTTCAGTTTTCTTTTTTGATCGCATCCACACTTGCCAAATTTAAAGTATTTAAAATGAAGAACAATACAAATTTAAAACGCAATGGATTAAAAACAGCGTTTCATGACCACATGTGCGCAGAGAAACTGAAGAGCATCGTTCGAAATAAAACATTAACCTCAGGATCCTTTACAGAACATCGAAAAGAACATTTTCCACATAAAAATAAAAAAAAAGTCTTTAACATAACAAGTAGTAAGATCAGCATTAAAAGACATCGACGAATAAAATTGTTGAATTCTTAGAATGTTCATATATCATGTTACGTTGGAACGTTAATAAGTCTGTCTCGAAAATTTTTCAAAATCCATGAATCAACGCAAAGTGTTTTAAACGGAAGCTTCCCTGCGACACCTTAGTTGCTGAAAATACAAATTTATAGTCGGCGATCGATCATAGATTCCTATTTACCATAATAATTATGCCCCTTAGCGATCCACGTGTACCCCTCACGTGACCGCTAAAGGTCGAGCAGAGTTAGGTAGCTAATTCTCGTCTGCGTCTGGCGTCAGCTTTTCGGTTCATTAGGAGTACAAAAACACAGATACGATTACGTTCTCATATATTATAAGATTTTCATTTGCATAAGCCGCGATACTGCTTTTTGCTGTAGAATCGTCACTGTATGACGTCATACAAAGCAGATCGTGCAGATAAGTCGAGAAATCGTTGGAAACAAATTTTAAGCGATTTTTAATCAGCAAACATCTAAATGACCAATGTACATAACAAAATATTACTAAATATTTATTTTTTCTCGTGTTCTAGTTTCTCCTTGTCTGATCGCGTGATCGCGTGCTAGGCGCGTTCAACAGTGTTCGAAATCGGAAATAAAATAACCGAATTGAATTTAATTGGAATTCTGTCGGCGGTGCTCATTAGAATTATGAAACACTGTAATCGTTCTGATGTCTCGTTGCGTCGAAATTCGAGTGAACATAACATTTTGAAATCGACACGCGTGTATTCCGCCGCGATTACTTCACACTTGCAATTTATACTTGTGAACGTTACAGCTCGATGATAATGTGTTGACTGATGCGAAACAATCGGACAAAAATTAAAAGCGTTGGAACGACAATGTTTATATTTATGCAATCACCTAATTTAATAAATAAACATCGTTTCTTACCACGCATCGAAGGATTAGAATTTCAATACGCTGTCTCTGTGAATCGTAAGACACTCGAACGCAAACAATTGCTGCAAACAGGATTAACAAATACAATTCAATGCCAAGAACTTGTCGGTAAGACGCCAACGAGTTAAATTACTTGACGAGCAACTTAGATACCGTCGTTTACAATTCTATAGGGTTTTGAGCCATGAGTCACGCGCGTGTTTATAAGATCGAAAAATTATGTTAACAACAAAAGGAAAAACAGTCCATAAGTTTGACTCAGCTTTCCAGAAGAAATAATAAGACCCTTTGATTTTATTAGTAATTAGAATGCAGATTATATTCATTTATGAAAACGTGTGTAAAACACACAATAAAAAATGCATCAGGGGAATTTCAAGACACTGTCCTTTCATTTTTAATTTATCAAAATTGTATAGAAAAGGTATGTCTAATTTCTGCTTATTGAAATTGCTTCAAGAAATTTGGCATATTAACACTGGATTTACGTTAACATATTCCCTTTCAAAATATTGGTCCCCCAGTGACCTGTTTTGCTGCACCATTAATTTGGGATTCATAAAGCACACGCAATACCCACACCTATTCCCGCCATTTCGTTCTCACGTGAATAGGTTAACTGCTCCTTCCCTCTGCCCTTCAATCCAATCGATTTCGATGCACACTAACCTGCAACACGTTCCAACGACAGCGAACCTGGTTCCTCGACTTCGTAGACGATCGACAACAACAAATCCTCGGGCTAGCCTTTTCGAATCAATTGCATCGCACGAACCCGATCGCTCACTATAAACTACCCGAGAGATTCATCATCCACAATATCTGAACCTCGACTCCTGGAAGATTCCACTTGGACCACTTCGCCACGACCCCCTTGATTATCACAGTCGAGCCTCCAAGGTGACCAGGCTGCCCGCGCAGACCAGTTTAGGTGTTCCCCAGAGGAACCGAGAGCGCCTCCTCTTAGCTTCCGTATCTTGCGGATTAATTTATTGCAGAGAACAATGGTCTCGAACCAATACGTCTGACGAGAGATTTGAGCTTCGTTGCCTGAAGACTTGAGCTTCGACAGGTGAAGCAGTCTGAATCTTCCCAATGTTGTCACTGAAACTTTGTTTCGGAAGATCGGTTGTTATCGATCACTGATTGGTAGGAATTTAGAAAGCGAAGATGATCAGGTGAACGTCCTCTTTCCTCTGATAGACCCGAAGATGAACCTTGTCGAAGGATCTTCCTTCGAATCCTTTTTCCAGTGCTCTATCAGGTTTAATTCAAGACGCTTCTCTTTGGAGCAGAGAATTGAAAGTGTCTTCCTCAACTTCTCAAAGTTCTGACCTTCAGTTCAGACCTCTAGTAACCCTTAGTGACCCTAAGAGACTATACTGTCTTTATCATCTATTTGGCACTTGAGGATCCCGTCAACAGAGTCCAGCTTCGGTTCAGCTGAATGAAGAGCTAATTAGAGGTAAGCGGAGCTCTGACAAAGCCTATCACTGATTCGATCGAAGGTGATCGACGGCGGGTCAGGACACCGATTCAGCGGAAGAGCAACCCTGAAGGCGTCCGGATGTCGACGATCGATGACAAGGAAACCGGCGTCGTCGCGGTGCCATAAGCGGCCTAGTCGCGGTGCCACTGTGAACTGACTCGGCTGGCTGCAGGATGGAGAATCCAATGCTTGTGCAACCCGTCGAAGCTGTCCCGGGGCACAGTCGCTAGAACGGCCAGATCGCAAGTGGGGGCAGAACCTGCCCGGCTTATTCTAAATAGCTGTAAGTATTCGTTGGTTCGCTGTGAAGATTTTTCCGGTGACCGAGGCGCCATCGCTAAACTCCTCGGATCGCCCTTTCTCCTCGAGGTCTGCGGTCTGATTCGCCTTTTTTCCGGACCTTGGGAATTCCCCGAGCCCAAACGACCAACACGACAGTCTGCCGGATGCTGTCTCATGCTACCTCACTCCCCTGTGCTGTGCTTCCAAGAGAGTCCTTTAGGTATGGCAACATTAAAAGGAGAAGTCCCTATGTAAACGATTTTTTTTTTAATCGAATTTTAGAAATTTAACGGAACTTTACGGGTACTTTATCTAACATTGTAACAAGTAAAAAGAATTTTTAATTACAAAAGAAATAGAGCAGCAGAGGATTAAAGAAGATTAAAATAATTCATTAGGAAAATATAAGAAATAACAGAATGATGAACGAAGATAAAATGCCAGTCAATTAGGGGCCATACTAACAAGGCGTATCGCATAAAGATTGCACGCATCATAAATTCATTAAGAAGAACGTCTCGCCAGTTAATTACTTTTTCCGTGAACATTGTGCAGAGCGATTATGTAAAATCGCGCGCGCCGAACTCTTCCGCCCAGCATTGAAATCGCCGGCCGGTTCTCGGGCGAATTTTCGCGCAGTACGCCGCGCCGGTCGCCAATTGGCTTTTGCCTGGTTAACGTAAATCAGTTTGGCGCAGAAAAAGCCGGTTCGATGCATGGAACTACACGAGAGTGTTCCTCGGTACTAAACGGAGAGAAATTGGACTAGAAATCGGGTCAGCGGTTTGCCAACGATCATATTACCAAACTGCATTTTTCCGCGGGCGCGCACCGCCTTTGTTTACACTTACGTGAATTCGCGAGGCAACTTCGCAATCGGATCCAAATTCCGTTCACGTTCCGTTGCTTCCGAAATTAATATTTCGTTTTCTATATATTTCCAAACCTAACGTAATGTACGAACGTTATATTAACAGTTCAGTTACTGCAAGACAGGTATCAAAAAGGTAAAAAAAAAGCTTAAAAATCTTCTTTCAGTTCTCATGTTAAAACAATACTTCACTTTACATACTTAAAACCGACACGAAGAAATAAAATTGCTAGTATCGAAATAGCTGTCTGCGGTAAAAAATTGAGAAACACTTCAGTGTCAATAACTGATTTTAGCAAGCTACCAGATAATCGCCGGCGAAAGAAATTATAAAGGCTACGGCGGAATAGAATAGAATGATATCCACGCGAGTTATGATTAATTTCTTACCGCACACGTGTTCTTTCTTTTTTTTGTTCTTCTAACAGGTTGGCAAAATAAAAATGAAAGTTTACGACACAGGTCAATACAAGTTTTGCTTTCACTGTTTTATATTTGGTTTTCCCAGTGTAACGATACGAAACGCGATTCCATGAATCGTAAAACTTTGAGTCACTCGATACGAATACTCAAGAGTAACGTGAAATATGTGTCTCCGACGGAAGAGAGACGACATATCGCTTGTGGTGAGTCGGGCGCAATAATAACCCGCGATTATCCTGATTACTTTGTTGATGGAGTCTGAACGAAGAAAATTTGTCTCCGGCATTGAATACGCTGAAAGAGACAGCTCCGGGATACGGTATCGTTAAAATGCGATCCATGATAATTTTATTATCGAGTAGAAAAGAAAAAAAAGAGGAAAAAAGCACTGAATAATGTGCATTCATTTACCAGCTTGGAGATTATTCTTTTTACAATTGAAAATCTACTTCACACGTTCTTACGTGACTCGTCGAGTTCACTAAGAATTTCTTGAAAACAGATAGTCTTCCATTGCTTCCCAGAATTCCTCTTAGAAAGCGCAATGTTCGTTATTGACGGCAAATATTGTGCGAATCATTGAGACGCAAATCGAGCTCCTCGGGTTGATTATAATGGTGGCAAATAGACTGTGGTCCTTTATGCAAGCTTCTGTGTTCAAAGATTATTTTGCACCAAGGTAAATTTATCTCCGAGGGCTCAAATATTGAAAAAAAATAGTAATGATAAAATTGACATTTAAAAATACAAGTATTTTATGAATTTACAAATTCCATAAAAGATGAATAAAATAAGAACGAAATAGGATTCAGAGAAAAAAAATACGTAGGAAATCAATTTTATTAAAAAAAAAATGTTATTCTTATGTATTTATAAGAGATGAGCAAGTACTTTTGCTAATAATGTTGTTTAGATTGGCAAAAGATGCAAATACTCCGAGCTTCATCTTCTTACTATATTTTTTCGAAGATAATTCTAAAGAAATAGCATAGTTCTTGTAGCATTCTGTAAATGTCACTTACTAATATTTCTACGCGAACAAATGCATCGATGATCGTTATTGTTAATTATTCCGTTTTGAATTGATTGCTTCCGGTAATCCCCGTCTGGTTTCGGGATTGCAATTATGCAAACGTTTTTCGAGTACCGATAAGTACAGTACTAATTGTCGCTGTCCGTAATTATTGGCTGCGCCTCCGAGAAACTGAGTGTCAATATAGGTGTCACTTTGAACCCGTTTCAAGGCGACGATCCTCCTCCGTAGTTACTAATATGACGCGTTAGTCAGTGTACTATAGTGACGACTGCAGAACCACAATGAAAACTGTCGCCTCTCCGCAAAATGGCTCCAACATCATCCTGAAAATTAAACACAAATATACGAAGAACTTATTTTACTCCGGTTAACTTTTAACTTGACAATCGTACAACCAGACACTGGCGATCGATTACAATAAATGTTCCTTTAACACATTTTCCATGAAACAATGTACGATACCGAAACTAAATTGGTTAAATGGTTAATTTACGGAGGAAAAATTGTAATGGACTTAAATAGTAAGTTAACTCTGTTACGGATTTGATCAAGCTTTTTAAAACACGTCTGTTAACATCATAAAGGATTCATTTACAGAGGAAGGACTTAAATAGTAAATTCAATCAGGAATTTTATTCAGCATTTTACACATTATCATTTTATTATACACAGACAGTCTGTAAATCATCTTCACATCCGTGATTCAACCTTTTCAATGGCTCAAATCGATCAGACACATGCCCGATTCGCAACAAAAACCTAAGTACAATACGAGCAACTTGCGGTGTGCCGAACTTGCGTGGTAGCACGGAAACCGTGGCCGATAGGAGATCTTTGAGCTTGGTGTCTTAATGACTTTCTCGACGACGCACTGAACTATGAAACTTAGACTACGGATGCGCACTGTTTTCGAGATGTTGACATCGGCCAGTGAAGTAAGTATTGCTACAATATTTGAAACGTTGCTGGAGCGAAACAAACATTCTCACATCCGAAAGTTTAGAGCCGTTACATTATTTTCTATTCTGACTGCGAGAAAGGCTTACAGAAAATAATCAAGCTTTCGTGAGCCTTGAAACACTAGATACGCTAATCTGGGAGATGCAAAATGAACTTCGTTTCTGACACACTGTCATATAAAAATTCAATGAGCAAACAGTAGAAAATTAACACCTCTTTAAATTACATGTGGATCATCCAGTCGCGTTTGTCTTAAACGCATTCATTATCTATTTATTTCTCGCTTCTATGTATTCTGCATTCGCGGAAGTGTCCACGCAAGCGCTGCCACCTCGCCAGTGACGCATGCAAAAATCGTTCGGAAAAAACTGCTTAAATATTCATAACAATTAGAACACTTATGCGCTCGATAAAAAGTTCTTGTAGCTGTTAATGACTGCGTCTCCGTAAAATTACCTCTATACATTCAACACGCAGTTGAAAAAGATTGTTGAAAGAACTAAAATATCCCCTTACGAAAACAATAAGTATAAAACCATTCCTGCGTGTTATAAAATTCGATTAGCGATACCTTGATCGATAAATATTATTAGAATTCCAATTGTTACGAACCTAGTGTAGCCAATAAATTTTGAATCCGGCAAAATCTAATACTGGAAATGGTAATGTAACCGATAACTGTAAATTTAGCTACACGGTAAATCTTAATGCCGTCTCGAAATTATGGCAGCCAGGCTACAGTGAAGAAAACCACCGAAACGCGTTAGCATGAACAGTTACGTCTATAAATTGTTCCAAAAAAACTTCGAAGACAGTCACGGGTCCATTCGAAGCAGCGCTCACGAACGAAATGCGCGAAAGCACTTTCAAAATCGTTGTCTTCGCACAGTTACGTCAACGCGTTGAATAACGTTTCGCGATTAGGGCTCGCAGCTGTCGTCCTGCACATCGAGCGACGCGACGCGGCGCGACGTCTGCAATTACTGCGCCTGTTTGCGACAATAATTAATGAACGTCAAACCGTTGACTAATGCCGGAAAAGAAAATTCTCGTGGAAACGATCAGCAGCGCGTCGTTGATTTACGATCGTTCGCGATTTTGCATTCGATCGCCGTCAAAGCTGAAAGACCATCGTGTCACGCGTCCGAGCCCGACTGAACCCGGGAGACAAGAAGCGGTTATGAAACCCGCGTAATGGAGGGACCGATCGAGTTCAGGAAACCAAGGATATGTATGCTCGTTTCTCACAGCGAGAATTACGCAACGTCTATTACTTTCTTCGCGATTAGAGGCGCACAAAGAGCCGAATCACCTCGAATTAAGGACACTTTCAATTTCGCCGCCCGGGAAATCATCGTCGTAATCCACGCTACTACTCTACGTTAAAAGAAATCGGACAATGCGACCGCCGCGTCGCCGAGGCGTTTAAAATTGCTCGCTTCGCTTGTGGCCAACGAACTGCACCGATTTTACGATTCATTGTCATCCGCAGTGACTCGCGTGTTCGCTCGCATACCTCTTCGATGGGAAATATTATCCGGGATAATCGTTGAACCGACTCATTCGCGAACGTTTTTTGACGCTACCGGTGTTTCAGCAATCGTTGTACGGTCATATTGGAATAGTTAGACGGAACAGACTTCTCGCGTCCCTAGAACCGACGACGCAATCGTGATGTTTTGAGATAATCGTCAAGGGTCGAGGGAAATTGACATAGTCGGACGCTGATAGCATAAATCAGCATCAGAAAACGACCCGACTCGCTCGGTCTAACAATGGCACTGACACATTTCGCGAAGAAAGACAAGGTCAGCCGACACGACGACGCACGCTAAACCAGTTTTCGTTTTCAGTCGAACGCGAGAGACACCATAGACATTAGATGCTGATTTTTCTGCTGAGTAAGACGTTTCACGCCCCAGATAATTAATTGGTGTCATTACAACCGATCCTAGCACGGTCTTGACGTCACACCAAGGACATCTGGAGACCTTGATCCCTACGCGAGGCCAGCTATTAGCTGTATCGGCATTCTTGCTGTAACGACGTTTCGACGGGATTTCTTCGAGCTTCTAAATGTCGAATTTTATGCTCACGATTTCTTGGAAAAAGGAAAACATCGTCGAAAGCATTATACAGTTTACATTTCGAAATTCTTCAGCGTTCAAAAGCTCCCTTATCCAAGAAATTTTATGGGCCGATATGACTAGGCTGTATCGTGCTAATGTTTTATTCACGAATGTTCGATCATCGTCAACTAAAATGCTACGCATGCGCTCCTTCGCGTCTGCTGTCCATTGTCTCCGTAATGCCTGGTGTCAACACCCTGGAATATATCATTCAACAAATTTTCTCTCGTAATTGATCTGTCAGATGATCTACTTCGGACACTGATCTTTCAATGTTCCTCTATGTTGAGGGCACACGATATTTTAGACATTCAAAGTCGATGACTGCAACTGGTGCAATTTTAAAACAGGAAATAGTCACCGTGGGCTATTATTATTTCCTTCCGATTATTATTAACAGGCTGCGCACGCAAAATTCTACTTTGTCTTTGCCATTTGTTTTCACGCTTGGAATTATTTTATCGTCCTTTTGTTACTGACTGTAAAATACTCTATGCGATAATGAATAATGTTATTGTCGTTTGAATTGAATGCAGTTAAAGATTAGTCGCAGTCGCAGAAGATTTTCTACTTATCGTTTTGACTGAAGCAATAACGAGTAACTGTTAGTTGATGTTGCATGTATCTTGTAAATGTCGCAGAATAAAAGAAGAGGAAGTGTCAGCATAGCTTTAAACAATTTATTCCAGGACTGCGGCGATAGAATTTGTTGTATGGGCTGTTTAAACTAAAGATATACGTCTTTTCCAACTTCTTTCGAATTCTTTTTATGGCTGTCGGCTTTTCGATCTATACAAACCTGCGGGTTTTAGTAACTCGTCGATTGACTATTGACCGTGAACAAACAGGCGGAAATTACATATTTGCAGAAATATGTATACGTGCTTTAGGAATTGGCGTGTCGCATACCAATGCTCGTACGCCTCAGAAATGTTCAGGAGAAACATATTTTGAAAGAATTTTCCGGCTTGCAATAGTACTCAGAATATTTTCAAATACTAAATCGTTGTAAAACATATCGATAGAAACCTTTCAAAATCCGCGAATTCTAATTTTTTTCGTATATTGGCATAAGTGACGTTTGTCGCTCTGGCTATACAAGATTAGTGGAAATACCAATAAAAATTATTTGCTCAGGAAGACCTGCATGTTTTTATCATAAATATGTACTTTAGATTGAAAGGTCAGAAGCGCATATATTGATCCATAAGTAGAAAATGTGATATGCATTGTGACGTAATAGTTGCACATGACAGTGTTTGTTACGTACATAATAATAAACAAACAGGTTTCTGAAACCTGCTCTACACGGGCACAGAAACGCCGGCCATGTAACGGAGAAATGATCGAATTAATTCGAAATTTGAGGGGATTTTTGAGTCAATTTTAGAATATATTCCTGTAGGAGTTTTTTTAACTTTTGATGGCTTAAATTAATGGTGGAAAATGACAATTTTGTGATCAAGATGTTTAGGTTAAAAAAGAAGTACCATAACGTGCCAAAATATTAACTAATCTTAAATTTTCAATCTTTCACACAGGTGATTCGTACCGTGTTGCACATAAGGTATCGTGTAAACAACGGCAAGAATCATTTGCTCTGTTCAAATGTCCGTACAGCGCCATTCGACGTAGTGGCAGAACGCTCAAACTGGTAGCCGAATATTACCACCAGATGATAATTTTCCCAAAATGTGGTTGTGCCCTCTTTGAGCAAACACCATAACCCTATAGGATCGCGACGGTTAGAATAGTCAATGTTAGATGGCGCCACCACCCTTAGACAAATTTTCATGTTCACAAAACTTCCCACCCTAATAATTGCCCTCACAGACTCTGCAGACTACATAAAAATGATAATGAAAATTTTAATCACCATAAAATCGGTCCACAAAAATATAATGTATGTCTAGAGCCCCGAGGACGTGAGGCAAAAAAATATATTGGGTGATTGATCTACTCCTATACCTCGTCTGTGGTACGATAGTGGACTCTATTGAAATGGAACGGTCAGCTAGTGAACTACATAAGGTTGCAACACAAAAGGTGTATATCCGAGAAAGCTAGATTTTAG
>CM052118.1:10279250-10327278 GCA_028454245.1 Halictus quadricinctus | reverse complement strand
GTATTTTTACTAAAAAATTAGATGGCAAGATGGTCAAGGGAGCGCTTGTTGATACCATTACAAAAAGAAATTGTTATAAACATTAAGCAGCCAGAAATAACAAATTTATCAATAATTACTATCGCGGCGATGGAAATCTGGCGAAGTTAGCTTGGGCGGGGGAGTTGCGCACCGCGCACCTGATCTCGTCCGTCAGTCGAGGTGCGCAGTGGTATGCACTCAGGAGGGAGCGTAAGTGCTGCGGGACTTCAAGGCAGCTCTCTTTCAATTATTAATCGAAACACGCAGTTTTTGTTTCAGAATACCTTTTCATTCAATGAAAAAGGGTTAGCTTGGCCCTGTTGAGCGAGTGTTAGGTTAGTGTTAGGTTTTCTCTCATCGGCGGGTTAGATTTACACCTGTTTACACCTGTGTGCGAGAACGGTAGGCCGTACTCGTGTATTGGGTTCAGAGTCGTATCTTCATCATTTATCATAGATATATGGGCTAAAGTTCTCGTGGATCTAGTTACAAGATTTATCGTTCGTCAGAGTAGAGGGCGTAAGAAATCTAGTTGTTGTTAACGATGTCGGTATTTCAGATCGTGAGACACGAAACCCCATATGGTGATTGGTCTACTCCTATACCTCGTCTATGACGAAACCTCATATGGTGATTGGTCTACTCCTATACCTCGTCTGTGCCTATACTTCATTTCTGCTATCATCTATATCTATGGTGATGAAATATCGAGTAACAATTTTAATTTATTTGTAAAAACAAGTATAACACAACTGAAAGATACTAATGCATATATTCTTCCTCCACACATAATTTTGAAACATCTTGTATTGGATTTCATGCACATATACGATTATTATTGTCATACATCCTCTTCACAAAAATTTGCAAATATTTTTTACCACCCTGTATACATATAGTTAGATAATGGATTATCTTGCGATACTGTTTAAAAACAACTGTCAGTTAGAATTTGATAAAATAAATAATACAGATCGCCATGTTCTTTTTGATGTGAACTTTAACCCAGAAGTGAAAGTCAAGCTTGAGTAATAATTACGAATTGTGTACTTTCAAATATTACGAGATGGATACTAATAAGGGGATTCACCATTTAACTTCAAAAGCATTTATTGCTGATCTGTGCTAATGTCTATTGTTAGTATTAATAAAACTATTACCATTAGATACACGATTTCCAGATGATTCGTTGAGAAACATACATATGACCAACTCGATTTACTAGGATGTAGGAGGATTTAACCTAATTCGAACTTTTTGTGATTATTAACCTTGTTTGTTATTATTTGTCTTGAAATTTGATGTAACCTTTTCAAGAAATGTCTTTTTCAAACATGGATAAACGACTGTGATTGCTTATTTCTTATGAGACGTACCTGCTTTAATGACAGTGGCTGCAAAAAAATAAATTTGCCAGCTTGTGTGAATTTGTTTTCATCAATTATATTGACCCATTATGAATAACATGAAACAATCCGAGGATCTTGACATGGAACAATCGGAGAATTCCGAGACGGGGAAGCTCGGATCCTACTATGCACTGCTAGTTGCATTAAAAACTATGACCGAACGCTGTGGACAGTTGGAAAGAAGACTGGCCAGTGTAGAAGAAGAAAATATGTGTTTAAGGCTGGAATGTGGTAAAGACGGGTCTGCAGCAATCACAAAAACAACAGATGATAATGAGGAAAAAATTGTACAAACCCTAAAGGTTTGTATGTTTATATAAACTGATAATGTTCATGCTTTTCACGTAGATCCATTATACTTTAAATACAGTTTGGTCAACAGGAGAAAGTGGAAGAGCTCACCAAGCACAAGTCCCAGTTGAGTTATCAGATTTTTATGGTAGAAGCAGAAAATCGTCAACTATGGAACCGGTTAACAAAGTTAGCAAGAATTAATAAATCACTAGGTAGTCATTTGACAAAAATCTCTGATACACTTAAGCAACATTTTCCAGCTGAACCAACAGACATTAAGTCTTATGATTTTCCCAGTCTATTAAAGAAAAGATAATAATCAACAATTGATTACAAATAACAGTTTATACTTGTTGAACGTGTATTATTTTCAGGTGAAAGAGAACAGAGTTTAGAAGAAATATCTTTAAGGCTTATTAACAGTATTATGTTAGAAAAATCGGACCTTGAACAGCAATATGACGAGGTATGTAAGACAAATTACAAACCTGATAAATTTCATGAGAATATGACTAGAGATATTGTTACGTTGTTAGATGGTTAAATTGCAAAATAATACAGAGGTGAATTTACAAAACATTGGATTTACTTATCCAGAAAATTCCGATACAGACTTAGAAATACTTAAACAGCATGACAGTAAATTAGTACAAATAAAAAATACTTTATTATCGCAACAAACGAAATTAAAGAGAGCACTGCGGCATTTCCAAAAAATGAAGGAAGGTTTGTATAATTATTTATGCTATTTACAAATTTTTAAAGTACAAATTCAAATAAATTTTTCCCTATCCTGAAATTTGTAAAATAATTTAAGATACGCAGTTACTAAACTGCAGTACTTTGGATGTTACAAAAAATGTATGCAAGTCAATATTTTAAATATTAATTTTATAGGTGCAATGTGTAATAGTTGTCGCATGAATGCAAGCAAGAAAATGTGTCAAGCAGGCACACAATTCGATTCTGACGAAAGTTTTAAAGAGCATGGTGCAACTCAGACCAGCCTCCAGACATCGAACTTACCATCCGAAAAATGTCCGAATTCAGTAGATAGTATTGATCGAGACAATAAAATTTGTCCATTGTGTGGATCTTTCTACGGGAAAGATAGGCCATTCGAAGAATTTCACGAGCACGTTTTGAGCCATTTTAATAAGGAGGTGTCTATCGATGGTTTCGAAATCGTTCGCTAACAGCTATTTAAAACGTAAGTAACAATAACAGACTTACACGATATTTTCTTTCTTAGCAAATTCCATAAAACAATGTTAAAGAATGTAAATACTATATATAACTTTGTAATAAAATGTTAAACAACCTATGTCTATATAACAATTCTCCCTTGCTCAGACCCTTATATATATGGGTCTGCGAGTGCTAAACTCTGATCCAGATAAGATTAATTTAATGGAAGTTAATACAAATGGTTAATATAGTTGTTAGTACTATGACATGTATTTTTTTGTTTTAAGCTGAAGCAGTAAAGGAGAATTGAAGTACTGAGATTACAATCATAACAATTCTACATTGAAATAATAAAATAAGTATAGTGAATATTTTACGTTTAAACACAGGCATAACATTTTTGTAATTTATTTTCTCCCTCTAACTTCATCATATGTAAACAAAAGTACCTTGTTGATGCAACTTATTCTTTACTTATAATTTTAGGTACATCTACAACTTTTAACTCCTTTTCATCAGACAGTTCTTTCGTGGTTGGCTGAAGTAAATTCTCACTTTTTTCACGTTTTTCTATTGTACGATGTTTCTTCGGTACAGCCCATAAAAATGAATCGTTCAGAATGTCCTTTAGAGATCGCCCAGGTAAATGAGCAGGTTGTGTTTGATTTAAAACATGACTGCAGTCGATCGCACATAGACTACCTAAATAAAATATAAACAACAGACACGAATAATATAGAAGTTGTCTAAGTAAATCACGGGTGACTCCCGAGGTCATTCGAAGTAACTATTTCCTTTACGAAAATGTAATCCGCGGCT
This sequence comes from Halictus quadricinctus, assembly GCA_028454245.1. Classification (NCBI taxonomy): domain Eukaryota; kingdom Metazoa; phylum Arthropoda; class Insecta; order Hymenoptera; family Halictidae; genus Halictus; species Halictus quadricinctus. The sequence goes on along the minus strand of CM052118.1, from coordinate 10,323,547 downwards.
TTCTTAAAGAGTTATTAACGAAAAATAATAATATTTACTTTTTCGTAAAACACTCGATGATCGATGACAGTCAAGAATTACAATACCAATCTGATTAATGCTGTGGGGAATCAATTTTGAAGTGTCGGTGGGGAGTAGTAGGACTCGAAAGTCTTTAGGAGTCGTGTGACTTGCCTCACTACAGTTTTCGCTATGGCGTGTATAAGGTCGAGTAGGCTCTGTGCTCGTGCAAAGAAATTGTGCCAGTTCGGACATTTCGCCCAATTACGGAGAAAAGTTTCGACAACATGTGTCAAGTCACGACCCAGAATAGAGCAGCAGATCGGCACTTTAATTCAACGCTGTCAGGTACGTTGATTTCGTTTTCGATGCCATGGTTCGCCAAGTAATCTTATCAGCGATCACCGTTAATCACCGTTTGCGGTAAATTCGTAAATTATTCTTACGATTCCTCTATGTCATTACATCACGACATGCTAACAAATACCCGGCGTTTCTTCTCATCCATCGCCGACTCCGTTCCCTTCTTCTCCGCTCTTTTGATTTTCTTCAGTTGCATGTTACGAAAGCTTACAGAGAGTTGTCTCATTGCCTACCAGAACGGAAAAAAAGAAATCAGTTTTTCCTAAATTCGACAAACATATATACAAACAACGATATTAGAAAATAGAAACAAAATATTCTCGCTTACTTGATAGTATTCCATCGATCCTGTATTATTTAGAATTTCACTGCTGGCCTCACCGTTTTTTGACATTTTGTCGCTCTTCAAAAGAGCATTTGCCTGAGCTTCGCTAATAATGCTAACTTTTACTTGTGGAGGCGTCATGTGAACGTTCAACTTCCCACCCACCAGAAGGCGTGCTGTACTTGTGAAACGGGTATTGGTTTTCATTACCTGCGGCGGTTGTTTTTCTATGATAAACGTGCTGGTTACTAATGAGCTAAGAAGCTGCGTAATCTGTGAATTCAATGTGGAAAGAATATCTTGCATTCCAGGTGGTTTGAGCGCAAACTTTTGCTTTAAACGTTCAGCCTCTTTGATTTGCTGACGATTCAAACAGATCAATTCCGCCAAGCTTTCGTTAAACAAACGTTTAACAAACAGTGACTGATTATTCTGAACAGCATCGTCGGATTATGCGTATATGTTTGCTGTAGCAAAGAAAATATGTAATAACAACCGTGCAATTTTCAACTACCAGTTAATGTCTGCTTGAAGAAGAACTTACTCAAAAATTTTTTGCAGCTTCCATCAACTTTATCTTTGTAATAAACATATCATCTGTGTTTAGAGATGCTGCTTTGGATTCTAATTCTTGTATCAGAGATATAACAATATTTGTTATGTACTATTCGAACTATGGATTTTCTGGTTCTATTTCGGTCCTATAACACCAATCTCATTATGAGTCTCGGGAGAATCGAATGACAAATTAATAAGTTAAAGATATCTGTATGTATATGTACTTACCACATTTGTTCTTCTATCCAAGACGACAGAAAGTGGCGAACTTCTATCGGAAAGTGTTCTCCGTAGACTGAACACACCTGTTTTAACACATCTTGTGGCAATTGTTGTATCTTTGTCCACAGTGCCATCTTCACTCCTAACAAAAATATTTTTCTCTTAAAATAGTTTGAAATCTTTTCGGAACAAAGTTTAAAAGTAATGATAACTGTACTCGTCGGTGATCGATAACAGTGGTCGACTGCCAAATAAGATAACGGTATAATTACAAATTAACGCTACTCTTTCATAGACATGAAATGGAACGAAACACACTATTTTCTATAAGCGACTTTTCTTAAGCGAGACTGCAAAACACAAAGATCGAGCTCAACAAAGCAAAAAAAATGGTTGATAAGATTACAGGGAAAGCATGCGAGTACATGCTTCGAAAATTCAAATACAGAATGGCCAATACGAAAGTATTCGACGAATGTGATATAAGTATATCGAATTATTTACGAAATTACCACAAAATTGTGATTATTTCGCTAAATAATTAGAAATTTTTGTCGAATTCAGTGCAGAAATACCAGTATCAATATTTACAAGTGAAAGAATATGATGTAAACGAAATATGTAACGCGTAAAATAGTTTAGCGGGAGGGGCGAGAGAAAAAAATTTGCGTTCAAAGACCTGTCCGTAGTCACCTGTTGCTAGTCCGAAGACAGAAAGAACTAGGTTCTGTTCGCTGACCTGTACCTTTCTGTTCGTTAGACCCGATACGTTCAAGATGATCGTACCCATGAAATAATCGTAAACGTAATGATCGCGGGAACCGGTCGCACGCGCGAATCTTATCAATAACTTTCCTTCCCCTTCTGCATTATTCCCATCACCGCGGACGACGACGGAGTGCCGCGACCACGCGATTTTGAGAATTTCATACCGTAAATGGCGCGGTCCTAAAGAGAGGGGAGAGTCACCTGACCGAACACCCAACCGCGCTTGCGCGGCCGTATGACTTTTCCAGGAACGTAATAACGCTGCAAATTAATAACATTTACTCGGCTTATCGCACGTAGAACTACTTTCTCTGCAAAACGCTTCCGACAACTAAACGCTCGATTTACAGTGGGTTTTTAACACCGCATAAATATATTCACGTGTATATTTAAATTTAAAATATATTATTTTCTCGATATAGAATAAATGTATAAAAAATTTGTAAGATAAATAGATACATTAGCTTATTTCTGTCTCTTCGAGATGAAATAGGATTTGGCTTACAATTCTTTGCACTGATCCTTTCATACTGTTAGCGTTTTCATGCACTCAGTAAAAAAAAAAAAAAAGAAAAGAATGTATAATATAATCGCAAAAACTTTGTTTAAGCGTACAAAAAGTATATAAAAATAGTGATCGAATACGTATACAGCTATACATATACATATGTAAATGTAACGTCACCGGAAATACTTTTTATAGTTTCTTTTAAAATCCCTTATTTTTAAAGGGACTTTATACTCTGGAGAATAAGGGGTGGAAATACGAGAAGCACAGCCCCGATAAGATATGTTGTCTTACTTCCAATGCACCAGAAAGCTAGAATAACAGTTGCACATGTATAGTGTTACATCAATAAGTGGGTGTAAATATATATTTGTTTCATTTTATCATTACCCGAAGATGCTATGATAGGTCCACAAGCTCTAGCCAGTGCTCCAAGCGAACGAAATACACCTGTTATCACTCCTTTTTGATTCTCAGGCCCAATTCGTGATACCAGAGTCATCATACAAGTTACAACCATGGCAGTGGCTATGATGCATCAAAAAGTTATTACTTGTCATGTTCGACTTTATATTGCTTCCTCTATGCACATATTTATACTACTCTCTTATTTGTACTTACAAATTGCAAATAGAAATACTCCAATGGTCAGTATTAGCAGATTTTCTGCTATTCCAATGCATACAAATGCCGGAATTATTAACCATAGGCCCTATGTAAATTATTTGAAATTTATTAAAACCATTAAATAGTAGCCGAAAATAGCATTGAATTTGATGGACATTTACCAATTCTGCTGTAGATTTTGTTCTATTTGGAGGAATTGTTCGTACCCAACTTCCTTGTAAAAGAGCCATAACTAATCCAATCCCTAAAAACATCCAGCCTTGTTGCATACTTGTGAATTCAAATAAATAATGGGTCAAAAATGTTAACGTAAATTCTAAGCCACTGTAAAGAAATAAATACACAAAATATACGTAGCCAAGAGTTTTTAAACTGTTTTTATCTGAAAGAAAAACGTTTATACATTGTATTAAAAAACATTAAAGTTAACTGACTGAGTAATTAAAGAAAATTCACCTTGCAAGCTTAGGCCAGATACTCCATTAAATTGAAATAGATCGATTGGATTTATATAAGCGATAGCTCCAGATATACCAGACTTTAAGGAAAGCGCTCTACATTGCTTTGGTAGAGACTCTTTCAAATTTAAAGTGACGAAACATAAATCGCTGACTGCTATGAAAAAAGCAAATATAGCTGGTATTATATACCATGTTCCTTCTCTGTTATTGCTTGAACTCCAAGCGAAAAATGCTCCTATCATTGGTCCTACAACAAAACCTATGGAAAAAGCTATTCCAACCAATGCCTAAAAAGTATAAGAATTCCTAATTCATAAAATTTCTATTATGCATATCATTACGTATCCAATTCATAAACTCTTTTTATACGTACCATAGCTTTTCCTCTGGTTTTAGGAGACGTAACATCCGTTATAATAGCCATCGACAAGCTAATATTTCCTTTGCTAATACCACCAACAAATCTGGCTATTACAAATATAGTAAAATTAGAAGATAATGCCCATAATAAATAAGATAACATAATGCCAGTCAAGCAAAACAACATTAAAGGTTTCCTTCCGTAAATATCGGATAATGCACCTACGATCGGCGAACCCAAGAATTGTAAAAAGGAGTACATAGAACCAAGGAATCCTACAAATGAAATTTTTCGAATTAATACAGGTGGACGAACTCAAATTCAAATAAAGAATGAAAAAAAATACACTAACCTCCATAAAGTACTGTGCTAACTTTGTCGGGAGCATTAAATAATTTCCGTGCGCTTTGTATATAATATAAAATCTTAAAATATAAACCTTGATCGCTTTCTACATCTCTATAATAATCTAACAAAGCCGGTAACAACGGTAGTATCATAGTAAATGCTAAGAGATCCAAAAGCAAAGAAACAAACACCACTTGAACGGTATTATCTTTTATTGTAGACATCGTTAATTCTTGAGTATTTTACTAAAAAGAAAAACATTTAATACTATTCCAATGTTAACGTGTCAACAACGAAGTAAGATTCATCGGCCACTCATCACATTTGATTACAAAATTTGTACAGATACTCTCGACAATCCCATGATGATATTCGAATAAATTCACAGTAATTTTAGCTCGAACAGTCTGATACTCGATAGGAAGTAGGATGCTTCGTTTCGAAATGTGTAATACTGTTCTTAACGGGAATACTTTCTCCTTCCTCTACTCTACTATAAAGGCTGAATACTGTATGTAGTCATTTCTACGAGTGAAAGGAGTTGAGTTGACCCAATTTTCGTTCGTTTCCCGCCTACAAGTTTTTGTATCGTTTGCTTACTCCGTTGATAACGTTGCCATTGTAGTTGCAACCATGTTACCGACACGATCACGCGGACTCTAGGTTATCGATACAAGGTTAGGATTCTCGTGCTCCTGCTCCGTTCATTTCAATGAACACAAATTACGAAGCTGACAATGATTCGAATTGAATTGAATGATCTTCCATTCACTCTACTTCGCATCGGATAGAATGAACGAAAACGTTCTCGTACGACGATGCGCGTGAACGCATCTCGAACAAATAAGTCATCACGAATATACGAAAAATCATAGTCGAGAAATATTTTATGGACCATAATATGTACACAATTGAAAATAAAAGAAGAAGAGGAATTCAATATCGAACATGAATTAGATCGCGTTCAACCACGTGCTTTGAATCTTGATTAATCATTACATTGTTTTTATTTGTCAGTGAAGCGAAAAATAGCACAAACCGGCGCACCCAGAAACATTATGTATGTTTTAACTTCCGGTTGCACACGATATAGAGCGTTCGTATACACGGAGTACAAACACATTTGCGTTCGACCACGGATACACTTCCTCGACGGGAACAAAGATCTTTTGAAACCCGTCCCAAAGTGTAACGTCGCCTGGAACGACCGTTTTTTACCGCACAGAATTTCAATAGCTTTTTTTTTACTACAAGTTCCGAGGAAATAAATCAGCACGGCAGACGTGGAGTTTGCGATCCTCGTTGTGAGAATATAAGGTCGATAGTGACCCTATGGTGGTATTAATTTTAGAAATCCGTACGTGTCATTGCATTAGTGTTACGACGAAAATTCAACGGATCTACCGGCTTAACGACAAACTCGGATATAAATTTTGTATCTTTCAAACGGTATCAATCGACATGCGTGGAGATTGCGCTCGTCTACTCGTATTTCTATGCGGCGCACTATTCTTCGATTTACAAAAGTCTACAATTTTCGTTAAAAAATTCAAGATGTTTCGGAATAGTTTCGATCTACGCGTAGAGCAGGTGGCCAAGGAACCAACAACCTCGTATCACGGTTAAAATTTAAGCAAGGGATTCGACGCTTGCCATCTGGGCCTCACGGTGTGAAGCGCATACGGCGCATCGATGCCATTTCATTCCATTTCATTCCATTTCATTCCATTTCATTCCATTTCATTCCATATCATTCCATTTCATTCCATATCGTTCCATTTCATTTCACCCCATTCCACGCGGTAGCGTGTTTGGACGAAAATATTTTAAAGTGTCTTTTATTCTGAAAGTTCGATGGAAATGAAACAAAGGTCTAGGAAAAATTTGATATTTAATTTGTTTGCGAGAGGAAAACCATCCATCGATATTCGTGTCGGCTTTGTTTTCGTTATGGTAAATGGTACGGTAGAAAATCTGTAGTTGGGAGAAGTTGTAGTCGACGCGATAATCGCCGTTGAATCGGTTTTCTTAAACGAGAGCAGGTATGCAAAGCGACAAAGAGACCGAACTGAAAATCCGGGGAGGTAGTAGGCTATCGGGTAAGAATGAACACGGGAGAAAGAAGAAAGAAAGGAAGCAAGGAGCGGAACAAGACAAGCACGGCAGATGGGAAACCCCTTGGCGGGGAAAATCGACGATTTTCTAAGAAGCGCGCGGCAGACTCGTAAACTCGTACAGTGAAAATGGTCGGAACAATGAGGACAAAGAAAATTTTCGGGTGGTACGGTGCACGGTACCGGGTGGCAAGCTGCACACCGATACGAACGCGCACCGTACAGAGAGCCCAATCCCCGACCGCGTCCGTGTCCCGTCCCATCCCATCCTATCCCATCCCATTCCGTACCTACCGTCCCGTCGTTCGTGTATAAGTATAAGCCCCGTAGGCCGTAGGGTATTATGAACTAGGCGCACGAGGCTTTCGAAACCAGACAGCCGTCGTGTATGCCATAAACACGAGTAGACGCTCTCTTTATCTCGCTCTCTCTCTCTCTCTCTCTCTCTCTCTCTCTCTCTCTCTCTCTCTCACGAATTGTAAATCCTCGTTCCGGATAGTATTAAAGGGAAGATGACGACGGTCCGTCAACCCTCAATACAACTGGAGAAGATGCACACAGAGTTTGCTCGGAGGTACGCGTCGAAAACGGGATTCGAGCTCTTGCTTGCTAGCTCACGAAGTCGCGGTGGCAGTTTCGAGGGGTGAGAAAAAAGGAACCTTACCCGCTCGAACTAGCCAACGTCAGGGGAGAAGGGCAGAGCAGTTCGGAGAAAAATAAAGAACGAAAGGGAAAATGTATGGAGGATGCGAAAAAGGACAGAAATATGAAGAACAGAGCAGAAGATTGTATTGAAGGATCGTACAAGTTTGACCAGGGTACACCTATATGTTATAGTATAATACTCGTGTGTATATAGAGTATACGGTATAGTAGTACCAACGTAGAAATAAGGATATGTAAGCGCGCGTGCCCGTGCAACCGACAGCAGATGCGCTCACAGCGCAGCTGTCCTCCTACAAGTGGTTCTCAATCATTCCCATTGCGTTCCCATGTCGATGCGGTGTGGTACACCGGTACACGTGTGTCACCGCTGCCCAAAACAACAACACCGTTTCTAGAAACTACAGATTCCCAACTTTTCCAACGGGCACTATCGTTAGATCGCATTCTAGATTCAAATTAATTGCTCGTATCTTGTATTTCGCCGATCCACCCTTGCCTTGCAATCGTTTACCACCGATGACGATACGCTAGTCGATCTAACAATAAGCGAAGTTGCGACGCGATGACAGGAGCACGTGCTGCTCAACGCAAGGTTCAGCTGTTCCAGGTGAAAAACGTTCGAATCTCTATACCATTCGCCGACAGCTTGCCGAACATTCGAAAAATTCTTCACTTATCGCAAAAAGATCCAGCGCGAGCCACAGTTCGCGTTCGCACAAATCACAGTTTTCAACTGCGTACGCATGCGTATACCAAGTACTATTCGAAACGATATACATACACATTTTGAGGAAAATAGTTGCGAAACGATTAATGAATTTCATTAAATTTTCTCAATTTTTTACCGTACCAGCGAACACACGTTGCCAATGATTTAATTGGCATTTTTTTTTTATTGGCATTGGCATTTTTTATTTTATTCATCATATACATATATTTTTATACGTAATCGGTGTCGATGCAATCAACGAAGAAAAATACCTTAGAAACTGATAGCAATTATTCAGATGATGCAAACAATGCAAACAATGAAATTATTGAATCCAACGCTACCATGCAACGATTCGCTAAAACTTGCAAGTGTGCACGCTAATGGTATTGAGCAGCTCTAGTTCAAGTACCTACTGTCCTACTGCTCTAGTACCTAGGTACTATTTAGCAGTACCTAGCGGTAGGAAACAAATCTGATTGTGTTTCAGACATGGGAAAAAAAGTAGGTACACAAATAAGAGAATTAGATGTCGTCGATCAATACCAACGAACACATACATTTTTTATAATATCTAAACCTAAACGTTGCAATCTTGAAAATAATAGAAAATTATTGTTGCCAAAGGAAAATAAAGCAGGAACGAAAAAAACAGACTCTGTGATAATTCGTGTTTCTAAAACGAGTCCTGGAAGCGCCGTTGCATCGTTTCTAATAAACTCGCTATTGTAAAATTCGACTGACCCTTTTTTCCTCTCTCTCTCCCGTGGGAAGAGAGGATACTTACCTGACGAGAAGACAGAAGGACAAGAAGAGCAGCATACATACGTCACGTACTTGACAGGCGGAGCAAAATTCGGGACAGCTGATACAATTTTGGCGGGCTTTGGCTTTGCCGATGGATCTGCAGCGAACACAAAGCGGGTACAGGGAAGAACGAAGAAAGAAGAAAGAATACGAAGCGCGAGGAAGGGAAGACGGTTGCACGATTGAAAAGAAGACAGAGAGGAGGGATACTTTTAAGAACCGAAGAAGGGGAGATCCGGAGGAAGAGGAAAAGGGACGTCGCGCAACGGAGAGAGCAAGAGAGAAGACACTGGAGAGGAAGTTGGAAGAATCGAAGGTAGAACTTGCAGGAGAATGACAGAGAGAATAGAGTGGGACCGAAAAAAAAAGGACGAACGAGAAAAAGGAAGGGAGGCCTCAAAGTTGGTTGTTGCTGGTGTTCCTGCTTCGTTGCTGTTAAATAAGAATAAGCCCCCACCATCCAACCTAAGGGGCACCTATATAGCCGGGGGCTTTCATGTACTTGGAGCCCAAAAGGAATAAAGAGTCGGGACACCTGGTCACGGGCAGCAGTTTGTCGAGAACTCCCTACGTGGGATAACGTCGTCGCGGCCTTTACGGTGTTCCACGGATTCGCCGGATATTCCTTGATCGCGACAGAGAGAACCGAACACAAACTCGGACGGATCGGATCGGAACGCAAGGGCACGGCAACGTAACATAACATAACGCAACGCAACGCAACTCAACAATTTCTCGACATTGCCCACCGCTGCATCACCACCGTTTTCATCGGATTCGAAAATCACGCCGTGGCAGCGTACCGTACATCGATAATAGTGCAGTGCAGTGCACGGGAAACTCTGAAATCGTACGTTTTCCCGTGACTTCGCGCCGTTTTCATCGCCACAACATATACGCATTTTCAAGCATAGGTGCGACAGGACCAAACGACGAGACACGACGAGACACGATCAGATCAGACAAAGACGGAGAGTGACGGAGAAAGAGGATAGTCGAGAGGCGCCCGGGTTCGGGATCTACTGTTTAGTAACCGCCGAAAGACGTCATATTCGCTTCGATTTGGGGGCTAGGGTGTGCTTCGCCGGTAAAACGTGTTTGCCTCGCTGGAACGTGGATTCGCGATATCACCACGCTACCGCGTCCGAATTTCTGTGACGATCCGATCGGCGAACTCGCATCAACACCGTGTATTCTCCCGACGTCGTATCTTCGAACATCCGTGTCGAAAAGTAATGATCAAACTGATTCGAAATCGTAATTTATCATACCGCCAAACTGTTATTCCGTCGTAGCCGTAGGTGGTCGTAGGTACGTACTTTACACGAACTACATCGAAAAATCTCGTGAATATCGATATTCATATTTCTCGGAACTTTCGTATGTTTCGTTTTGTCGTTGTTTCGTCGTTTAAGGCAAAATTCTCGGAAATCGTAATTTCATGGGATATCGTAATCCATTTGAATCTCGTGTACGAAGAAACATTAGCACACGACGTACAGTGGAAACGTTGAACTGGCGATAGATTACAATTATTGCGTTCTGATCTGCGACACTATCTTTCGAAGCATTCATTTTAATGTTGTGCTGCGCAATTACACAAAGGTTTCCACGCATTTTCTCTTATTCGAAATGAATCGACAAGGGCCGAGTTAGAGAAGAAAGAATACTCGTTGTGAAAGTACATGCAACCATGCACGTATACTATACATATGTATATCGAGCGAACAATATTTTTGTTTTACACTACATCGACCTTGCTATTTGAATCGTCCGGACATACGGTCGAATTGGCATATCCGAGAATTCGTAACAGTATGGGAATTTTCAAACGAGTAAATTCATCGAAGAAAGACTTGCATCGGAGGTAGGCTGAGATTTGTGACAATGTTTCGTGACCATAGAATTTGTTAATATTGCACTTATCCCGGCCTATCGAAATGCAAAATATACCATCGACGAACACAAACCAGGAATACGTTGGAGAAACGATAAACACGGCGTCGTTGGACAACACGATTGCTTTTGGCGAACTTGTCGAGCATACCGGCAGGTTGGGATGTGGGCATTATTTGTTGTTGGATTAGATCAAATTGCACTCATTCCGGCCTGCTGGATCTGCTCGATCTATCATCCGCTGTTTCTATCTCGAGCGAAAACGTCGTTCAGCTTAAACAACTTTAAACGTTCAATTCGTGTATTTACGAATTTATATTTATAAAATGTCTATCGTTCGTACATCTTTCTAGTTTGTAAGTAAAATTCGTGTACAAAATGGAGAAACGTATCAAACCCTATATGTTCTGAAATAAAATGAAGAAATTTAAATATTTTCCAGACTTATCATTTCAACCTTTTTTCCTGAAATCACTTAACGTTAGTACTGAGATTTTTCGTTCCATTCGATAGGCTATATCGTTATATGAGACGCGTGAAAGTATCATTGAAACTATTTTCTACGAAAAATTCGAAAACAAATTTTGTCCAAGATGAATCATTTTTCTAATCGAACGATACAAAGTAACGCGCGAAGAGTATAAATAATGAAATGACAAAGGAAGCAATGCAATAGTGCGAAGACGCCTGCAGTAATAAATTCAACATGAATGAGAAAGAAGAAACACGATCGTGGTAAGATGAAACCTTTTTTCGATGTATTTCGAATGAACGCAGTTCCATATACAATATGTGATCTTATTGGTGCAAGCACAACAGAATATAATACTGTAAATACATATATGTATAGTATAGGTGGATATATATGTATAGCATGATAGTATTCTCTAATCTATCCATGTATACGACAACAATAACCTAATCGCAATCGTACCGTTGCCGCGTCGTTTCAGATTCTATTTAAATACTATCCGATTCTCTTTTGGCGGGTAGAGGAAAGAAAAAATACAAGGAGAAAAAAAAAGAAAGGGAAATTGGTTGAAAGGAAGCGTGGAAAAATTACGTACGAGGGGTTACATTACGTTCGATCGAATAAGAAAACACAATAAGAGCAGTGGGGTCGTCCTGGTGGAACACGAATCCTGTTTTTCATTCATATTCTTCAGGTAGAAGACGTGTGGTTCAACGTGGTGCAAGCATCCCCCTTTAAGAGTCTCACGGTTTGAAATAAAACACCTGGCTTCTTCCAAATGTGCGCGGCATAGGTGTACATATAGTCGGTGTAGTGTGTGCCTACCTACATGCTACGCGCTACACGCTACACGCTACACGTTACACGCTACACGCTACACGGTACGCGCGTGTAGATACGTATATAGATACGACACGGCATGGCCACACTACGCTAGAGTAGACTGCGCGAAAGAGCCCGCGCTCGCCCGTCCACGGGCACGGGACTGTATTCTCACGGCAAAAGAGAACTACTTTTCTTCACGGACTGGTTTTGGTTTCCTTATAAACTTTATTCACTTCTGTATAATATGCCAAAGGGTACACTTGACATGTGTGCATGCTAGCACATCTATATATGCATGTATACGTGCACCATTCATATGCTAAACAATAAATGCGCTGAAAGAATCTCTATCTTGTAGATACGACTGTGCAGCTGTCACGCACACGAGCGTCTATATGTACACGAACTCATTGCAATTTCAAAAAGAATTCTCCTTTGGCGCCCAAACTTTCCAACGATACTTATTTATCGATAATCTTCATTTTACAACAATCAACAAACAAATAGTCAATATTGCTATTGCGACCAGTAAGTATACGTAGTACAAAAAACAAGATACGATCAATTTGTATATCCGATTCCGTTTTGACGATCGTTTCCGTAGTTATACAAATTGAATTTGTATTTGATAGGATTACATGAATATTATACAATAAGAAAGTATAGGTATACATTCAATTTTCAATGTTCCATTTTAGAAATACAACGTAAATATGTATTAATTTGATTTTTAATATGTATATATCATCTGGAATCTGTAACTTAAAAAAAAATTCTGCAGGTAGGCAAACAAACAGATGCACCAGTAAAAAGTTTAGGCTTAGGACTTAGGCTATCTAGACGTTCGACGATACACGTTCTTTCTAACAAGTACAATACATACATACTCTCAACTCTCAATCCGCTCGAATCCGCTCTTATGCGAGGCAATAAGATAGAAAAAATTGTATGAAGCCCACTTTTGTTAATAGATTTTTATGGTATTGTATTTTTATTGTACTTTAACAACGTATAATTGTCTTTGTAAACGATTTTCAAGAAATACGTAAAATGAATCATTTGAAGCAGATTTCTTACAGGTTAGTAATATGTGATTTTCGTGAAAACAACAACGTAGCTAACATAATGTTTTCTTGCTTTCTTCATTTTATGGATGTCACAGTATGATTCTAACATAAATATTTAACAGGTCTCCATTCTGTAGGTTGCAAAGATCGCAATCTTTAATATCAAGGTTAAGTTCTAATATACAAATACCACCTAGGATAGAACGAGGACCCACGGATATTTTACGTGTAAATATACGACAAAGTTTTACTCGTAATCTTTTTCAATACTTGACATAGAATTACATGAAATTCTCTTCTATATTCTACATTGAAGGCTCTTGATCGTTCGGTGCCAAGAGATCCGACGAGTACCCCTTACAGATACCAAGATGATCCCTTTTTAATCCCAGTGAAAAAATCGGACTATCGTATTTATGCACTGTCGTACGAGTCTGGTAGAGATACAGCAATGTGGATTCACAGAGAACACGCAGATTACTTTCCGAAAGACCTCTCGGAACCCATAATCAAGGTATATGTCGTAAAATATGATAAAATACCATTGATCGTCCATTTGAATGTGGTATTTAATGGTTTTTGGTAATTTTTTTGCAATTTATAGGCATTTGTGCCACCAGCAGTATATAAGGACAAAAGTCAAGTATCGGAAGAGATCTTTCTGAAAGCTATAGCGGAAACTAACATCTCGGAAGCGTTAGATATTTACAAGCTGTTGGAAGGTGATGTTTCCAATAAAGCCAAACAAAGTTTTTTAGAATTGTTATGTTTTTGTAATAGTCAAGAAGATACATTTCAATTCCTTCCAAATGATTGGTGGTTCAATAAACCAAAAATGCAACTGATTTGGACGTAAGTACACAAAGACAACGAGCAAACATTTCTATTCTTTTTCAACAACTTTATTTTTCAGACCCAATCCTCTGGTGGAGGAGTTATATAATTCCTTGAAAACTCAAGATTTCGCAACAGCATCTAAGGCTCACAATGCTATGATCTGTGGCTTCGCAAAATGGAAAAAGGTTTAGTACTTTGAATTTGTTTATTATCTTTGAAATAGTTTATCAAAGTGTAATGCATTATTAACTGAAAATTTTTAGTTAGATGAGACTTGGCTGTTGTACGAAGATTGTCAGAAAAATGATATTCCGTTAAATGTCAATACTTTTAATTATTTGATCGAGCTACTTGTAGAAACCTATTCATCCGAGGCTCATTCAGAATCAACAAGGGCTGTATACAATATTCTCAAATGCATGAACGACAATGGAGTTCAACCAGACGTCAGGACATTGAATGCTGCTCTTAGTGTAGCTTCTTCAATAACAAATATCACTGCAGCTGAAAATCTTGCAAAACACCTACTTATAGAATTTAAAAGACTGAATATAAAACTTTCATTGGCATCGTATTATTATGCTATTAACATATTTACTCGCGCAGGTAAATATTTCTTGTACATGTCGATTTTAATTTGATTTTGAATTGAGAAAACTTGATATTTTAATAGGTGATGCAACGTACGATTCTTTCATGGACATTTTAAACTCGGTAGCAGAACAGAATTTCGCTATTCAGGATCCTAAAGATGTAAAATTTTTTGTCACTGCTATGGACACAGCTTATTATACTTATTTTGATAAAGAATCTGGTGAAAAAGTGTATGATATTCTTTTTACCGGAGATAATTACCAGTTCTTACACAACTTATCAAACGTGCGGTTCTTTTGATCACACCAAATACTTACCCGGCGATTACTCGAATAACATATATTCCAATTACAGGAGTCTGCCTTCTTCTATACATACCTGAGATTGATGTTATCGACAACCACGATTACAGATTTCTTGGAACGTTACCAGAAAGTTGTTCCCAGTTTGTACATACCAGATTATCGCATTTTTAAGGAAATTTTAATTTCTATGAAACTATACCCACCGGAAGATATAGCAAAATACTTACCAAAATTCTGGACAGATATGGAGATGTTCAAGGTGTCGGACACAGATTTGAGTCTGAGTGCAATGGAAATAATGTCACGGGCCGTTTCACAAGCCCAGCCAGTGAAAGCAACATTTGCGAGCGCGGCTAAAGGCACTTGGATGTATATGAAGGTTGAGTGTTCGCATGCGTTGCATTGGAAAGTTACTATAGACTACTTACCTACCTAACAAAGATCTCTTATATATCATAGGATAAGATGGAACAGCAAAACTACACGCAATTTTCCACTGCTACTATCGGTCACATAGCATTACTTTTATTAAGAAACGGCGATGTGGAAGAATTTAACGAAGTTTTAAAGTATACTATCGAGAATCTCAATTCGTTCATACCAATGATGACCAAACAACAACTAGACGAATTATTTGAATTATGTATTTCGGAGCGTTATTTTACAGAAGCCCTTGTACGTACTTATAGTTGTTCTCTTAACATATTTGCTTCCAAGCGAAACATATTCACTTCATTTCTTTTTTTTTTTTTCATTACAGCTTGTTCTCGAATACTGTCTACATGCGGGATTCCAACACGTTGTCGAAATGGCTAAACTACTGCATAGTAATGATGCACATTTGGATGACCATCAGCGCAATAAATTGAAAAATTTAATGAAAGCCGATGTAGTATAATCTTTAGATAAATTTGAATTCGACGCAATAAAGAAATAAATATTTGTAAGAGCTTGTAATTTTGTTTTGTGTTGAGATTTTTCTGTTACTTTTAAAACTTCAACTTAAACTATCATGTTGCTGTATTGCATTGAAAGTTTACGAAGAATTTCAATCAATATGTCATTCAAAGAATAAAAATTACACGCGTCATTGGAAGATATTAATGTCCTTGTCCCTCTAGGTAGGGTACGTACGATTAATAAATTAAGTTGTATAGGCAGTGGGAGGTACTATCCTCTTGTCACTCAAATACTTATTTCCTGCATCGCATAGCTTAACATCGTAACTCACTCGACCATTTGAAGGAGTGGAATACTGCGGCACCAACTGATACCAGAACGTTAAACCAAATCTGGCGAGGTCGTTGAGAAGAAGTCTCCTAGAAACGTATTCGAGGACGAACTCTATACATATCGATATTCTTGGACTTGCTTGGACGGCGAGCAGAGAGAAAGAGTGATGGACAAAAAAGGAGAAGATGCGCGTCTTACATTGGAGGATGTACGCGAATTGATAAAGAAAGACGAACCCGACGTGGAGATCCACAGTTTGGAGGAAGAACCTGGCTCTGGAAGAGGTGACAATTACACGTCTATGCTGTATCGTATTCGTGTGAAAGGTCAAGAACGGAGGGAAACAACCGGTGGAACGATCGAATGGATCAATTACGAACGTGCGATCATCTACAAAGTGTTGCCTCGGTCGAGGGAACATCGGGAGGCGTTTAAAAGCGAACTGCTCTTTCGAAACGAAGTGGCATTCTATACGTACGTGTGGCCGACCCTGAACAAGTTGCAAACGGATGGCAAAAATGTGTTCAACGGCGTTGCCAAAATATATGCGGCGCGTGTCGATCTTATCGCTATGGAGGATTTAAGAGAAAAAGGTTTTAAAATGGCAGACAGAAGGAAGGGACTCGAGCTCGACCATTTGAAGGGAGCTTTAAAAGCCTTGGCCGGCTTTCACGCGCTGAGTTTAACGCTCCGAGAAACGAGGCAAGTCGAACATTGTCATTGTCATTGTCATTGTCATTGTCTTTCCTTTTCATCTTCTTTATGAATTAGTGCGTGCCAAATATACGGTCGAGTATCTTTATAAATACGTAACTATAAAGTTTACAATGCGTATTTTACATATGTACATAACACGTGTTTCGAAGGCCGGAAGAGTTCGCGAGACTGACAGATCCAGATGGAGGTCAAGGTATACAGGAGGTGCTTTTTCGACCGGAAAACGAAGAGTGGTACCGACAGTATTACCAAGAAGCTGCGAAAAACGCTATCGAAATGGTATCCGAAGGCCTTCCTACCCGCATGGAACATAAGAGAACAGAGATAATGGAGAAATTGAGAGCATTCCTAAACGACGACGTATTTTTTCGTACAATGAGCGAAGTCGCTGCCGTAAGAGGGCCCCTTACCGTTTTTTGTCACGGCGATTGTTGGACTAATAATATTCTCTTTAAAGATGACGCTGATCCAAACGAGGAAGTACGTACTACAGTCAACTTGACGTTTATTTTGCTAAATTGATTGCACGAACGTTCTTCGTATAAATTCCATATAAAAATATATAAAACTTGTACATATCAGGCTCTTCGTATAACCCATAGCCCTCTCAGCTAGGATCCGAGTGAGAATATTAAATTATGAGATCTGTTTCTTTTAGTACAATTTTATTATATAAATCTGTAAGATTCTTATATTACGGTTCTCCTGCTATCTTTTGTTTTTCCTTTCTTTTTTAATCGTTATATTTCACGAGGGAAGTATTACTTCGGTGGAGGTGGTGGTGGTGACGGTAGTAGAGGTGATGGTAGAGCAACCAAATTCTCCTGTAATTTTTCTGTAGTCGTTCCGTTAAAAATACGTGTGCCTCTTCACGTAAATAAATAATATTCTACTACTCTATTCGCAATAGAATTAGTCTCTAAATAGGAATTTTCTTGTAAATATTATTGCGTACGCGGATATAACTGAGCATAACAGAAATGGGCATGGTAAAAGAAATTTGAACCGAAATTGTTGGTGTACGTAAAGTAAAGCAAACTCAATTAATATTGAACGCCGTCTAGAACGTAGCAAGAATTTCGATTACGTTCGAATAACACGACATCGTTGTTACAGGATGTCTGTTTGGTCGATTTTCAATTAACCCGAGTCGGTTCGCTCGCTCTTGACCTCGTCAACTTTCTGTACTGTTGTACGAGTGGGGATATTAGACGGGCTCATATGACACAGCTTCTTCAGCATTATCATTTTCATCTGATGTCTTCGTTGCACATCCTTAATCCAGAACATCCAGCAAAAGATCCGTCGGTTATGTGGGAACTGTAAGCAATATACTGTAAAATTTGTTTCTATACTAGTACAAAATATCCAGTTAAACAAAGCCGAAGAAACATTAACATCTGGTTGTTTCACAGATTAAACGAGGAAATGCGACGGTGTGGACGTTTCGGAATAGGTCTCGCATTAGACATCTTACCGATCAGCACGTGCAAAAGCGAAGAAGCACCAGACATGTATGAAAAACCGGAAACAAGCAAAGAAAAGCAAACAATTCGAGGACCGCCGCGCGGAGGAGCTGAATGCGCGCGTCTCATGACTGATTTAGTTTTAGAACTCGTAAACAATCACGCTTTGTAACTCGAGCATCACACGATCTTTGCAAATCTAAATAGCCGAAATAATCGAAATAACCGAACGAATGTATGGAATGTATGGTTCAACGAATGTATGGAAATCAAGAATCAGAAGAGAAGTCGACGATTACAACAACAATGGTTCTAAACAAAACACGAGAAAAGGTTGCATCGAATATTGGCGTTTCCAAAAAATGTTTCCACCCAGTCTATGTCTTAGTAGTCGCGTCAGAAATTTTGGTAAGTCAATGGATAAATGGAAATAGATCGATAGAAAAATATCGTAACTTCTGTATCGCAGAAATAATATACTCAGTATTAAAAATTTCATTTATATTTTGTTTAATTTCGTGACTTTTCGCGATCGTTCAACAAATAGCTCGTAATAGGTGAAAAAATTACTTACAAACAACCTACGCCTGTTGCGGAGGCGTATGAGCTGCTGGTTGTTGGGCCGATGCCTGTGGACTCGGTGGTTGCTGTTGCTGTTGTTGCTGTTGTTGTTGCTGTTGTTGTTGCGCGGCAGGTTGCCAAGGTGGATGTTGATTCTGTTGTTGCTGCTGTTGTTGCTGTTCTTGAGCTAAACGTTGATGCGCTTGTTGCCTCGCTCGAAATTCAGCAGCTTTTAATTGTTCCAAGTGGAACTGTTGCCTCTCCGTGATCAGCTGTTGCCTCTGATATTCGAGACCTTCGCGTTCTCTTTCCATCGTGGTTTCCAGCTCCTCGAAATGTCGCAGTTTAATCTCCAACTTTTTCATTTGCGTTTCGACGAGCAACGCCACCAGAGACTTGATTTTTCGTTCTTCCACGGCAGCCAAATGTTTCGCCTTGACGGCAGCTGCCGCCAGTGCAGCGGCGGCTGCAGACTGTAGTTGAGCATCTCGCACTACCTAGTTTCGAACAAGGAAGAAATAAGAATCGAATCAAATCAAACCGAACACACATCGTAACACCAGAGCACTGTCTCTACCTTATCCTTCTTCTCTTTCGCTTCCATAGCCTCGACGTCCACAGGCGTTTTCGTATCCTCCTCCGATTCCTTTATTTCATCCTCTTTCTTTCCGATCTCCAATTGAGCTGGCTCAACTTCGGATTCCTTCGGTTTTTCCTGTTCCTCTTTCTTTGTTTCTATCGGCGTCGATGTGGCCGAATGCGGCGAGGTAGCAGCTGTTGTCGGTACGCTTCCGGTAGTCGACGGTGTTGCTGTGTCGTCTGGAGGTTCGGGCGGACCCGTACCGGCTATACCGGATTGTGCCAAGCCTGCAGCTGGATCAAACTTGCCTAAAAAGAGAAGTAATGATGGAATAGAAAAGATCGTAAGATGTAAGTATAACAGATATAGACTACGAAATAGACGGGATTTGTTCGTTACCGTCCGAGTTGGCGCTGGCTTGGACGTTTCTAAGGTGTTGGTCCAGCAAAGCGGCCGGCACTTGATCCTTGATAGCTGCAAATTCCTCCATGGCAGCTTTCGCGGCACTTGCCGCCACTCTGGGATCAACAACGGAAGCCAAAAACGCGACTGTGCTCATAACTGGATTGCCTGCTTTCGAGAAGGGTACCGGTTGATAAGCCAAAGGACCCAAACCTTCTGGTCCCCCTTCCTCCAAATACGGATCCTCTATCGGAAGCCGTAAGAAATGTAAAATGCACTCGTCTTGGGTTCTTGAGCCAACGTGCTCGCACACTTTATTCCAATCATCCTTGTGCAGCTCTAATCCCTCCAACAATAACAACGTCTCCTGTTCCGTCCAATCGCGGGTAGCGCCGGCAGCTTGCTTGTTCTTCAAAACTGCTGGCTTTCTCGAATACTGATCTATCTTTAGTCCAAAGTTTGCCATCGCTCCGGCCGAAGCTTTTTCTTCCGATCCCATCACGTTCGACTTTTTCTCTAGGTCGAGCAAAGTTTTCGCAGCGGATGGTTGCGGTGTTTTCGGTGGGTTTGGATTCACAGGAGCCAAACCCGACGGTGTATCCGACAGTACATGGAAATGCGACGTTGGCGGTGGTCCCATAGGCGTTGGTCTCGACTCCGCGTCCACCTGATAATTGATAAGTCCCCATTGCTCCAAGAACGCGTGTACACGCATAATCGCGCATACATCGCCGGCTAAGTTGCGTCTGCAAGCCGTAGACGTGATGTACTCCGTAGGATTTAATCTGTAGGTATCGATCATAAAATTCCTGTACGCCAAATAGATTTCCGGCGTTTTCGATTTATTTTTACCATTAAAAAACTCCGACAGAGCTCTCTTCTCGATGGTATGAATTGAATTGTAGTCGAACCAAGCAGAATAGCTGGGAACGACAATGTGATGGGTTTGCTCTGTTACATTGTCTTCTGGCTCGTCGCCTTTGCTTCCATCGCCCCTTTCTTTGCTAGCATCTCGTTCTTCCCTGTCTTGAGTGCTTTGAGAACTTCCTTTGTCGCCTTCCAACGGCTCATCCAGATCTGCCATGTTACCAGATTTTAACGGTTGCAGTTCGTTATCCTGTTTCTTGCTTCCCGTAGTTGTTAAGGTGGCACCGCTGGTCGGAGCATTCCCTTGACCTGTAACCGGTGGATTTGTAGGCGTAGCTACAACTTCTACGATCCGAGGTTCTGCTGGAGGATCCTCCATTCCTTGCGTGAGATCGTCCTCCTCTTCTCCCGTGCCACGAGACTTTTTCGGAGTTGCTAGCGACGACGTCGAGGAAGTACTTTGGACACCCGAAGGCGCTCTCGCGCTTTTACGTTTCCCTGGTTTCGGGGGTGGACTAGGAGATCGTTTTCGTTTTGGCTTTTTCGCAGAAGGTGGCGGATGCGATGGCTGAGCCATTAAATCCTCCACCGAAAGCCTGTACTTGTGTATTTTTTTCTGACCATTCTCGTCTATCTCATAATCTTCCTCGTTCATCCATTCGTTATACTGATCCAAGTCCAGCGCCCACGTTGCCGATACTTTGTACACTGATTTCACGCTAGTACTCGCAGGTGTCCCTTCCGGAAAATCCCAGGGAAGATCTAAACTAGTCCAAGAATCGTAACTATCTGGGAAGTAATACCAATGAAGAAGAACGGATCTTTCGCGCCTCATGCAAGGTCGCGCGTATTCTTCCTCCATAGGATCCACGGAAGGATAAATAATGTGTGTAGCGTCCGCTTCGTTCTCCGCGATGGTGCCTTGGTGTCGCCGAACCGCTTCTTTCACTTTTGCCGCTGTCGATTTGTCTACGTCTGGTCGCACGTATATGTTCGGTATGGTGAAACATCTGTTCTGAACTAAAGCTCGTTCCGCTGCCACCAACATTTCCACCGTTCTATCCATTCGAGATCCTGACTGAAAGAACGATTGTTTACCGATTATTGTAGTATTGTAGTACCCATACATCGAACTGCTCAAAATACTTACCTTTCCGACAGGAAAATCGAATCTGCGCCATCCTTGCTCTTGTTTAATACGAAACGCGGTAGCAAGAATATGACATAAACCACCACCTGGTTTGAAATCTAAGAAACATTTCATCTGAAAATATTATCATTCGTATCAATTTCATAACGATATTCTATAACTGTATGATAATGTTCGGTTATACTTATCGAATAGTACATACAGGAAGTCTGGTCATAGGTGGTTTTGAAACGTTTTTTCCTAAATTATCTTCTTGGAATTGCAACAATTGTACTATCAAAGTAGCTAAACTTTTATTAGTAGGAGGGTCCGTTTGTACATACTGCAAAACATAAATTAATATTTACATACAGTCATCGATACAAGATGATATTAGAATATGGATTTATAAAAACTACACGGTGACATAAACATTTTAACAGACACAAGATTTAGAACCTATGTTATATAATGTTAAAATGCAGTTAGAAACCCACATAGTGGGATAGAAAGACACATATGCAAATGATTAAGTTTATGTACCCCAAAAATTCTTGTGGAATTTGCATCGTTTCCCAAGCAAATCCATTTTTTTTATAATAAAATTGGTCTACTACAGGAATCACTGAGACCGTATTTCAAGTAAATCAGAATAAAAAAAACCACGATAAAGCGTAGAAATGATCGTAGATCGTTGAATAGTAGTTCTTGGAGGTTTGACGCCGGGTCTTTGGACGTACCTTTTTGCAGTTTTTTAACAGCCACTGTTTCACTCCGTCGAGTTGTGTGAGAATTTCTTGGGATTCGAAAAATTTTGCATTGGGACCTCCGTCCTTTTTCGGTCCTAATGCGAGCATCTTTTACGAAATATTCACTTCAAAAATTGTCAGATACGCTGTAAGAAAGAACGCCGCGTTTATTGCAAACATGACACGCCTCTGAAGTTAGTCGGAGCTACAGCATTTCTATGAACACACATTTCGACGAAGAAATTATAAGTAGACGTTTTCAATTAATGATTTGCAAACTTTGTTCCTGGTTTGCTAACAATTATTCATTATTAAAGTCGTAAAGAAACACTTATTATCCGATTAATCGGTTAACATTTAATCGTTCACTGAAAATATTTCATCATAAAACGAAATACTACAAAATTGTACACGGACTGAACGGTGACGATTGGTAGACATGTTCTCGCACGGTCTCTAATATGGTGGATCAATGTTTTCCGAGCATACGTATACAGTAGGTTTATTCATAACCTAAAATAATTAAACTTATCATATTGTGTCAAATTACTAAAATTTGGTACGTGACTAACTTCTACTAAAATACTAAATAACTTTGAACATTTTTTATCGTAGATTATTTTCCGTATGCACACTTACTTTCAGGTACAATAAGTATGTCCGATGAGAATGACGTCGATATAAACAAAGAATTTGAAAATTTATTGTTTGCCGAAGAAAATGCTCAAAACGTTGGTTACGAAGAAGGTTACGAGACTGGCAAGCAGCAATTGATAAAAGGATTTCATTTGGGTTACCACAGAGCAAGTTTAATAGGGGCACAGTTAGGATACTACTGTGGAGTCTTGGAGCAATATTTAAACGCGGACAAACCGAAATCGCAGAAAGCAACTTTTATCGCAAAACAACTTCTTCAAGATATTTCTAATTTTCCAAGATTTAATAGCGAAACTGTCGACTTTCTTGAAAGTGTAGATAATATCAAGTTCAAATATGCCAAATTTTGTGCAATAACAAAGACGTCTTCCTCGTATCCAGAAACAGACAAACTTGAATTTTAATGAAAAAGAAAAGTATATTACCATTATGTATGATAAACGTTTCGAAGAAATTTTAAATTTTATAAACATATACGACAAATTGATAAATTGTCATATAGTCGATTTCATTACGGATGACTTGTGGAAACTATGTTTGCCGGATGGATTAAGACTAGAGTTAGAAAGGGATGATATAGAATGCTTTTATTGGACGGAGAATGATAGTCATCCTGTGCTTAATCAATTTGTGAAACAGGCTAGGTCTCTTTCCTTACAGTCGTGTTCTACAGAAATAAATTCAAAGGATCTTGCGAATGTATTACCTGTTGTTAACGATCTAAGTAAATGTAAACACAAGGATGTAAAAACTGAATTTATGAATGTTAAAAAATCACATGAGGTTGAATGCCTTGGAAATATTGTGGGAGCAGCAGCAGCATCGACCGGAAGTTTAGTAATAGATGCTGGTGCTGGCAAAGCATATTTGTCAACATTTTTAGCTGAAAATCATAATGTTCCTGTTCTCGCGATAGATTCTTCGCAGTCATGTTGCAAAGGAGCAACTTTTAGACAGAATAAATTAAAGAAGAGAACAAAGCGTTCTCAAAATTTGGTATTTATGATGCTTTGCTATCCTTTATGTACATTTCCATTTAATTATAAGATGCAAATGTGATATAGTTTATTTTAGGTCCAATACATAGTCAACGAAATAAACGAAAACACAAACTACATAAAAATGATAAATGAACATTTTCACGAATGGAAATTAGATAAAAATCTTGTATTAACCGGCTTGCATGCCTGTGGCTCTCTTACCCATTCGGTTATCAAAACTTTTCTAGCCACGAAAGATATACATCTTTTGTGTATCGTGCCTTGTTGTTATCACTTAACAAACGAAACGTTAAACCAGAGGATCAGTTTTTCTAAAAACGCTAGAATGCTAGCACAACAATCCGTCGAAAGAAGCACTAAAACTAAATCTGTATCTTCATCGTTGTTTTATAGAGCAGTTTTACAAGTGGTACTCCATTCCATGGGTATAATACTTCCTTTTTCTGTTCTATCGATAATTTCGACTTTAGGTAAAACCTTTTATTTTTTTTTATTTCGTTTATTAGGTGTTTATAATGCTAGAGTAGGTCGAGGAGGACCCTTACACGATTTCCCAAGTTATGCTCTGTGGGCATTCTCAAAAATTGGAGTGGTACCAGAAAAGGTATAACATTTATGATACGACAATTACAAACGCACGAATATGTTCATTAGAAATATTAAAAACCCCATTACTTTATACAGATACCATCTGTGGAAACGCTGGAAAGTGTGTATCGATTACATAAACATTTATCTAAACGATTTTATACGTTTCAAATGTTACGAATACACACAGGTCGCGTATTGGAAGCGGCTATTATGCTGGATAGAATATTGTTTTTGCAAAAGAGCAACTTATGTTCCAAACTTGCTATATTACGTTTATTTGATCCAATTTTATCGCCTCGACATTATGGAATCGTAGCCGTCAAATAATACAAAACAAAAAAAAGGATATGATATCGATAAAAAATAATTGTTTCATACACAGTATGTACAGAGTAATTCTCAAATCTCGGACCACGCGAGTAATTAAATAGTTCCACAAATGCGACGACATTTGTTGTCACACACACAATATATTTTTTATAGATCCGATAGAACAGTGTGTCATTGAGTTTGGTTTGATTCGAGATAATCCATGACAGAGGTATATCCTTCTTCCTGTACTACAGGAGCTAAAATTCCTGTTGGAGGTAGACCACTCCTGGTCCTGCATATACTGCAATTACACAGGCCTCGACAGGGTGGACAAGCCCATTTCTGAAAATATACAATAAGATTATGGTAAAACTCGAGATTTAATATAATTTGATATTACAGAAAACTAATATAATTACAATGCTTACCGGATCTTTTAATGCTTCCAGCGCACTTTCACCGTACCTTCCCCTCAAACACGGTCCACAAAATTGTCCTCTCACTCCGATACATTCTCCCGATCGACAAACCGTCTTTGTGTCTAACGTTTTCTGTCTACATTGATGACAACTAGTTCCCTTAATTTTACAATATTTTTTCTTACTACTCTTCTGTGCTATATTCTTCAACATGTGCTCTGTAATTTCATCAACGGAAGGTATGGTATCTGGATCGTAAGGTGCTCTAGTAACTTTATAACGTTTCCTTTTAGCTGCGTATACATCGCTATTGTCGTCGTCAGTATTGTATTCGTCGTAATCATCATTGTTATCGTCGCTATTTATACTTTCGTCGTGTTGTTCGTTTTCTTCATCTACGTCGCAGACTCCCATTTTCATTAGATCGATGGAGCGTTGTGACGATTTCGCCCATGGGAATAAAATCTGTAATTTAGGCTTGTTTCTCTTAGACTCGTTCAAGTTATCTCTACTACCACTTCTGGAGGAACTTCTGGTGTTGTATTTTTTCCGTAATTCAAGACGAACGCCGTTGACTTTAAAATCGTTGTCACCGATGGCACCAGAGACAGTTCTGCGTCTCTTCTTCGGCGGTTCGTTTTCTTCATTTTCCGTGTCTTTGTATTTTGATTTCAATTCATTGAATTCGTTCGATTGGGTTTTTAGATCTTTAAAAAAGTCGGCAAACTGAAACGTACGGAACGTACACATATATACGGGGAGAAAAGTATTTATAGGTTAGCAATTTGAAGTGTAAACTTAGAAATACTTACGACAGCGTTTCTTTCGGCTATGTTCTTTTCTCGGAGATTATCGTAATCGTCTTTGTTCATCATCGAATTATTGGTTGGGAGCAATTATTCCAGAGAGTAGTTTAGTAGTAAATTACCGACTGTTGGACGGTCCTCGTTTGAATGGTATACAGTAAATAAATAGGTATTGTATTACGGGTTACAGGTTACGGGCGCACGGCTGCACGCTGTGCCGGTTGCGTGATAAATCGCATCATGGCGAATCGATCAGGAAATTTGGCGGGTAAAACTATCATGAACAGAGCATGTACGGAGCAGGTAAGTAGGCATATGCATATATTCGATGTGTTAAACAATTTCTCGCGAAATTCTTTTTCACGAAAGAAACTGGACCGATAATTCAAGCTATGAAGTTGTTGCAGAATTTACAGTCAGCAATATTTAAAGTGCTCCCGTTCCAGATACCGTTACAAAGAAAAAGCAATGAAACAATAAACGGATTACGGTTCTTCTACCGCGAGTATGCTTCGCTATATACCCATGGTTGCATTATCGTTTAACAATTCTCGTTATTTGCTTCTGCTATATTCGAACAGTAACAAGAGCATGACGTGTCTCGATTAAAATTTGGTTTTGCACTCGCAGATAAGATAGGAGACACGGTAGCTTATCGTTCTCGATCTTATCTGTAAGAGAGCGATCAGGTGACTGAAACTTCTGGCAAGTATGGTATCGGTAAGCATTTCAAGTTGCCTTTGACCGAATAAATTTTTGCTTAAAAGCGATATCCTATTTACAGAATCATTAGAACGTCGGACAATTGTTGTACGGTGAATTAGCGGTGCAAGCGATGACGAACGTAGCTATAGAGAAATGATTGCCAGAGAAGCCTTATCGCGGTTTACTTTCAAACGCAAACAGTTTTAGGACTAAAATAGTTGGGCCTGATTTATTTTCGATATCGTTCGTCTCCTTATCATCGATAGAGAATATTTGTAACGCGACTGTACAATTTGAAGGGGATCGAGCAAAGAGCGTGTGAAACGGCTTATTCGGCATTCCGTATTCCGTATTCTACACTCGAATTGGTCCGAGTTAGTATCCTGTATCAGCTCGACGGCACACGGTCTCGCTCGCTATATACAGGAGGACAACTCGGTCCTTGGAAGAACGAAAATCGCTTAATATCGCCGTGACACCGCGGAACGTGATCGATCATCATCACTTGTCGTACCACAAAGGTAAATACATACCTTGCTACTCTACAAGAATTCCAAAAAATCCAAATCGTCGTATCGCCGATACGCTAAGTTGTTTCGCTGCGGCGACAACGACGCGTTCACGATTGTTTTTAATTGAACGGACGAACGTTAATGCTCCTGTTGATAACGTTGCGTATTCCTCTACTTTTTTCCTCCGTTTTTTCCGAACGAGAGGAATAGACCTGTCGAAACGATAGGATTCTATCGAGCCGTGGTTATAAGAGACTTACAGTTGTTTGAAACGCGATTCTAGCCCAATCAATCTGGTGGAAATGAAATTTGCC
Source organism: Halictus quadricinctus (assembly GCA_028454245.1). Taxonomy (NCBI): domain Eukaryota; kingdom Metazoa; phylum Arthropoda; class Insecta; order Hymenoptera; family Halictidae; genus Halictus; species Halictus quadricinctus. Next base: position 10,295,693 of record CM052118.1, on the reverse strand, counting down.
AGAAACCCAAGTTAGCTAGAATCGCACTTCAAAGCAACGCGGCTCGCGGCCGCTGTGATTTCTTGAACGGCACGGGTCGAGGTTTCATCGATTCTGCAACGATATCTGGAGCATTACCGATAACGAGCAACAAAATTACTTTGCGTTCGAACGTTACAGGATAGAGTTAGGAATCGACGATGGAGTCTCTGGCCAGAAACACGCTCGGCAGAACAGGTGGACTATTCGGAGGCAAGCTGTTGAATTTATTCAGTCGGGTAAGGAAGCGATGCACAAGCGGTAGACATAGACATTGTTTATCAGGAAGCAAACGCTAATTTTGTTGAATATAGGGCGAGCAAAATGGTCGAACGCTAACGTCCCAACAAGTTTTCGATAGAGAGTCGAAATACGGTGCTCACAATTACCATCCCCTTCCTGTGGCTTTGTGCAAAGCCGAGGGGGTTTTCATGTGGGACGTCGAGGGTAAACGGTACTACGACTTTCTAAGCGCCTACTCCGCTGTCAATCAAGGTCATTGCCATCCAAGAATATACAAGGTCCTGACGGAGCAAGCAAAAGTCTTGACGCTGACTTCGAGGGCCTTCTATTCCGACGCGTTGGGTGAATTCGAAGAGTATGTCACGAAACTGTTTGGGTACGCAACCATTCATCCGATTCCGTATTACGTTCGACCTTGAGCGTACGATATACGTATGTATTTTATTTATTGCGTCTAATCAACGACAACCATTGTCTTTCAGTTACGATAAATGGTTGCCGATGAACACAGGAGTGGAAGGCGGCGAGACCGCGTGCAAACTGGCCCGAAGATGGGGTTACAGCTGCAAGGGAATCGAGCAGTACCAAGCGAAAATCGTGTTTGCGGAAGGGAACTTTTGGGGGAGAACGATGAGCGCGGTTTCCTCGAGCACAGATCCGAGCAGCTACAGCGGCTTCGGCCCGTTCATGCCCGGATTCGAGCTGGTTCCGTACGACGACCTTGTCGCCCTCGAACAAAAGTTAGCCGATCCGAACGTTTGCGCGTTCATGGTGGAACCTATACAAGGAGAGGCCGGAGTAGTTGTACCAAAGGTAGCGTAGAACTTCTCTGATATGAACAAAGGCTCAACGACCGCTAGAATCTAATCGAATTTTTCAAATTCCAGGACGGATATTTGAAAAAAGTCAGAGAGCTGTGCACGAAGCACAACGTTTTATGGATAGCCGATGAGGTGCAAACTGGACTGGCCCGAACGGGAAAGAGGTTGGCCGTGGATCACGAGAACGTCAAGCCGGACATCTTAATCCTCGGGAAAGCGCTGTCCGGTGGATTCTACCCGGTTTCCGGCGTGCTGGCCAACGACACCGTAATGTTGACCATCAAGCCTGGCGAGCACGGTTCGACTTACGGCGGTAATCCTCTTGGATGCAGGGTCGCTTTGGAAGCGCTTCGCGTGCTCGAGGAAGAGAAGTTGGCGGAAAACGCCGAGAAACTCGGTCAGATTCTCAGAACCGAGCTTCAAAAGCTACCGAAGGACATCGTCACGTTGGTCAGAGGCAAGGGTCTACTCAACGCTATCGTGATCAACGAGAAGATCGACGCTATGGCGATTTGCTTGAAAATGAGAGACGCGGGCCTGCTGGCGAAACCAACGCACGGGCACATCATTCGATTGGCTCCGCCGTTGGTCATCACGGAAGCTCAGACGCGCGAATGCGCCGACATCATTTCGAAAACTATAATGCAATACGCAAACTAACCCCCGATTTCTTTCGTAATCCGTGCGATCCCGAGTCGATTCGCGAATTTTGTAAGTAAAGTAAGGTCTAGCTTCGCGAGAAACGCACTGCCATGTCGTAACCGATCATGCTAGTGCTAGAGGCGTGGTTAACGAGATGTTACGAACGAGTCGTAACGCGCGTCGACGACGCGTTCTTATCTTCTTAATATGTATTTACTGGCGACGAAGAAAAATTGGTCGGCCGGTTGCACCGATAACGCGATATGGTTGTGTTCTGTATTCTTTGATCGATGTTTGTTTCAACGTTTGACAGCGTCAGACATTGACTCAAATATTTATAATGCAACGATATCGCGTTTGAAATGACAAACGGTTCGCCTTGTACGACCGAGAATCAATTTGTTCTTGATTTGCTAGTCAGATATGCGCGTCTGCCGGATACACGTACACGTATACGCGAAATCGATTTCACGCTATCGGATATTAACTGTAAGAACAGTTAATAAACGATAAGAACCCGATGATCCCCCTCGCGGCGGATATTTACAATACAGTTGCTCGCCTGTATTCTCCGTAATCAATCTTGCTTTCGTTACTATAGTAACATATACACATATACGCAACGTTCCCGTCGGAAATGCTGCATGGACTGGTTCCAAATATCTTAATCGCGCGATAATGAATCGCAGACAGGATTAACTCGTCGATTCGATGATTCTTCGAAAACCGAAAATTCGTGTCGGTTTACCTACCTATTCCGTTCTGCGGATGTTTGCAACCTTTTCGTATTAGTATGTTATTTGCTGTTTTTCGTTTGTTTACCATGGTGGCGCCGCAATAAAAGGCATCTTCGCACATGTCATTATCAGAGACGAAATCTTTCGTTATGTCGAAGGCATTTATTTGAAATCCTTTCCCCCGTATCAATCGTATACACAAACATTTCGTGTAAATAAGCAATATACCACCCCTACTCTTCCTCTCCGAGACACGTATAAATGTAAGATTGATTGCAAACCCGCGAACAGTTTGTTTTGTCTCAGACGCAGAGCGACACTGCCCTTTTTCTCGACCTGACGTGTCTCTCCCTCCCTCTCTCTTTTTTCTTCGATTTATCCTTTCAAGAAGTTTGCTTGTTGTCTTCGCTGAACGAAAGATGCATCCGGTGAGGTCGAGAATCCTTGGTACATCAAAGGAGTTGAGCCTGAAGAGATTTTTGAGCTCGCAAGAGCTGATCGACCGAGACATCAAGTTCGGCAGTAGACACTTTAAGCCTCTTCCGGTGGTCCTTGCGAAAGGCGAGGGAGCTTGCTTGTGGGACGTCGAGGGGAAGTGTTACCTGGACTTTTTAGCAGGATTCTCGACCGTTAATCAGGGCCACTGTCATCCGCGTTTGCTGAAAGTGATGCAAGATCAGGCGGCAAAACTCACGCACACTTCCAGGGCATTTTACTCGGAGCCCCACGGCGAACTAGGAGAATATCTGACGAAGCTTTTCGGATGGGACAAATTTCTACCCATGAATACCGGTACGGAAATACGAATTTTTATATTTTACGGAAATACGAATATACAATCCATGTATGCGTTTATTGTTACAGGCGTTGAAGCCGGCGACACTGCCATCAAGGTTGCCAGACGTTGGGGATACAGAGCCAAGAAGATACCCTCGAACAAAGCGACCGTTGTCTTCGCAAATAGCAATTTCTGGGGACGCTCGATCGCGGCACTGTCCGCTTCCACGGACCCAAACTGTTACACCGATTTCGGGCCCTACGTGCCCAATTTCGACAAGATACCGTACAACGATCTTTGTGCGTTGGAGCAAAAGTTTAAGGAAGACCCAACGGTTTGCGCGTACATGATGGAACCGATTCAGGGCGAAGCGGGAGTCGTGGTGCCCTGTGTAAGTTGCATTCGCCGTTTCCATTGTTTCCGTCAACTTTAGATTCGTAAAGGTATCGTTTATTTTTCTAGGATGGTTACCTGAAAGGTGTGCGAGATCTGTGCACCAAGTACAACGTCTTGTGGATCGCCGACGAGGTCCAAACTGGTTTGGGCAGAACGGGAAAACGATTGGCCGTCGACCACGAATGCCAAAGACCGGATATTCTCATTTTAGGGAAGGCACTGGCCGGAGGATTTTACCCCGTTTCCGGAATCCTGGCCGATGAACAGGTAACTCGACCAGTTTTGCTCTCGACGCTACTCGTATGCAACTAACGAAAATACGGATCTGTTGATCAGATAATGTACTGCTTGGATGCTGGATCGCATGGTAGCACTTTTGGCGGAAGCCCGCTCGGAAACAAAGTTGCGTTGGAAGCGGTCAAGATCTTGGAGGAAGAAAATCTCGCGGAAAACGCGAGGAAACTCGGAGAAATAGTCCGAAAGGAACTACAGAAATTGCCGAAAGAGATAGCAACGGAAGTCCGGGGACGTGGATTATTGACTGGTCTGGTGATCAACAAAGGTACGCGCAACCGTATGCACATACATATATTGCAACCGGTCGGGTTGTTCGACGCGGTTCGATCACCATCCGCTCGGTTATAACGTTTCGTCCATGTGCTTTCAGAATTCGCCGAGGGTTGGGACATCTGTTTAAAGCTGAAAGAAGCAGGTTTACTGACCAGACCGACGCACGGACAAATAATAAGGATATCGCCGCCGCTCGTCATCACGGAAGAACAACTCAGGGAAGGATTGCATATAATAACCAAGGTGCTCAATCCCTGTAGATGAACGCAACGCTGGCGGAAACCGGAATAAACAACGATAGGAAACTTTGCATATAAATTCTATACATATGTACACGTAAAATGTAAATTAAATAAAAAAATAAATAGAGAAGTTTTTCGCGTACATACTACGAGTGCGACTCGTGCGACTCGTGCCTCTTTAAGTGTCTTGTCAAGCTGAACGCTTGGGAAAACAGCTGATTGCAACGATGGCACTTGTACGTTTTGGCGCCGTTGTGCAGAGTCAAGTGCCTTTTCAAGTGGTTGATCAGTTTGAACCGTTTCCCGCACAACCGACACTGATGCTGCCTCAGAGAAGCGTGCGAGGCCTCGTGGTTTTTTAAGTGACTCGACTGCGAGAACCGTTTCCCGCACGTTTTACACTCGAAGGGTTTCACTTTCGTATGAATTCTCAAATGCTCGACGAGATTACCCTTCTGCACGAAACTTTTGTCGCAGTATTCGCATCTGTGGGATCTCGCCGACCTGTGCGTTCGCAGATGGATCTTCAAGTTGTACCGTTGACTGAACCTCTTGTCGCATATCTCGCACTGCACCAGGCCCTTGCCGGTGTGCAATCTCTCGTGGGCCCTCAGGTTTTTCAGCATCCGAAATCTTTTCCGGCAAGTCGCGCATTCGAATATTTTTGTTTGGTCGACCGTCGCGTCGCCTGCGCCCGACACCTCCTCGTGGCTTTTCAAGTGGTCCCGCAGGTACGAAGGATACGCGAAGATTTTCTCGCATATCTTGCACTTGTGCACGTTCGTTTTGGTGTGCAGCCGGACATGAGCGTTCAATTTGCTTTTGCTCGAGTAAGCCTTGTCGCAGCTCTGGCACTTGAAGGGCTGTTGGCCGGAGTGCGACAGCCGGTGGGTCAGTAGTTTTGATCGCTGGGAAAACAGTTTCGAACACTCCTCGCATTTGTATCTCTTTGTCTCCGCGCTAGCCGAATTATCTTGTTCGACGTGTTCCTTCGACGCGTAATTCAAATTGGTGGGGCACATCTCGTAGCCACCGATATTTTCCTTGTTGTCGGTACGCTCGAGCTGTTTGCCAAACCTCAACGCACGGGTGTCGAGCATGTCGTCCCCTTGATGGTGCATCGGTGTATTTTCGAGTCGCTCGGAACTCCCGTTCGACCCGTGAATTTCTTCCAGATCCATGTTTTCGGGAAAGCCGACGCTGTGCGCTTGCCCGGTCCCGTTCGTCCCAGATTTACCGTACGATAAGTTCTGAATGGAATTCTCGACGGAATTCTCGACGGAGTCGATGGACCTTCCGTAGCTCAAGTTCTGGGGAATTTGATTCGAATTTTCGCAGATGTCTATGTTCTCGTTGTCGCAAGACATGTCTATGTTTTCCGTGCTGTGAGCGATATTGTGGCTCATCAGCTGCATCCGGTTGGTGAACGTGTGGTTGCACAGAGAACAGTGCAACGCGCAAGCGGCCCGACTAGAGTTCTCGGCGTTCATCGGGATCATCTGTGGAATCATGTTCGATCTGATCAAGGGGGACAGCGGCGGGTTCGATACCGTCTCTCCGCTCAGATTCGAACTGAAGTGGCTAAAATTGAAGTTCAGATAGGGATTCTGAGATTCTACTACGCGCGCACGTTGCGCTGGCATATTCTCTTGCATCAACGGCAAATGCGATCTACCGTGAGCGCACAATTCTTGATAAGTCGCGCAAGGGACACCGCATTCGATGCATTTCAACGTTTTGTGTGTATCTTGAACCTGAAGTGGGACAGGAACCGGAACTGGAACCGGGACCGAGACTGGCTGGAAGCTTTGGTTCTGTTGGTATAGTTTGCATCCAGGAACTGTAGCGTACGCAGCTAATCCGGACACCTATGCAACAAAATCAGCCAATGTTTAACTCAAACTCGATTCGAACAACCATTGAAGATTACCTTTACAGCAGCCTGTCTCAACGCTCTGTCAGCGGCTCGACACTGTTCCCTGTAGAGCAAGGCGGACTCTGCTCTGGTCACGCAGCGATCGCACATCTTTTCCGGGAGGCCGTCGCCCTGCCACACCTGGTGAAACACGGGCGTAACAAGCTGGTCAAAATCAACGATACCAAATCAACGCGATCGGCGCGATTACGAATTTTTCTCTTACGTCCAAACACGACAGTGATCGCAACTTTGCAGCGAGAGACGAGCCAGCCGGTCCCACGAACAAACAGATCATTTTGTCGCCATCCTCTCTTAAACACGTCCGGCATAATTTACCGATGTTCTCGCTGTCGATCTCTTTCGTCACGATAAACATCGTAACGTTTTCAACAACGATACAATTCCACCCACACCGTGTGTTTATGCCACTTTTAGGTTATGTATTTGTTTTGACATTTCTAAGCAGCACCGCCTATCGGACACGTCGAACAATTTTATTGATAGAACATGACTTTAGCACCATCTACGGCAAAATGCTCAAGCTGTTCGTCGATTGACACCGCCAGTTCCAATCCGTAGATGGCGGTCATTGCTTACGTCACGGGTGTGTCGGCGCCGCTCAACGATGAAATCTGAAAACTGATTGACAAACAGTTTAGGTGTTTCGCCGTGGATGACGTTGCGAGTCCAACCAAATTGTAACCAGATGCTGGTAAGATGATGCAGGTTCTGGTCCAGGCTAAAAATTTGACTAGGGGGCAGCACTATACCGGGGACGCTAAAATCCCGGGCGCGACACTCTCATTTCCCCTCTGTTGTAACATTATGCTAAGTGTTATAAGAACAGTTTATAAAAACAGTTAATTGTCTAAATGTTTATATGTGGTTAGATATTGATATGTACATGGTCTATGGATCAGAGACGATCCAGAGCTCTCTCTCTCTCTCTCTCTCTCTCTCTCTCTCTCTCTCTCACAATAAAAAGAGAAGAAACAAAATTTCGTGTTACGCGTATAAGAATAAGTATATCAATTAGAAGCGGTAAACAAGCAGTTGTTGACGCGACAGCCACCGACGCGGAAGCGCAACGTTCGAGTAAACAATACCAGAGTGGTAAATAAATACACAAACTCTGAAATAGATTACACGGATTTCGATGTTCGAATCGAGAGAGGAAACCCGGCACATACATACATACAAAGTAGAGTGGCACAGCGATTTTTTAAAACATGTAACCAAAGTTTGTCAGTTTCGACGGGAATGACGGCGATCGCTTTAGCATATCTGCAAAAGATACGAGCGGGCGGCTGTCCAAAGCGATCGCTGTCAGATGAAATCGAAAGTCCATATTACTCTTATTCGCGTTCGTTCTTTGCGACTTTGCATTTAACGAGATCAAGGAATTTGTGTCTTGTCTCGTGTCTGTGTCTCGCGAAGCATTGGAAGTTCGAACGCGCGAAAGAACCGATCGATTTGTTGGATCAGTTTTTCCGTTCCCGTCATTCCCATCGAATTATCATTTCTCCAATCGCGATGATTCCATCCCTCGTGCATTGGTTTCGAACGCCGCGTTGATGGAACCTATTCGATTTAATTAACTAGATTGGTTATATCGTAACGGGTACCAGAAACCATAACACGGTCGATGAAATCCAAGCCATTCGTAGGTAACAAAATACAGAGCCCGTTTAGAATTTAACAGTCGAGAGTCGATGAGAAGATCTTAGCCGCGGAACGATGTGGAATTCGACCGGTGGAGAGAATCGATTAGTTCGAATAATTTAATTAGCAGAAAAAAGCCGCGAACCGAATGAAATAACGAAATTAATAGCCGCCACTCCCGACGCACCCACGTACGTTCTAATTTGTTTGCATCGCGAAACTAGAGGAGGACGAAGGGACGAAAAGCAAATTAGGCGAGTGCATGGTCGATGCTAACGAAAATGTAACGGGAACAGGGCCCAATTACGAATCGTAATCACAGATTCCAACATGGTAATGGTCCGGTTCTGTGTTTGATCCGCGAGTGTCGTCGTTTCGGTCAGCCGTGGTCGCTGCAAACCGAGTCATTTTTTCGAACATGTTCGACTGGGTTTGCGACGCGCGTTTCGGAAAACTGGCTCGCTGGTTATCAGTTAAACGTTACATCTACGCGATACGGTTCGCGGAAAATAGTCGTTTAGGGAAAACGAGACACGGCAGATGGTCGCTATCCTTTGGGAATACGCGAGATAATAGGGTTGCGGGTCGATATACCCGTCGCGGCGTGTTCAGTGTTTGCTGTTTAGACGGAAAACGATCAAAATTGCTGATAAATCAAATCGACGACGAGACGAATCGAGTCGGGTCGAGCCACTGTGGTACGCGACGAGAATTGGTAACGTTCCCGTCCCACGATTAGGTTCGATCACAATTTCGAGGAAAATCTTTGGCATTAAAATTCAAACTGATTTTTTCTGGTTTTGTTTTTCTTTTTTTTTTTTTTGACCAAGAATTCGGGAAACGCGGACGAACCGATAGAGTGAACTGCGCCGCGGTGAATAAGCTGCCCGTTGGCGCATCGTGGATCACGCTCTCCATATGCAAATGGAAATAGGTTTGGAACCGACGTCCAATGTAATTTACGGCGCTAAACCGTATTACCCAGAGTCAATCGCGGTTCGAATTCATAGGCAACATCCGCAAAAATCTATCGCTTTCAGCATCGATCGTACACGAGAAAATAGAAGGGGAAATCGTAAAGCATTTGTGAAGAAAAAGTATCTACGGTCTATAATCTATGTTCTGGCGAAACGGTCAAGTTTTGACCCACGTTTCCTTTGACACTTTTTATTCTCATGATGTGTAGAATACAATGCAATGAAAAAAAATTCGACCTTGAAATTCAAGGTCAAGGATCATTTTGCGGCAACTTTTTTTTACAGATCTTCATCGATCCGAGCTTGTCAAGACCAAACCTTTCTTTACACCCTGTGCATTACCGTAAGGAGAACATTTTCCTGACGATCGAGAAATCAGACATTTTTGGAAGTATGCATTATCTCTAGATATCGTTTGTGCTCGCGAGTCGCGCGGTAAGAAGGTGTGGCCCATTATCGGTCTCTTCAAAGTCATACTCGATATTTCACGGAATCGTTTCCTTTTATCGAGATCGTGCCATTAAATCATCCACCCGAGTCTAGACTTTGCCGTAGCCACGAAGCTAAAGGGTGTCGGCATCGTTTATGCTTTAAGGCCGATTTATATTATCCGCACAGACACGTACCGAACCCGGCACGCCATCGACAAAGTATGTATTCTTCGCAAGAATGTCGGGCGGTCTGCGCGGTGTCGGTACGGTTAGTATAAACACTTCCATCTACATGCATTGGAGAATATTTGTCGGATCGGTTAAGTTACGCGTCTGTGCGTTTACGCTGTAAACTTTACGGTATACCGGAAAAAAGAGGAAAAAGCGGAAGATCGAAAAACGATGAAATCGCTAAAGTCGACCGTGATTCGCTTATCGCGATATCTCTGTCCCTCTAGCGGCGACGCCTCACGCGAGTATCCGACCACATTCCGCGAAGAACGCATCGGTAGGTATTTACCTACATACATATGTATCACCTATCTACACGTACTAAGGACCCCGTTTCCGTGACGCGCTTCCCTTTCTACGAACTATGTTCCAATATTCGGGAATTCAGGAATCACCAGGCTTCTCGCAAACGCGAGTAACCTTCGCGATTGCAATTCGAAAAGGGTATAACCCACCCGATCGTTTTCTTCCGAAAGGAAACGAGAGGAAAGAAAAGAAAAAGAAGTAAGAAGACTCGGTCGGAAGGAAAACGACGGACAATCGAGGAGGGAGGTATTAATTCCCAGGTGGAAGAAATGACTGTAATCACGATAATTTCTCTGGCGTGAACGTGCGTCGGATACGTGGCGTTCCTGGCGGTCCGGTTTTTCGAGAACGTCGGTCTCCCACGAGCGTTTTAAATGGCAAAAGGTTTTCCATGGGACACGCAACGAAACGACTCGGTAAACGAGTCCGGTGAATGAAACCGAGATGGTTCATCGTGCAAACCGTCCCGTGCGTCGACTCGCCTATAGACGACGGATCTCGTTGAAAAATGAGAAAAAAGAACGAAAAGCGCGAGGCGGCGGTGGATCGAGCGCCGCTCCTGAAGATCAACAAGTAGTTAGAACGGTGGGGATAGAGGTCTGTTTGTATGCCGGCGACGGGATTGGTAGCGCGGGGACGGTGGAGTGGAGAGGACCAAGGAGGTAGGTCGTCGCGTATACGCCGGAGAAGGATAGAGAAAAAGAGAGAACGACAGGAGCGGTGTTGTGTGTGTGTGTGGTGTCGTATGAGAGAGGTAGAGATAGAGCGTGTGCGGGGTCGCGAAGGGCTGAGGGATAGAGAGGGGAGACCGCTCGAAAGGAGAGTGGGGAAAGAGCGAGGGTGAGAGTATTCGATTCGGGGCAGGCGAACGGCGGGGCAGGCTGTGGCAGGCTGTGGCAGGCAGGCAAGCAGGCAGGCAGGCAGGCAAGCGAACCAAAGCGAGCAAACGAACAGAGACTCGGGGAGCACCAATTTCGTCTCCTTGTCTAGTCGCATTCGGTAACCGTCTGCGTTCGAAAAGTTCGAAAAGTTTGGAAAGTTCGCGCGTGCAGTGTTCGGCCCGACGTCGCGTAGCGCGTCGAACGGCCTCGTCTCGTTCGAGAATCGCGAGTGCGACGTGTGTTTTGTTCCTGTTTCTTCGTCGAATTCGACGAGAAAGATAGCGAGCAGGGAAGCGAGGAGCCATGTGCGCCGACGACGTGGTTTAGCGTTGTCGTTAAAAAAACATTCGGCAAAGACAACGCTGGGCACAACATCGGGCGCAACAACGGACGTCCAAAGGAGAACGAGAATAGGAGACGGCGACGCAGCGTGGTCGCGGTCCCGGTCGCGGTCGCGGTCGCAGTCGCAGTTGTTTGGACCAGAGACGCGAGAAAAACGGAAAGATGTCGCGAGCAGAAATCGACGGCCGCCGCTTGGTACGGGCCTGGGCGAGGCCCCAGCGTCTTTTACTATCGTTTCTGCTGCTCTGTGGAACCCTCGGTGAGTGGGATACGTTTCTTTTCAGAGGTTACTCTTACTATTACCTCGCGACGTCCGTGGTTTGTCTTGTTTGCGCGCGTACGCTTGTGTTTGCCCGTGTTTGCGTGTGTTCGGGACTCGGGGCACACATTCGATGCGTGCGCGTCTATTCCCCAGCTGAACGTACAGTACGCGCATGCGCGTACCGTGTGCGTCGTCGAGGTCGTGGGCTCTGGGACCGGGGCCCGGGGGTCGGGGGCCAGGGAACAGCGGCGGGCGACGCGGGGCATCAGGCCCCGTTCCTAACGACTGCTACGGATCGACGCTCTCGAACAACGTCTTTCTCGCGTGCATCTCATCGTACCCCGATTGATCCTGTTACCCGGAGATCCCGAGTCGATTGCTCGTCCAACCGTGTGAGATCGTATACAGTTTTTTCCAGGATGTCTGTGGGATAAACCGACGCGAATCTCCTTCTCCTCCTCACGGATCCTCGGTTTCGAGAGAAAACGATTTCGGTTGAACTTTTCGAACGCTAGAAATATTTTTCAGGTTCGATCGCTGGAAGATGTCTTCGACTCTGGTCGAACGGACGAGCGCGCGACCTCTTCGCTCCGGCACGACGCCACGCAGCTCGGCGGTGTAATCCGAAACCGGTAACCGGCTCTGTTTTTCTCGAGAAAAGATATCGGATGGCACGGCATCGGCTCTAGATAGAGACAGACGAAACGGGTACTCGGAGAAAACCGGTGGCGAGACCGTTGTATTCCGCGCGATATACTTCCACGATACTTTCTCGGTGTCGGCGGTGCGTGCAGCGGCGTACACACCTTTGCCCGTGGGAATCATAGCGTCGAATCGACCGTGCGTTTACCCGCGGATCGCACGAGGACACACGCGCACACGCACGCGAGAGTCGTGGGATCTCGATAGATCGCACAAAGCGGATCGGTGCTGAAATAATTGAACCGAGATACATATGTATTGGTACGGTCCGTCGCGATGGCCGCGCGTAAATTTGACTCGAGGGGAACCTTGCTCGGCGTAATCTTAAACCACTTTCAGCCGATTTAAAAGTGTTCTCTCGGTGCATTCCTCGGATTTTTTCCCCTGTCCTTCTCCTCCTATCGGTCTTCGTCAGTGTCTCGGCTCCCCTCGCTCCCCCTCTCTTTTGCTCTCCTCGGTGTTGTCATTCCTCTCTTTTCCGCTCGGTCCTCTGCCTGCTCTTTTCCTTCTCACGAAAGAATGCAGCTTTAGCTGCAGCAATGGCAGCCAAGCAGGCCGGCAGGCTGTCAGCCCAGCCAGCCAGCCAGCCAGCCAGCCTGTACACGGTGGCGGCCTCGCGCACTCTCGACATTCTATGTACGGCTTCTCTTTTCTTTTGGGCTTCGGCCGCTGCTTTATCCCCGCCTCTTCGAGATTCTCAAAGACGTTGGACCGTGAACGGACGTAAACAAACCGCTCTGGATTATGCAAAATCTCGTGCAAGCCGGAAGCCGGAAGCTTCTTCGTGTCTCAAAATATTCCGTACCGGCGTGACCGACCGGTGGCACGTTGTATTTTGATCGTCTCGCTCGTTTTCGGAGACGAGCCGCGCGGCGTTGTCCATCGGCCAAACGGGGATAAAGAAGAAACGAGCGGAACGCGACGCGGCGGTCCTCGGAGAAAAGATTGGGCCTCGTCTTGCCACGAGGGAACAATGAACGCGAGGAGAGAGTTGCTGAAACGCGTCGAGAGGAAGCGAGACCGACGAAACAGGGATAGATAGGGAGAGGAAAGCAAAGGAAGACGCGGATACGTCGGTTCGAAGGAACGAACGAAGTCGAGGGGACAAAGAACGTTAGGCCGGGGTCGTGGCGTGCCGTGCCGAGCTATGCTATGCCATACCATGCCATGCCATAGCCCGTAGTTCGCAGCATGGCCACAATGCTGCATTCGAGGGAACGAAACTGTCCGTTGTACATGCTGATTCCGTGGATGGAGTACTCAAAAGCAGTGCCATTACCAACATTTTATAGCGGCAAACAAGCTTTTTTAACCACGCTCGAATATTGACGAACAGTAATGTATATACAGCAATGTATAGGTATACGGGGCACGACAGTAGCGAATAGCCGATAGAGGTCGTTATTGGTCGAAGACATTGAATTCTCGATATATGTCAACAACACGGGTCCTGCCAGCGTCATGTATCGTCCAGGAGACATACCCGAGCCGTATTATATTTACACTCTCAGGCTTCTTGTGCTTCGCGGTCTCTCACGGGGTATAGCCCGCGGTAGTGGGGATAATTCCGCGAAGTTTATCATCCAGGCCTTGGTGACATATATAGAGAACTCACTGTACTTTGTCTAACCATCGTCTAGTATGTATGCTCTTTTTCCTCGGACTTTTCAGTTAGCTCCATCCATCGAATCACCCTGTACGAGCCATAAGTCTTGGCTCCGTGGCAGCAAAACCGTCGGAAAATTGGCGAGACGGAAACTTGTTTGTCGTCGACAAGGTGAAGCGACAACGACGCGACGCGACGTCGAGACAGAGCACGGGCCGTCGGATCGACGGATCAACGGACCGTTTGTCGTGGATCTCGAGAAACGGACCTGCGGAACCGCAAGCTTGCCTCGGCCCACGGTGCGACGGTTGTCTATCTTTTCCTTCTTTCCTCTCGAACGAACGAACCGACGAGAATCCAATCCCTCGTAAAGTTTCCGTAATCCGTGGCGATAAGCTCTCATCGATAACCACGATAAAACTGAAGTAGCGTTCTCTTCGACAATATTGCTTCGCCTCTTTTTCGTCGTCGCTTCGACAAATTTTCCCCGTCGAGATTCGACGAAGAGTCCGGAGCGAAACGAGGAGAAAAGGAATGAATGGTTCGGTAAAGTGATTCACCGCGATGCGTAATCGACGACGTACTCGGCGCCGCGTGGCACACCGATTTAGTCATCGATCTACTTCCGTTATTCTTTGCTGGGGTTTTCCACGAATGTGCGACGGTGTTTCGGCGACATTGACGTTGTTCCGTCGAGAGGCGAACAGGATCGTCTTTTCTTTTTACTTTCCGTTGGAACGAGGTACATAAAATGGCGCGCAGCTAGCAATTACGTTTAATTGATACAAGCTAGACGAGAAAATACGCATATTCCGACAGCCGATGGCCCCGGGAGATCGCCGGCTGCGATACCAGTAAAATATGTATAAAGTAAAGTTTCGCCTCCCACGGGGGGTCGAAGAGTGGTCGGTGCCATTGGGACGGGAAAGCGCCGTGGAATGCTTAGAACGCCGAAAGTCCGCAGTACATGCATACAGAGATGGTCCCCCCTGCCATTTTATTGAAACTCGAGGCTCGGCGGCCATCGTTTACCTCGATTTAGCACGATGCGTAAATTGGCTCGCAATCGTATCTCCGTTGCCATATCGGTTTTGGTGAATCGGTTGCGCTGCGAGGCGACGGGTTTCGTTCCGGCTCGATCGGACTCTAGAGCTCTCGCCGGACGCTATCGCTGGACGACACTAACTAGTACGCAAACACCTATTATTCGAAGCTGTTTCAGCGTCCGCAAACATCGGAAACGCTGGAAGCTCGAACGCCAGGAAACATCGCCGCAACTGTAACGATTCGTCCGTCCTCTGCTCGAGCACTCGACGATACCTACTCGACGCCATGCCGTCCCTTCCTCCCGCCTAGCTTCGAATATCGCTTGTCTCTGCAGAATTTCCGTGTCTTTGCCTCCTCGTCCAGTCGTCTCTCGTCTTTGCCCCTTTTTATCCGTCGAGTCTCTTTCTCCGCGAGGCTCTCCTCTTCGCTTCTCCTCTCCTCTGTTTCAAAAATCGCATCGAATGGCTTTCTTTCACAGAATCCGAATTGATCCGGGGCAAAAGAAATCGTGTACGACCCTGTACAAGTAGCAGTTCACTTTCCTTCCATCTTTTGGGGCAACGGACGCGTCGTCGACAAGTTTTATCCGCCGAGGATAGTTTTTTCTCGCGTGTTCAACTATAGAGAGACATGGTATACCCGTCGGCGGTCTTGATTGTCGCGTGTCCGAGTCGGAGACAGTTGCAACTATCGCGAGAGCAATACGGTTGAGAACGAGAAGAAGAAGGAGACGGTCGCGGAAAAAGCCGGTCTCGCGAGGTATGGGTTACCGTAGAATGCGACTCTGGCTCGTAGCGCTCGGCGATCCCGACCTTCTCCCCGTGTTCTCGCTTCTCGGTGATCTCGTCTAGCGTAATCTCGCCGGAACCGCGACGCCGTGTTTCGTAATTTCAGTAGATCGGGGCTTTGTCGGACAGAAAACGTGTCGCGGAGACGTGTATGCACTTGGAGCCGAGAGCTGGCATCATCGCGGCAATGTCCGCGACCAACGATCCGAGCCGCAGCGACCCGCGGCGACCCGTGCCCGATTCAATTAATCGGAGCGAACGTCACGAAAGAGAGACGATTAAGGGATAGTAGGATCGCGGTCGCGGACAGAACGGGAGGGAATTTCAATGGAAACGAGAATGGTAGGGTGAGATGCGAGAGAGGGCGACGGGGGACGAAGACTCTTCTTGGCGTTGGCCTGCGCTTTCCAAGCTCGTTCTCTCCTACCCACAGTCGAGACGAATGAATTTCCTGTCGCCGATGAAAGACCCTCTCGATTACAGGATGACTAATCCAGGAAGACGAGAGGGATTCATCGCCCGCGACTTAACGTTGCGCGTTTTACTCGTCGCAACTCCGATTTCTTTTCGTTCCGCCGAGTTTGTACATCTTTAATTCCTGTCCTATTTACCGGCACAATCTCGTTCTCGCGTATACACGCTCGTCGGGCTTCTATCTCCCGATTTAGAATCCACACCCGTTTTTCACCGTCGCTGATTCGCGTTCCATCGCGTCGGAAATGATTAGAGACACCGATAGAAACGGTTACGTCCATCAAACGCCAGGAATATCGGCGAGTTCCAAAGGTACAGGGAACACCGGCAATTAGTACATTAGACTGATTGCGAGACGGGCGGCGTTTA
>CM052118.1:10268618-10279150 GCA_028454245.1 Halictus quadricinctus | reverse complement strand
CACCGGCAATTAGTACATTAGACTGATTGCGAGACGGGCGGCGTTTATGAGCGGCCGCAGTTGTGTGCGTAGGTACTAGCTTTCAAACGGACGGAATCGAATCCGAAATGAGATTCCGTTTCGGCGAGATGCGAGAAACGCAGTGTAGCTCTCGGTATCCGGTTCTTGAAGACGATCACGGTGCCAAGTGACTCGATTTTGCCTTCTTTTCGATTCTTTATCTTCTCTTCTCTTCTTTCGACCTTAGTCGTGTTCGCGAAGTTCCACCGGTGATTCCCCGTCGCGTTGTTTCGTTCGACGGACATTCTGTTATTTTCCGACGGTTTCCATCGGGTCGAGAAAGAAAAACCCAGGTTTTTCGACGATGTTTGCGCCCAGCCGAAGAAGCGAACGTTCGGTTACCTACAGGTGTCGCGATGGATATCCGCTTTCGCGCTTCCTCGATTTTATCGGTATTTTCTTTGTCCCCTCGCTGGACCCCGTTGACTCTCGCGGATAACTTTTCTTCGGGTCCGCTTTACCGATCACGATCCGCCACGTTCGTTTCGGTTGACTCGGTTCTCCGCGAAATAACAGAGTAGGTAACCGAAGCGCTTTTCGCGAAATGTTTCGCCGTTTTTTTTTTCGCAGCGCTTGACTTTTGAGCAGGAGCTCTCTCGGTACCCGGCAAAACGCAACAAATACGCTCGGCCCGTGTCGTTTCGTAACTCGAAATGTTCCCGTCGTCGGTACGTGTTGGCACGTACGGCGTGTTTAGAACGTAGACGTGGCTCGCACCTCTAACGAACAGACCCCCGAGCCGCTGAAATTAAATACAATTTCGCCGTACCGTGCCGCGCCTCGCCTCGCACTTTTTAGCGCGTGACATCTCCCTACGGTTCCACGCGCGTACCACACCCCCGTTCTTCGTATTTCACCCCGTGTCGCTCTCCGTTTCCCTTCCTTTGCCACGATTGCTCGGTAAATGAGCGTAGTTCGGGGTCCTGCCCTAAAATCTAAAACGGTACCGGAATAGGATTTAATCTCCGGAAGGTGACGCGGAAAAGACAGGGGCATGCTCATCAAGGGGCGGCTCCCATCTATTTTCAGTTGTTTCAGCTAAAATAGTTTACCTAACAGGAGATGAAGCGAAGCCAAATATATCCAGGGAGCGGGCAGGGAAACGCGAGCTGCGGGCTGTGGATTGCGGCCTGCGGCCGTACTCGATGCCGGTGCCGGTGCCGATTCCGATTCCGATTCCGATTCCGCGGCACGCCGCGCGTTACCACGGCTGTTTAGCCGCGATGCTAATGGTAAATCGATACTCGCGGAAATAGACGCGAAGGAAACGGCTGTGCCGCACAGCCGGTGCACCGCGACCTTTCCACGAGAAAAAGGAAACTCGCCGGGGTTGCGGTGGTGGTCGGCCCAAGGAACGATGCAGCGGATTTCTGCCCTCGGCTCTGGACTCTCGATTTTTCGATTTTTCTTTTTTTTTTTATGACGCGTCTTTCTCGTCTTTTCAAGAGTCACCGCGCCTGCTCAGATTTCTCGAGAATCCACCGTGTATTCGCGTTATCACCGATCGATAAACGCCGAGGAGGAAACGGTCGCGTCGGAACGCGATTATCAGGGCGCGGCTATCAACTCCGCAGTCTAACCGTTGCGGTCAAGCGACTGCGAAGGCAGCGATGCCACGACATCGATTCATCGAACCGTGACGTTTCGTCGAACTAAGAAAGCGGCTTTCGATTTGTTCGAAATCGACCGATCCACAGTCACCGCCTTCGAAACGAGACGAGACAAGACGAAACTCGATCGAACAACTTTCAGCTTTCGTTGGCTGCAACAGCCACCGACTGCCGCTGCGTCGGAAGCGTGAAGTTCGCGGAAAGTTGCCGCTGGCAAAGAGCAAACGAGCAAACGAACGGTTAGCGAACGTCACCCTATTCGCTCGCACCGCGTTATCCGAATCCATTTCCCCCACGGCGATAACGCTGCTACTTATCCGTGGCAGCTGGCTCGAACGTATCCTAGTATTTATTAATAGATTACTTTAGGGACGCGCACGGACACGCGTTTGCGTTCCGCTCGCTATCGAACGACGGGTGCGGGGAGAGCTCGCAGCTCGAAACTCGCAGCGATAACCGAACGATGGAAGAAGGGAACGAACGGTGAGCAGGCACGTTCGTAGAACTCGGCGTAAGAGAGTTGACTCACACGAGGCTCTAAACGGCGTGGCAGCGTGGCACAGCGCGGTTTTACCTGCGGCGAGAGGAGGTGACGTCATCGACATTCTTGTCGGTCTTGTCACGCGTGCGATCGTCGGGCTTTTGTACGAGTTCCTTCTCGGACCGTGAGTTCTATGCATACGGATTCTCGAACGCGAGTCCGCTGCCCGCCATACCGCCGTATCATTTTCCCATCATCGTTTTCCCATCGTTTTCCGATCGGAGAAGATGGCGAAACCGACACGCAACGGTCCCGCGGATTTTTTCGGATCGAACGCTCCGATTCCCGTTCGATCTCAACGAAGCGTCGTTGTTTTAACGAGGAGCAACGACCTTGACGAAACGTCGGCGAAACCAGAGAACCGATGAACTCTGTAATTGCTCGCGACGTACCCATCGAATTGCGGCGCATCGACTCCGCGAACGAGCGAACGAATGAATCGACGCGTCAGCGTGTCGAGACCGAAACGTGCATAGTTGACCGAACATACCATCGAGCGGTTGCCAACGCGGCTCACCGCTCGTCTCTCCAAAGATTTACGCTTTCTCGTAATCGCTCGCAACCGCAATTGAAATGGACGAGTGCCAGGGCGATTCTCCCGTCCGTTCGAAAATTTCCTGAACGAGAGCGAATTCGAGCGAGTGCGCGTACCAGAGCTACTCCGTGCTGGCCCTAACCGTGCCTTTAACAGTGCCAGCCCTTTCTAGCTTGTTACCGCGTCCAACGATTATCAAGACTGCGGTAAAGTCCGATTCTTCGATTCCATGAAATCGCGAAATTCCGCTCGAAGCGAATGTCGTCCGAGGCTAGCGAAGAAACCGGTACGTATGTATTCCCCGTCCCGTCCACTTGATCAGAATTTTTCAGAATCGAGAACGAGCAGCTACTGCCCCTGCCTCACAAGAAGTGCCTCGAGACGGCACAGAGGCAAGAGTTAGGGCAATGGTTAGACTTTGACGTCACACACTTTAGCCAATAATTCAGCTGGAACCGAAAATTCCTGTGGAATGACCCAATCGGATGGCTTACAGCCGCATTCCTGTCAGAGGACTTCTCGTGAGGCATGCAGAGTACATATTTTGCGCTGGGAAATACAAATTCGTTTTGTTTTTCGTTTCCATTTATTTTCCCTCCGTTCGGAGATTGCTGTTCACCCTACGCGCACCTGTTACAGCGGAATTCTTTACGATAGTTTGAGTAGTCCTCCGACACCCCTCGACGGTCCAAATCTTTTTTCGCCTAACGTTGCTACAATCCCCCTTTCGCTTGTCCGCTGCGAGGAGCGAGATCGACGCGCAACCCTTCCCCGGTAGGAATCGCGACGCGTTTTCCGCGCGTCTATTTCGACTGTTCCGAGGAACGAGGGAGCGTTCCAGAGATCCTCGAGAACAGGAGGAAAGGATCGGATAATGGGTTCCGAGGCGCGCGTTCCGGAATACGACCGAGAGAACTGTGGATGGGGAGAGCGAGACGAGAAAGGCGATACTTGGATAGGTGATGGTGTTGGTGGTGTGGCGGTGGTAAGGTAGCAGGAGAGACAGCAAGCGGACAGGCAGGCAGGCAGGCAGGCAAGGGATGGCGGTGGTGTCTCGTGGCAGAGCGGTATAACGAGGTAAACTAATGGAGATTGGTGTGGACCGTGAGCTCTTACTAAAGGGGTTGCCCGTTTCGCGCGTCTAGTAGTGGCTTTCGGTTGTCGACCGTCCTACGTCGACCGTTCCACGTCGACCGTTGGATGTCGCGGCGCAATGCGCTCCGTACGATGCACGATGCGTCAGAAACCGCGGTCGCGCTGCTCCTTTCGCACCGACCGACCGTCTTTGCTCGCTAACTCGTTAATGTAAGTACTCGCTCCGGTGGAAACGCGGGACGGAGAGGAGGGAAGCCGCTCACGGACGGACCAGGTCTGCCATTGTGAATTGCGAGGTAACTCGATTAGCCTCCGCGAGAATCGGGTCCGTGGCAACGGAGTAGACACGCGCGTACGCGTCGACCCAATCTGTTCCGAGAACCGAGACTCGAGACCCGAGAACCGAACGCGTTTTGATCCGGTTCGGCTCGATACGGACCGATTTCGTTCGATTCGATAAGCCCTCGTGGAGGCACGCCTCGATAAACGTTCGAAAGTCGAACGTGAAAAATTCGAGCCGAGATTTTTCCATCGATCGCGATCGGCACGGCCAATCGATACGCTGTTATCGATAAATTAACGCAAACTCGCGAACGATCCCCCGTGAACCGTGAAGTTTCGTTTATTTCCTGGCAAGAGTCGATTCCGGTGAGAGAACGGTCGTCGCGCCTTAACGCGCCGGCCAATTTTCCTCGATTCTAATTGAATTTCGCCCAATCCGATTTCCAATTGGCGCTCGCTCGTTCCAACGATGTATTACTTCCTTTGTTTACCGAGATAACCCGCTGCGCCACGACCCACGGCGCTATTCTTCTCGCCCCACGGTCTACGGTCCATGTGCCATGATCACCGATTCGTTCTCGCACAGATTTCTCCGGAAAAATTTTTCGACGGCGAAAACATTGTCCGTTCCACGTTTCCGCGAGCGTTAATTACGCGTCGCCTCTTAATCGAGCTTACACGAAGAACTTACCGTCGTCGTCGTCGTCGTCGTTGCCCACCGGAAAAAGGAATACAATTGCACGATGCGATTCCGACGGTCGATGAACGCGCGACATCCAAGTCCCGACGAGAGCGTGCTCTCCGCGCTTACCCTAATTGGAACCGTCTTCCTCCGCGTTTCCCGAGCGTGCAAAACGACCAACCGACTCGTGGATTCGCGAACTCGCCCATTCTTGAACGCGTCGCGCGCGACCCGCGGCAAACCGCGATCGCGTCGATGTTTTTCCACGTGACAGCGATCCACCGAAGAAATCCGGGAGAGGGACGGTGACGACGACCGGCGATAGGCTTCGCTTTGAACGAACGCGATCGTGAATGTCAACTAGATGGAAATTCGGCGCTGAAAAGCCGGTAACCGCTGCGAGAATAATTCGTCGAGAAAGTTTTTCTTCGGCCGAATCGGGGATACTCGTTTGCATAGCGGAAATTGGCGGTGGCTCGCGATACTCGATCGGACGGGTCCGAGCACCGATTCGTTTATCAGAAACTCGGCGAACGCGTCCTACGATCAACGATTTTCAGCGAGATCCAGCGATCCAGGGATCAGAGCGACCCTTTGGTTCTGCCTTTTCGGTCGAACGGATCCCCGATGCAGCGCCGAAAATAACATACGGCGATGTTTTACTGTTGTAAACACGGGGCTGGAAACTATTAAGCGCAGCTGTTGCGCGGTACCTAGGACAGATTGTGTACGCATGGGTGTGTTCTTTCCGGGTGTACCCTGGATCGAGCTCGGCCGTCTCCGCTCTCGGATTTGATCTCGCTTCGCTCCGACCGCGAACAACGAATTACGAATCGGAATCGTCTCGCCTCTCCTTTCGGCCAGGTGAGGCTAGGGATCGAATCGACGCAGCAAATACTCGATAGATTGCTATCGTGCGGTGGAATGAGTTCGGTGTGGACGCTCCATTCTGGATCGTGCTGTTGCTGCTACTGCTGCTGTCAGGGTCGGTACGAGAAAAAGCAATAGACTACCGAACGAACGAGGGCAGCGGAGGGATCGAGGCAGCGGCAGGGCCAGGGCAGAGAAAGAGAGAGAGAGAGGGGAGTGGGGTGCAAGTATGGCAGGGCAGGGGATCAGAGCAATAGAACAAAGTGGATTCTCGGTTTATGAGTCATCGGTGCATCGAGAGATGCGTGCGAGCGTGTGTACATGCGTGCGTTTGTGCGCGCGTGTGCGTACTCACGAGTCACTGCCATGGGGAATACAGCTGTGATCGGCTCGCATCGTCGACCGGTTAACTAACAGAGAACAGGAATAAGAGGGAGGGGGGAGATCCTTGAATAAACCGAAAGCACGGAATAAAGTGGTTGTACGAGGGGCGAGGGCGAGGACGAGGACGAGGGTAGACGAACGAAGGCGGTGCCGAATAGCGAATGCCGAATACCGAAGACTGGGGATATCGAGGAGGGTGAACACGAAAATGCGGCGGAAGATTCTGGGCCCCGGAACGAGGGTTGCGTTTGTCCGATTCGGTAGACATGCGTCCGTCGGGGTAAGGGGCGACGAACTTACGACGTTCGTGCGTCCGTGTTCGAAAGGGAAAGAAAGGGAAACGGGGCGAACGGCTCTGTGAAATGGTGAAAGCGCGTCATTTTCATCGGGGAAATTACCCCTATGCTTCGTCGGCCCGTCGTCCGCCCTTTCGCTCGTCCTGCTCATCTTGCTCGGCGCCAGCTAAGAATAACTCTTCCCTCCTGTGTTTCCCCGCTCTGCCTTCTTATTTGCTTCTTTCCTTTTTTCCCTTTACTCCTTCGTCTCTTCCGGTTCCTTCCATTTCTTCCGTTTTCTATACGAGATGGCTGTGTGCGTCACCTTCCGATCGAGAGCAAAGCAAAGTACGTTCGGCCATGGCGGAACGAGTGCCGCTCGACTCCGCGACGCAGTTCGGTCGATCGGACACATACACGAATATTCATAGGCTGTTCATCGAGCCACGGTTAAATCGGAAATTAGTTCTAACTTTGCGGTAATCGACGCGCACGGCGCGACACATTTCGCGGCTCGATTGGCACGGCTCGGCGCGGCGCGGCGCACAGGCTCGTAAATTACCGAGCCGCGTTGTCCGGCCACGTTCAAAACTCGGGATTCCGGAAATGCGTTCGCGTTTTTACATTTCTGTTGTCACAGAAACCGTTTCGGCCTATCGACTTCCGAGGTTTTCGGTGGGCAAATGTGTGATGGGCCTGTCGTTGGCACGAAGACGAAATCGGAGCCGAGTAGAGTGCGAACGAGTTTCGATATCGCGTGTTTCGTCGGAGATGGTTAACGCCAGGGAACTCGGTCGTTCATGGATTACAATGGTACGCGATACATACATAGCGCAGCCTCGCCGTAGACGACTCTGCACGTTCGCGTCTCGATCGAATCGAGGTCGTAAATTTTTAATCGCGAGCCGATAAATATCCGTTTTTCTCCTTTTCTCGTGCACGGTTTCGATAAAGGCGAACCCGTTGCCACTTGAAACGACTTTTTCATTGTCCGTAGGACGCCGATTAGCTATCGGTAGTTCTCCGCTCGACGCCACGCAGCGCCGCGACGGACCGATCGAACTTTACGTTCGTTTATCGCGAGCAACAACCCGAACCTCAAACCTTGAAGAAATTTTTGAACCACGACGGAGGAGGTTACGTACGGATTGCGTTTCGTCGCATTGAACGGGGCAACGAGAGACGAAAGGGTCCTCGTTGGGCGGCGAATAAGCAGGCGAAGGGCGAAGAGCGGAGGGTGGTGGGTGGCGAGTTGCACGAAACGTACTCCGACGGGAAATTAGCCTGGAAAGCGGCGTTCGCTGTGGGGCTTCCGGTAATTCGTACGTTCGATAATAATTGACGTAACGAGGACGTGTCGGGTCGCGATCAATGGCGCGATCGGTGTACGCGCGTACGTACAATATATTCCCGACGCGGCACGGACGCGAGGTGCCGCGCGAGTTACCGCGCTTTGTCGCGCGGGACGCGGACCTAACCCGAACCTAATTCGAACCCAACCGTTCGTAGCTCGTGCCTCGTCCCTCGCGATCGTCGAGCGCATTATCCGCATTAGGATGACCCACCGCCGGGTGTTGGCGTTGCGTAGCATCGCTCAGCCGCTCCAGCTACCGTAGCCATTGCCGCTAACTTTACCGCTATCGCACGCGGCCTTCCGATCGATTCGATGCACGCGAGAACACCGTGTTTTTAACAAAGTTTCGTTCTCGCGCAGAGTACGACAAAACCGTATAAAATCGATCCCGCGCGGTAACAGCCACCGGCGCGGCTACTCACCAAGACCAGTCCACCCATAATCTTACACCGCGGCCGTTGTTACGGCTAGCACCGGTTATTCGCGCGCGCACCGCCTCGCAGCGAGAGCGCGGCTATTTTTAGCCGCGACTTCTATCCATACTTATGATTTATGAGACGCGCCGTTCCGCCCCGACCCGTTCCGACCTATTCCGACTCATCCCGTTTCATCGTAACGCGGAAAACGCGTCAGCTCGTCCCTCGGCTCGACGTTTTCCGCGATTTCCGCAACTCCCCGCCGAGACGTCCCTATTCCCTCTAATCCCTCGCCACGCGCTCCTTTTTCCCTCGGGCCGTCTCGTAAACTCGTGCTCGCGAGCGTAGACCTTTTTTTTCGACGTGGCGACCTTTGACCGAAGAGAAGAAGAAGAAGAAGACGACCCAGTTTAAACGATCGATGTCGGACGCGTGGTTCTTGGCTCCTCGGATAGAGTACGTACCTATTCGACGATAATGGGCTTCGAACTGTTACGCGCGTCGACGTTGCAACGTTGAATCGACCTAGCGCGCGCAACCGGATCGCGATCTCGAATCGGTGACAGATTATCGATCGCGAGCAGAGGCAGGATCGGGAGAGCTGGAAACCTGCGGAAACCGTGGGAAGGCATCGTGGGAAATATTCCCCCAAATTCGCCGGTCTCCATTGCGTCGCGACGTCCCATCTCATTCCCACGGGGTTTCCATCGTTTACAAAATTTCCCTCGGCGTCGATCCATCTGTTTTCGTAACCCTCGGCTTCGACTTCGTTGATTGAACCTGTCACGCGTCGCGCTTCCGAATCGGTTAAAGGTCAGAATTTCGCGGTCGAGCGACACCGTCGCGACGCGTCGCCGCGCCGCGCCGCCGGCTACGAAACTCTCGGCTTGAGAGAAATTGGCAAAACGAGCCACAGGCAGGAACAGGGACACCGCGGAAGAGAGACCCATCCTTCGAGGCAACGAAACGAGAGAAAAATAAAAGAGGAATAGGAAGATGGGACAGGCGTGGAAGGGGCGAGAGGAGTGGGAGACACGGAAAGCATCCCTTCGAAACTTTCTACTTGGCCAGATTGAAATTGTTTTTCATCGCTCTCTCTGAAAACGAGGGCAAATAGGTGTTGGCGCGATGCCTTCCGTACCAATTCGGCAGCTTCGTTTTTTTCCGTTTTTCGCTTTCCGCTTTCCGCTTTCCGATTTCCATTCGATCCACCGTCCGTCCCATTCACGTTTCAAACTTTTCGGAAATTTCCGAATCGTTCGGTCGATAGGGACGCGTGCGACGTTTCGAGATTTGGACATGTGTATCGCGTATGCTCTCCCCATCGGCGACGCGAGAACACGCAGCAGGGGTTCCCCTTCGGGTTCCCCAAATCGAGTCGAAATTCTGCGGGATGTTGCAGCCCGCGTTACAGTCTGTCTCGCGATATTAAATCTGGTCGTCCGGCGTAACGTTTAGTTGCTCTCCGTCAGATTCTCGAGCAGAAACGTCAGCGGCTGTCTTTCTTTCGAGCCGGCGTAAACTCGTTCGCCGCAGAGAAGACGCCCATTAGGTCGGGTCAGGGGGAAACGGGGTCAAATTGAAAGGGAGCGGGTGGTGGACGGGACTATCCTGACCACGGACCGACGACGCCCCGCGACTCGCAAATTGATTCCATTTGCATAGCGTACGCCTATTCGAATGCTCGTGACGCAACGCGCAACGGCCTGCCTCCCTTCAGCCACCCCTTCTGCCTCCCTTGCGCCCCGGCCTCTGGCTTCGCCCTCGTCCTCATCAAACTCGTACTCTTTGGTCTATAGTCGGTTGGCCCAGCGTACATCTAGTCGGGTAAACCGTTACGCGTTACGAATTTTCAGCGCGCGCGTTGGCCCGCAGTGGTGAGCGCGTTAACCTGCCGGTGTTCGTGTTCGTGTCCATGCCGCGCCGCGTTCGCGTTTGCGTTTGCGTTCACCGGCGCAACAAACGCGCGCGGATTGCGTCGAAAAAAATTGCTATGCGGCGCCGGCGCCGCGCGAAAGGAGCGAACCACCGAACAGAACCCAGCAGCGGGATTGTCGGCCGGGAAAAGGCCGTTTATCGTTCGACAGCTCTTTGAATTACGGGCACAACGTTGTCGCGGTTTGCGCGCGTGGTCGGTTTACGAGATCGCGATATTCGCGCAAATCTTCGTCGCGCCGGAAAATGAAAATAGAATTTTCATCCGCTGCGTGGAGCGTGGAGCGTGGAGCGTGTAGCTGCGGCACGGTCGTATCGCGATTCCCGGTCGCCGCTTTTCCATTTTTTTATCCGCGAAACGCTGCGACCGATCGACGTGAACCCATTTCCGAGTTGCTCTGCCGCTTTTAGTCCGTCACGCCGAATCGAATTACTCGAATGTACGAACATTAAGGGATGGTTTTTCGTCCAGAGATTCGCGAGGACGGGGGGG
>CM052118.1:10248737-10268518 GCA_028454245.1 Halictus quadricinctus | reverse complement strand
TCCATCAAACGAATTGCGCGCACCTGACGCTATCATCCAGACTCTAGAAACAACCGAAAGCACAGGATTGCAGTGTAATCGTTCGCGCACTGCGACCAATTTAATTCAGGTACGCGATCCACTGTCTCTATGCCGTTTTTTCTCTGGTTTCACTGGGATCGCAAGCTCGCGACCAACGGAATCGTTGACAAACGTTTTCGAACTCGGTCATCGAAGATTCTCGGTGACGCTCCGCTTTCCTACCGCCATGCCAGCGCGGTCTACGAATCAAACACAGTGGATTCTCGATATTTGTCAGCAACACGGGTCTTGTCAGCGTCGTGTTACGTTTACACTCCTCGGCGTTCGAGGCCTCCCGAGCTTCGGGGCCCCTCACGGAGTATATCCCGTGGTAGTTTATCGTCGTGGCCTCGGTGACATATATAGAGAAATCACGGTCGCGTCGATTCCGACGATACCGATCCGCCGAAACAGATTGAGAGACGTCGTTACCGTTTCTCTTCGGAGTTTCGAGGAAGTTTGCGTTGCCGATGTTTGCCGCAAAGTAGGGCTTGCGGTCGAGTAAACTGCGAATTGCGAATTCGAAATCGAATCTCGACTCCTTTGCGTGTCGGGTCGGCGAAAGAACCGAATCCCGGAACGCAGAATAACGTGTACGATCTTTACGGGGATGTTTGCAGAGGTCGAGCGGTTGCGGAGCAGTCCTCGGCGTGGCACGATCTACATATGTACCTTTGTCGCCAGCTTTTACGCCTGTAGCCGGAAAAGTAGACGGAGCCGCGTGACACTGGCCTGTAATTATTCGCGAACTCTCGGCTTGGCCCTGTGATTCGGTCGCCTTTCCTAGCCGAACCGGAAGCAGCCGGGGTCGTCGTCATCGTCGCTGGCGCGGGTTAACGCTGACCGCTTCCATCGCTAACAGCTCCCAGTCACGACGATTCTTCGACCGAAACCGAACGAGGGATTAGCATTTTGGAAGAGGAGCGGTCATGGCAGTCGACGATGCCGGCTCGTGCGCTGTTCAATCTCGCGCGTTCGCGCACCTGTACGAGTAAGCTCGGACTTTCTCGCGTCGTGTTTTCGTTCGCATGCGGGAACGCGCGAGATCGCTCTTTCCACCGGTGTTGAAATGGGAACCGGGAGACGCGATACAATATGCAACGACCGACCGTAAAAGCTTGATGAAAACGTTATCTCCGATATGGCTGATCTCTACCGGCGTACCGGCACCCGGCAAGTACAAACGGAATGCCCTATGCGGCGTTATTAAACCTTTGTTGCGAACCATTCACCTTTTCCTTTCGCCTCGTGCCTCCCGACGAGGATTAAGCTGTCCGAGCTCCCGTATTCGTATTCGTATTCGTAACCATATCCGTTGTATCTGTATCGCGTTTTTTCGTTGTACGCGCGGCTACCTCGGCCGATGCCCGTGCTCGGACCGGACAGCCGAACGCAAAGCGGAGAAGAACAGAAGCGGGAGGAGACCTCTGTTTGCTCGAAGCAATTGCTCTGTTTGCTACAGAATTCCGTTGTAGTTCTCTCAGATCGTTCTTTCGATCTCACGGAAATCGTTGTAACGAAACCGCGCGACCAGTCTAATTAGTAATGACTCGATCGAGGTCGAGTCGAGGGTGCTGCCCGTTAACCTCGCCCTTTGAACACGCGCCGCTCGTTCGAAAGCGTGGAAAACTGTCTTTAAAAGCGTTCGTTCGCATTCTTGACCAACGCGACGTCTGACCGAGCAAACCAGCACAGCAGCTACCACGATCTACGACCGGTCCTGCGGGGAAAACGTTGTTCGACAGAGTTCGACGAACTCGCGCCTGCTTGGTTCGAGACGATATCGTCTTCAGTCTCGACGCGGGACAGTTGAACGCGGGGATTATTTCGTTAAGAACAATCGGATAGGGGTCGTTCGACGACGCAACGAATCCAATATTGCTCGGAAAAGTACACGCTTCCGAGTTTTTCGAGCTTCCACGCCGTGCCGCGCCGCGCCGGCCAGAAGTACCGGTCGAAGACCTAAGCTACTTAGCGTAATCTAAATACGCGTGGTAATCCTGGGAAACTGAGAACCGAGCAGAGTTCGTTGCCCGTAAAGTGGGTAAAATCTGGCAAACGAAGGCTTTCCTCGAGGATCTCGGAGGCCGATCGAACAACGGCTACGTACCGGAAGGACCAGCGAAATTACCAAAAAGATTCCTCGAAAAATACAT
Source organism: Halictus quadricinctus (assembly GCA_028454245.1). Lineage (NCBI taxonomy): Eukaryota > Metazoa > Arthropoda > Insecta > Hymenoptera > Halictidae > Halictus > Halictus quadricinctus. The sequence goes on along the minus strand of CM052118.1, from coordinate 10,266,302 downwards.
CGCTCTTCGCCGAGACGAGATCGCACGGGGTAGAATCCAATTCGCACCCTCCCGACGAACCTTGCCGGAGGGTTGCGCGCACTCGTTTAAACGAACCGATTCTGTCGGAGAAATTAGGGGACACGTGGCTCAGGAACGAAAAAATTGCATTCTGCCCGACGCGACGAAAGCGAAGAGAGCAGGGGGGAGCGATTCGCTTTCGACGCCTGGTGGCCGTCCCGCCTCTCGCACGCCGATTTTTACTTCCGTCGTCGGCGCCGGAATCGAGAAAAGCAAATCCGTTGAAATCGAAGGGCGGCGAACGACTCGATGCTCGTTACAGCGAGTCGTTCAGAAGCCAGACTCGAAGCCGAACAAGCAAAAGAGTGTTTCCACGTCCATTCAACGTTTCGGCAACAGGTGTCCCGCGGCGAGTAGATTCCAAAAAATTCAGAGTCAAACTGGCTTCGACCGTGAAAAAATTCCCGTTCGAGCGGTCTGCGCGCCGAAACCACGGCTTCGATGGAAACGTGGCGATCAAACACGGTTCGAGTTTCGCTTGCATCGATTCCGACGGCGTGCTTCCGCGAACGGTCGCGACCCGCGTCTTTCGAACGCTCGTCGAAAACCAATCGCCGGCGACGAAACAGTAGGGACGAGACGCAAGGTTCGAGGTGTTCGTGGTGCGGGTGTTGGCGCGGGTTCTGGTTCTGGTTCTGGTTCTGGGTCAGGATCGGGGCGGGAGTGGGTACGGGAGCGGGGCGTGGAAGAGAGGGAGGGAGAAGCCTCTCTCGACGCTAATAAGAAGGAGCAACCGGAGCTCCCTTTGACGTCGTTGGTTTCTTTGGCAATTAACGGTGGGAACGGTGTAACGAGAGCGTAGCCGAACCAACGGACGAACAAACTGTGCATGGTGAAAGAGAAAAGGGCGAAGCGGTGCTCGACGAATAATCGGGGGATTAAAAGGGAGACCGTGCCGATGTAGTATAGGGGCCTCCCTCGCCGTGCCGTGCCGGTGCCGCACCGCACCGCACCGCGCCGTCGTCGATGCGACCAGGCCTTCCAAACTTTCTTCTTTTTCCGCTTCTTCCTCTTTTGCTTTCTTTTCGATCGACCTATCGATTCTATTCGAGGACTCTTTTCGACTGCGAGTAAAAGAGATCGGCGTAATGCGTGATACACGCGCGTCCGCGTGCCTATACGTATCCTCGATAACGTTGAACGAACTCGCGAAGGTTTTGTTGTACAGGGTGCGGCGCGTCGCGACGTTTCAACGGGCCACGCGGGACGGGGAGAAACCGTCTCGCGAAATCGCGTGTCACGCGAGGCCAAGGGGACCGAGTACGGGACTCGCCTTCTTCTCTTTGGTCTCGTTGATCCGCTCGTTCCCGTGGTGTAATATTGCTCGTGCCTGTCTCACGTCAGCCAACGAACCTCGCCCGATCGCTCGGCCTTGTATACACTACCGAGCCGTGTCGAATCGACACGAGTCGCGGGTCGCCTTTGTCTTTCCTTCGATTCCCTTCCGTTCCCATAGGTCGTAGATCGTGATCGACGTTTTCCTCGGGCAGAGGAAACGAGCACAGTTTCGGGGACGTGGTCGGTTATGCGCGGCAAACGTATCTCGAGCACGATCAAACCGGAGTACACGGTACATACACGGTGCACGATGTAATCGCGTTAACCCTTTCGTTACGAGCGCCAACCATAGTCGGCATCCACGCTACGACCCGTGTGCACGAGCGCCGACTATCTGCACACTTTTTGGCACGGTGTCGCAACGAAAGGGTTAAGAGCATTATCAGAGAAGAGAATGAACCTCTCTGGTATAGCGACGCGCGAACATAACCGCGATCACGCCTGTACCATGCTCTTCTATTTTCCGGCCGTGTCGCACGATCTACGGAACGTTTTCTCGATCGTTTCGCGTACCTGTGACTTCCGTGCGATCTTAGGATCTCGCTTGAACTCGATCGAAAGTAGGCTAGCTGTGTGAGTAGGTGTTGGTCGTTCGCGACTCGCGACCCGCGACCCACGACCCAGCACGCAACGATGCGCGGGTGCAAGCTCGAATTTCGCTTTTTCCTAACGACGCGAGTATTGACTCGCACGGCCCGTGTCCATCATCGATGTATTAATTGCCAATTACAGTTTCCCGTCGCACCGGCGTGATAGATACGACGAACTATTAACGACACCGTATTAACTGAAAATTCGCTAATGGAAGTTCGGCGGTTCGAGCTTTTTTGATCGAATGTCGCGAACGTTCTGTCACCGATTTGCACGGCAACGCCGAAATATCTCAGGGGGGAAGCAATCCGAAAGAATCGGTAAACGGTGCGACGCAATTTCTTCGCGGTTCCAATAAAATCCTAAGCCTTCGGCGAATCCGAGAGAGAGAGAAAACGTATTACAGGCGCATGTTCTTGTATATAGTGAACGCACGTGCACCTCGACAGCGAATCGCAACTCGCGGAGGCACGTACTCGCTTCGACGAGAAAAAGTTTGTAACGAAACCCGCGTCTCTTTTCTGTTTCAGCGGATGCAACGAGATTGAGGCATTCGAGACACCTGGATACGAGATCGCAGTTCTCCACCGAAGAGGAATTAACTGTGAGTGCTTCTCGGATCCCTCTTGATTCGATTTCTCACCCTCGAAACGACCGCTTTCTTCTCGCGTTTCTTATTCTATTCCTCGACGTCCCTCCAGCCACTCAGCCGTTTCTCGATGTCTCTACCGGTATCTCTGATTCGGTATCGCGTCTCGAAATCTTCCGAACGAATCTTTCTTCTCCAGGTGTGCGCGGACAATGAATAGTTAACGAATCGCGTATCGCGAATCGAGAAAACCGCGTTAAAAAATGTTGCCAGCGAACCGAATCCCTTTTTGCTTCTCGACTCGATCTCGAAGCTTTCGCATTTTCAGATGCAGCAGATTGAGAATCACAATCACAAGCCGGTGTTTTCGAATTGCTCGCACTACGCGCCCGTGGTGAAAGAGGAAGAGCCAGCGGGCACCGAGGTGGTGCAGGTGCACGCCGAGGACAGGGATCGTCCCGAGGATGGAGGTAACACCGTGGTTTCTTGTTTCCCGTTTCTCGTTCTGGTGTCTGGTTTCTACTTCCGAGTTTCTACTCGGCCCTAGGCGCTTAGCCCTCGGCGAAACGAACCGTGTTCGATGAACGTTTGCGATTTCCAGGCACGATCACCTACAGCTTCTTAACCGCTCATGGCGAGAAGCTGAAATTCAAGATCGACAACAGGACAGGACTGATCAGGACGACGCAGATGTTGGACAGAGACGAACCCGCTCGGGAAAAGGAAGCGTACCTGACGATACTCGCGACCGACAACGGCAAGCCTCAGCTCGACGATGTCTGCACGTTCAAAGTGACGATAGAAGATGTGAACGACAACGCTCCGGTGTTCGACAAAGTGGTAAGCCTCCGAGTCCACCGTGACGATGACCAACAGCCAACAATCGCCTCCACGGATCGGTCGGATTCGTTGGTTTCGTGGGTCGAGCGCGTACCGACCGAACGCCGCGCCTTGTCGCGCCGTGCCGCGCCGTGTCGCGTTCGATCGCCCGTCGACTTACCCTACGTCGGTCGTTCATCCATTTAGTCTCGACCAGCCTAGATCAGCCTAGATCAACCTAGATCTATCGGCCAATGGCCTCCTCCCATTTTCTTCCCCACGAACCAAACCGAACCAACCGAGCGTTCCTGCGACCAAAAATAAATTTACACGATTCCGCCAATAACCACCTTTTGCTTGGATCTTCTTTCTTTCTCCATGCCCAGGTCTTCCGTGGATATGCGTGGAAGGTTGGTCTTGTCATTTGCGGTGCGATTGCAATTGTTTTGATGTTTATTTTTCTTGGAATGCGAATGCGAATGAAAATGCGATTGCAAATGCAAGGGTAAATTTGAATGCGTACGCCGTTGGATTTGTAGACGCATGCACATGTGTCGATGTTTTTTTCTGTTCCGCAATACCCGCCGCCGCGACAGATCGAGCGATCCGATCGGCCCCAATATCGAGCGGAAGGGTAGCAACGCGATCTTGCCGATCGTATCGCGAGATTTGTACTCGCGCGTTCTCCCTCCTTCCGTAGATCGCGTATCGATTGCACGCGCAACTAACTCCTCGAAGAGGCGAACCGAAAAACTGGAAAAAGCATGTTCCGCGGTCTCCATGCTCCGACAATCGTATCGCTCGAGCCGATAGCCGAGAGTGAGAGAGAGAGAGAGAGATAGAGCCGAGAGCGAAGAACGCATGTCTGCGTGTCCGCGTGTATGCATGCCACATGTAAACGTACCGGTAGCTCTCTCCGCGATTCTTGCTCGAACAATTTCGAAATTCTAATTTGTCTTAACGATTGCGCGTGTCTGCTGTCCGCTTCCGTGTGGACGACGCGTAGGCGTACACCGAATCGGTACCGCAAGACTTACCGTTGGGCCGCGAGGTGATGAGAGTCTCCGCCACGGATATCGACGACGGCAACAACTCCGTCGTCCACTACAGTCTGTCGCCGAAGAAGAAAGAGGACGGCGTCTACTTCCGGATAGACAGCAAAACGGGAGTGATATTCCTGAACAAAACCATCGACGTGAGTATCGAACGGTTCACCGATCGTCCAAAACGCCTAAAAATCAGCTTAGACACAGTTAGAACGATGAATTCGAACGATTGCGCGCCATTGCAGAGAAGTCCCGACTACAAATTCAGCATGACCGCCACCGCGATGGATCGAGGGGAGACTCCGCGATCGAACGTGATCGATCTGGACATTCGGGTGGTTGAGTCGCACAAAAAGCCGCCGGATTTCTTGCCGAGATCCTCGGAACCGATCCGACTCAAGGAGAACTTCAGCGACTTCGGCCAGAGCATCGTGCGGCTACCAGCCGTCCCGAACACCGTCAACGACACATGCGTCTTTCACATGGTCGACGGTAGAACCGTGCAAACCAACAAAGGCAACACTTTCAGGTAAGCGGTTCCTATCTTCACCGGTTCGTTCTCCTTTCACGCGACCAACCTTGTTAACCTTTGTTTCGATCTCGTTCAGATTGGAATCGAGCGGAAACGAGGCGTTCATCAAGCTCTCGCAGCATCTCGACTACGAGAGCAACACGGTGTACTCGTTGATCGTGCGAGTGCAGAACAAGTACCAGCTAGCCGCGGAGACCGTGGTCGACATCGAGGTGGAGGACGTGAACGACAATATCCCGGTGTTTCGCGAGATGAAGAAAGGCAGCGTGCTCGAAAACGAACCGCCGGGTGTACCGGTGATGCAAGTACGCGCGATCGACGCGGACGGTACGTCCGCTCACAATCAGGTATGCTACGTTTCCACGCGTTGTATCTTGTATCTTGTATTCTACGCTAGGCTACGCGAGACTACGACATTCTATTTCGTTGCGTTGTTCCTGCGACTGATCCTCTGTTTTCTCCCCCCCCTCTCTCTCTCTCTCTCTCTTCTGTCAACGACTCGACCACATAGGTTACTTACGAGCTGGACAACTTTCAAGACCTGTTCGCCATCGACAAATACACCGGCAACATCACCACGCTGCAAACCTTCGACAGGGAGAAGGAGGACACGTACAACGTGAAGGTGATCGCGGTCGACAATTCTCCTAGCGCGTTGTTCGGGACCGGCGAGCACAACAAGGGCCAGCAAGTGTTTCGTATCGAGATCGCGGACAAGAACGACAACGCGCCTCATTTCGACAGGCCGGTGTACACGGCCACCTCGATCCTCGAGAACGCCAATCAAAACGAGGTGGTCACCGAGGTGAAGGCCATCGACTCGGACACAGCCAGCCCGGTCACCTACAGCATCATATTCGGCAACACCGACGACAGTTTCCTCATCGAGGAGACCACCGGCAAGATTCGCGTCAAGAACTTGCTCGACTATGAGAAGATCACCGAGTACAACTTGACCGTGAGAGCGTTCGACGGCCTTTTCAACGACACCGCTCAGGTGAAAATTTTTATCGAGAACGTGAACGACAATCGACCGGTTTTCGGAGATTTCGATAAAAATCCGATCATCCGGGAGGAGACATTGTACAAAGGTAGGTGGCATATTCTTCGTTCTACGTGTCGGTTACGGTTACGGTTACGGTTACGGTTATGGTTACGGCTCGAAAGGGCGTGTTTCCATGATTTTGTTTGATTCGTTTCGTTGCACAGGTTGCATCACCACCGTGGTCGCCTACGATCCCGACATAAAGGACCGCAACGCGGATCAGAACATCACGTACTCCATAGTGAAGGAGGATCAACAACCGTTGATCGAAATCGACAAGACCGGCTGCCTGAAGTTGAAGAAACCGTTGGATCGGGACTCGCCGAACGGTTACTCGATGTGGACGGTGCTGGTGATGGCGGTGGACGAGAACGGATCCCCGAACGCGCTGCAGAGTCCGGTGATGGTGAACATCACGCTGATCGACATCAACGACAACGCGCCGTTCCTCGACATGCCGTATCCGGTGATCTGGGACGAGAACAGAGATCCCGGACGGATCACGGAACTGAGGGCCCGCGACTACGACTCGGACGAGAACGGACCGCCGTTTAAATTTCGCATCGACAACAGCACCGCGGACGAGGAGATCCGCGCGAAATTCGAGATTCGCGACGTCGATCTGTACGCTCTGGTTCGATTCGATCGCGAGCAACGGAAGAGTTACGATATCCCGATCGCGATCACCGACAACGGAGAACCGGCCATGACGGGCACCTCAACCTTGACCGTGATCATCGGCGACGAGAACGATAACGAGATGTCCTCGGGCTCCAGCTCGATATTCGTCTACAACTACAAAGGCGAGTCGCCCGATACCGAGATAGGTCGAGTTTACGTGAACGATGCGGACGACTGGGACTTGCCGGACAAACACTTTGCCTGGGCCCCGGATTCGTTGCACGACGGGTTCCTCTTGAATCAGGACACGGGCATGATCACGTTGCTGTCCGGCACCTCGAACGACACGTTCTTCCTGCAGTTTATCGTGACCGAGCACAGCCTGCGCATCAACCCTCACCAGGTGAACGCGTCCGTGAACGTCACCGTGAAAGAGCTGCCCGAGGAAGCGGTGGCCAGGTCCGGCTCCGTCCGGTTCTACGGAATCACCGCGGAGCAGTTCGTCGAGCCCGACGAGCACGGCGTCAGCAAGAAACAGATCTTCCAAGAGAAGATCGCGAACATGCTGAACGCGTCGCTCGAGAATGTGGACGTGTTCACGGTGCTCCATTCGCCGCATCACAACAACAGAAGTCTGCTCGACGTGCGATTCTCCGCTCACGGCAGCCCATATTTCGCCCCCGAGAAGCTCAACGCGATACTAGCTCAACACGCGAAGCACATCGAAAGCGAGCTCAAGACCGACGTTCTCCTCGTCAACATCGACGAATGCCTGTTCGAGAAGCAGCACTGCAACCACTCTTGTCGCAGCTATTTGAACGCCAGCACGATCCCGTACGCGGTCTTCACGAACATCAGCTCGTTCGTCGGTGTCCGGGCGGTGGTCGATCCGCAATGCACTTGCCACGTCGCCGAGCCGATCGTTTGCCTGAACGGCGGCACTCCGTTCGCGGAACGATGCGAGTGTCCGCCCGATTTCGAGGGACCCAGGTGCGAAGTCCTCGGCATCGGGTTCCAAGGCGACGGCTGGGCTGTGATGCCTCCACCCGCTCAAGCTTGCGACGAATCTCATTTGGGTAAGTCGTAAGCGACTAACTGTCGCGTTTATCGGTTTCAGTTTTTTTCGCTCCGATCCTGATTCCATAGTTCCTAATTCTCTATGTACCATCCGTGTATCGTCCGTACAGGTCTCGAGATCACGCCTCACGTCGAGAACGGCTTGGTATTTTATTTCGGCCCGATCACCTACAGCCCGAAAATGGGCATTCAGGACTTCATGTCGTTGGAACTGCAGCAGGGTTACGCGGTTCTTTACGTGGACTACGGCTCGGGTACCGCTCGGCTTGATCAAAAGCATATTCTGCTCACGGACGGCAAAAGTCACAGGATAGACGTCTTCTGGAACAAGAACGTAAGCACAACACGCTCTTTTCTTCTTTGGTCTTTTCAGTTTCTCGACTAGGATAGAGTCGAATCGAGTCTACGTCTTCTATTCTCCACAGTTGATCGAGTTGACGGTGGACAATTGCGGTACGTCCGCTTGCATGAGTTTAACCGCGCCGCAAGGTTCCAACCAGTTTCTAAACGTGAACGGGCCGATGCAGGTCGGAGGTAGTCTGAGCAACCTAGCGATGCTCTCTTCGCAGCTGAAATGGGACCACAGACCGACCGACAAAGGATTCGTCGGTTGCGTGCGCAACATGACTTTTAACGGAAACGTAATGTCCCGAATTTAGTTTGCTCGTTTGCCGCCGATCTCGTACCGATTTCGCAAAACCTAACCAATTCTCGCGGTGACGCGTTTTTCAGACGTACAACCTGGGCATGCCCTCGTTGTCGAGAAACGCGGACCCAGGCTGCAACCATGGAATGGCCAAGGCGATCTCTTTTGGGATCGACACCAACTTTCTGGTCGCGATTCTGGTCTGCATCGCGATCCTGCTGATACTGCTACTCGCGGTAGTGGTGCACAGGCGCAAGACGGACGATCTCTACAAGGATATGGACGACATTCGAGAAAATATAATCAATTACGAGGACGAAGGAGGCGGCGAGGTCGACACGGGCTACGACTTGAACGTCCTGCGAACCATTTACGACGCGCCTCCGATCGACTCGAAGTTAGCGTCGGGCAGAGGTATGCCATGCCGTCCGTCTCCTTTGCGTTTGTTCTTCTTCCTCGTTGTTGCGCGTCGGTGTGTCGATCACAATCGTCATCATTCGTTTTTCGTTTTTCGTCATACAATTTCTGTCTCGTTCAAGCTCCCGACGAGGTACCGGACATTTGCGGTTTCCTGGACGGCAAGAAGGAAAGCTGCGACAAGGATCCCGACACGAATCCGTTCGACGACGTTAGGCATTACGCGTACGAGGGCGAGGGCAACTCCGAGGGTTCTCTGTCGTCTTTGGCCTCCTGTACGTATCTCGCAATCAGATGGTGTTAAAGCTGATAACTAAATTGTACAATACTCTTACAGGTACCGACGATGGAGACCTAAAATTCAACTACCTGTCGAATTTCGGGCCCAGGTTCCGCAAGCTGGCCGATATCTACGGAGAGGAAGGCAGCGACGAGGAGAGCGACGGTGTGGGAGAACGGGAAAGCGAGAGTTGGTGTTGAACCTTGCTTTCCCGTTCGTATCGTCGTCGTCGTCGTCGTCGCCGTCGCCGTCGTCGTCGTCGCCGTCGCCGTCGTCGTCGTCGCCGTCGCCGTCGTCGTCGTCGACGTCAACGTCGTAGATCGATCTGTAAAGGATTGGAGTACTCTATACTGACTCTCCCCGTGTTTGATTTCGGTAGGATGGTTTTATTTTCTCCTGAGTTTACAGCGCTGTGTTAGGCTATGTCTCGACGCGACTCGGAATCTCTGCTCGACTAAGACTGGTCTAATGCTTCCTAAGTCTCTACCGCGAAGCCTACGGGGCTTTTTAACTATTCCCCGAATCGTCCTGATTGGCCGGGGCTGAATTAGCCTTTTTAGCCTATCAGGTACTTCTTCGGGGACTCTTTGCGACCTTGATGCGGTTTCTCTAAACGCGGGGGCTGTCGCCTACTCGCCTAACTTCGGGGACCCTTCGGAAACTTAAGGTTTATGGTACCCGTGCGAGCTGTTGAAGCCGATGGTAAAAATCTAATGACCAATACGCGCCATAACAAAAACTGCTAAGACGACTAACAGCTTTCTCAAAAACAGCTGTGGGACAACGGGTTCCACGTATATATGTGATAATAATTTGTAAGCTTTTTGTACGATATATCAGTGACGGTATATATATATGTAGCGGCCATCGGCACGTACAATTATCAACATTTGGCGTGCAAATGGTCGAGCTAGTTTATGGAACCCGTTGCCCCACAGCTGTTTTTGAGAAAGCCGTTAGTCGTCTTAGCAGTTTTTGTTATGACACGTCCGCGTCAAGCTCGCAAGGAGTCCCCGAAGAAGTACCTGATTGGCTAAAAAGGCTAATTCAGCCCCGGCTAATCAGGACGATTCGGGGAATAGTTAAAAAGCCTCGCCGGCTTCGCGTTAGAGACTTAGAGAGCATTAGACCAGTCTTAGTCGAGCCGAGATTCCGAGTCGCGTGGAGACGTAGCCTAACACAGCGCTGTAAACTCAGAAGAAAATAAAATCATCCTACCGAAATCGAACACGTTGGGGATACGCAGTCTAGAGTACCCCAAACCTTTACATATGTATATATAAATACGAATAAATAAATAAAGAAATAAATAAAGAAAAAACGAATATACGAATGCGCGAAACGAGGCAGCGTGTGCCTGTGTGGATGTTCGTGCGCGTGGATGCGTGTCCAAGAGAGAAAGAGACAAAACGACAGGCGAAAGAGAAAAAGGAAAAACTGAAAAAGAGGAGAGTCGACGGTGTGTAATTTATATGATAAAAGATAGGATGCAGCTTAGGCGAAAGCGTGTGATCTCAGAGCATATACGAATGCACCGATCGCGTGTAACGGCACGCGCGAACGAATTAGCTGCGAGCTATGTACTTAGACTGTAGGGAATCGGCGGAAACATTGCCGAGGTGCCGATCGTGGTCGTGCTCCTCGCATTTTGCAGTACAAAATACGTTTCCGTTGGCAAACGTCACGAAACAGATTTGTCGCTTGTCCATGACAGGGGATACGCATCGGAGCTCCCGATGAAATCGAAACTTCGGGATCGCGTTCGAGTTGTTTTGCTCGTCAGTTCCGTTCTCATTAGCATTCCTGTTCGTTCTATTCCATGCCGATACGCAAGTTTTCGATTCCATCGCCGGCTGCTCTCGAAACTTAAGCGCTCGCTGACGACTCGAAACAGCCGTTGCGTCGCGATACTTTTATCACTTGTATCACTCGAATTCGAACACTGCCCTTCTATGCTTCGGAAGAGAAGACCGGTCGAGAATAATATACAATTAGAGAGTGAGAGAGTGAGAGAGTGAGAGAGAGAGTGAGAGAGAGTGAGAGAGAGAGAGAGAGAGAGAGAGAGAGAGAGAATCGCGGGTTCTATCTTTTCCGAACCATTCCCGTTCTAATCGTATAAGTATAAGTATCGTAAACCTTCTTTTCAAACAGGGACTCAAAGAGCACACCGATAAATCATTCGAGACAAACTCTCGCGAAAAGATAAGAATGTTCGAGGAAGCGGGAAGGAATGCCTGACCCAGATCGGGTGGTACTCGTATGCACAGACTTTTTGTATTATACGATACGACACGATACGTTACTACAGTGATTTCTCTATGTATGTCGCCAAGTCCTGGACGATAAATGTCGCGGAATTATCCCCATTACTGAGAGGCCTCGGACGTCGAGATAACACGGCTCTGGGTATGTCTCCTGGACGATACACGACGCTGGCAAGACCCGTGTTGTTGACATACATCGAGAATTCACTGTACATCCCGAGCAAGTGACATAGTCGGCGGTAAGGCGTACGTGTGCACACCTTTATCCTTTACCCGCTCGATCCATTTATCGTCATCGGAGATACGTGTAATTTGTTCTTTTTGTAGCAATAAAATAAACCTCGATTACAAAGATCGAACAAGATTCGTACGATGGTGTAGCGGAAATTTTCCATGGCGTTCGTTGATCGATCGGATCTCTTGAGCGGAGAGCATAACACCGAGAGCCCGGTATAATTAACCGGGCTTCCCGCGTGCCCCGCAAACCAATACCGCGAGAGCAAGAAGCCTAATCGCGCCGCGTCGTTGGGAAATTTTATGGGACACTGCGAAGCCGTAAGGTAGTCGCGATATCGTGAAATTCTTTTTTAACAATACAAATTCTCGCGTCGGTGAAACTATGTATTCGAAACGTGATCGCGAGACGAACAGCGATACGATACAACGCGATTCGTCTCGATTTCGATCCGCCAGAACCGAGCGGATGGAAACTTTCGAAATCCTGCATAGATAGAAATAGTCGGCGAGTTTTCGCAAGTTCGCGTAGGAGAGAAGAGGGAGAGGGTGAGTGAGAGAGCTTGGGGGAACGAGGGTTGATCGTTTGACGCCGGCGCTATCCAAGGATACCAGAATGGTTTCTCTCGCGAAGGGATGGAACGAAACTATAAAAGCATGCCCGGTATCGTTGTTCGTCCGCAATCGCGATCATCCCGGTGAACACGGACGATCGAACGAACCGCGGTACACCGATCAGTTTTTCTTACAAAGTCGTCGAGTTGTACGTCTGGCGTCTCAGCGTGAACCAGACATGTAAGTGATTCGCACATACTAGAGTTTTTATTCGGCGATATCGGACCGTGTCAGCGCTCTAAAAAGGAGTTTCGGTCTCGTAGGTATCGAAAAATCCGGCTCGGCTTCCTCGCGGTGATTTTTGTGGTATGTTTGATCCTGGACTCTGGAACTCAAGCTCAGCTGAACTTCTCCACCGGCTGGGGAAAGAGAAGCGAAAGAAGAGGTGGCGTCGTCGAATGCGGTTCAGGGGTCGCGCCCAAACTCGAGCAACTGCTGAACGTCTACTTTTTGATACAAGTATGTCTCGTTCTTTCCTGTTACCCGGTAAACAATTTGCTCTTGATTTGCTTGGAATTTGCCACCAAAATTTCTCTACAAATTCCGACCCATCTATTTCCGCGTTAGGCGCGGTATTTGAGCGCGAAGTTTGCAGACCATACCTTGGCCTCCTTATAAAGGGGAAGTCGGTCGCACTAAGAGTAAACATCGGGCAAAATCGGAGGAAATCTTTCAGTCTTAAATATTAAGTCGTAAATATTTTAGTCTTAAAAAATAAATAAAATTTTTAATTACTTAATTTCAATTTTGCCGAATATTTCCTCTGTAAGGAGGGCGAGGTTTGATCCCAATTTGCTCTCCATTTGGCATGGAATTTTCCATGCATACTTTTCACACCAAAATGACCAGCTTTTGCTCGCAAAGCACGATTACAAACATTGATCAAGATTTGCTAGCGTGTCGTCGACCGTCGCTCTGTCGCTGAAACTTTTTCTTTCGCCTCGGTTGCAGATGGAAGCGCAAAAAATGTTGGACTGTCGGAAGCTGAACGAGTGAACGGAAAGAGATTGCGATCGAGCATCGGTGGAAGCATCGCGGACGCTGGACCAACCGAAATATCCTATTCGAGCAACTTCGACAACGTGTTTCGCGCAACTTGGTTGTCGAACGATCTTCGACGAGCACAGGTTGCGCGAAAACTGTTTCGTTCCGAACGATCGTAGCATGTCAAATTAGCGACACGTACGACAATACAAACAATCAGTAGTACAAGAGAAACAGTTTTCTTAAGTCCCCCTGTTCATCCGCTTATTAAGGGGACCGGCAGGCTTTGACTGTCACGCTATGTTACGCTGTGCCTTTTTTTCTAGACATTTTACGTCTTAAATAAGTAAGTAATCAATTAAAAATGCATACCACTGTGTTTGTACATGTCTTTGCTACGTCTGTCCAGAGTCTTTTTTTTCTATACGAACACTAGATCTCTCGAAATTAAGAGAATCTCTCTGCAATGTACGTATATGAACTTACAAGGGTAAAAATCTTGACAAATTGACGCTTCAATATTGCAATGAACAGTTTAAAAGTGGTCACTTGTGTTTCCTAAAAGTCCAATCTACGTCTGTCCAGAGCCCAAATTGCGAATTTCTACCTCATCGTGGAGTAATTTGTAATATTCGGCAGAAAACTCGCTTTCTGAAGCAAGTATGACGTCACAAGATGGCTGCCGCAGAGAGATTCTTTCGTGAGATTTAGTGTTCGTATCGAAAAAAAGGCTCTGGACTACTTATTCAAGACGTGAAATGTCTAGAAAAAAAGGCACAGCGTAACATAGCGTGACAGTCAAGGCCAAATGCCTGCCGGCCCCCTTAAATTTCTTTTAACAGAGAGGAAATGAAAGTGCTCACGCCCGGGATTTTAGTGTCCCCGGTATAGTGCTGTCCCCTAGTCTAATTTTTAGCCTGGATCAGAACCTGCATCATTAGCAGCGGATTCTAAATAATGCTAGAGTGGATGCTACTTTTATATTAAAAAAGGCTCTTCTATGTAGGCTCCAGCCTAAAAGATGATGCAGGTTCTGGTCCAGGTTAAAAAGATGATGCAGGAAAAGTGGGGACACTAAAACCCCGAGCGTGAGCACTCTCATTTCCTCTGCTTTTAATTTTCAAACGTAAGTGCGAGCGTCGACCTATCGAAGTTGTTCACGATCGGTCGACTCGTCGCTATCGTTTGCGAGAATCGATGGGTCGAACGAGTGAAATTCTTTTTAAACGTTCTCGCGTCAATTTTTAACGCAACGAAAGGGAACGCGTCGCCGTCTTGCCGCTGCGAATTTACGATCGTTTCAAAGTATACGCGAAACATCCGATACGTCGCGAGAAAAATTAAAACGAACGTAATCGAAGCTGAACTGTCGCATCGCGTCGACCGCAACGGACTTTAGTATCGATATTTGTTGGCATGCGCTGCATCTATAGCGATGTCGAGTTGTACTACGCACGTATGTACGTTCTCGGCATAGTTACGGAGTCAATTATCAATTTGTTCGCGTACAGTTACTCAATGAAAAATGCTTTAAAGACGCTCGACCGATAGGCTTTTCAAGATAAGCGAGAATCACGTTAGTCGAACAACCGCCGTTCTGTTCACAATCTTTCGAAGCGAGAGATAACCTATAGGAGAGAGCGGCTGCTCGAGATTTTCGCTCGACAAAATTGTTGGCGCAACGTGACTACCGCCGAAACGAAGCCAACGTTGTCCATGTTGAATCGGTAACAAAGCTTTTCGAAGCTCGTTCTTATCGTATCGCATCGAAGCCAAGCAGAGGAGAAACCGACGATGTATACGGCGCAATTGTCCGGTTTGTTGTTGAAACGATTTCACAGAGACTACGTTCGTTACGGTACTAGGTTAGCGCCTCCTTTCCGGTATTACGGAAACTATGGAAAATTCCGTGAATGTCGGAAGAGGATAAGCGTTTGGTTAAAAGAGCACAGAGGTCGGGTGGCCGAAGCTTGCACGCAACAGTTCGAATTTATTGCCGCGCAACGTGTACGAAGGAGCCTGCAAATATTTCACTTGTACACAAGAATATGGGACAAAACGGCACTCAAGGAGTTTATGAAATCCTGGAGGAATCGTGCCTTCAGAAACAGCAGACGCTTCCTGACCAGCAGTATCGGAGTGGCGGTATTTAACTGGGATCGCGAGAGAATCAGCGAAAAAGAGTTGAACAGGTAAAATGCATCTATTTAAGTTCGTAAGTGATTTCGTTTCACTCTCCTTTCGTCTCGTCTAGTGTCTTTTCCTTTCCTTTTCGTTTCTTTTGTTCGGTACTCAATATTTTCGCTAGTTACAAGCAGGAAATGGAAGGAATTTACAAACTGAGGGACACCACCGTCGTTTGCCCAAAATGCCATCTGAGAATCGTAATCGACGTCCAACAACCCGGAGTCAAGTATTGTGTCTGTCAAGATAATAAAAATAAATCCGACGCAACGTCGAATCAAGACGGTAAGCGATGAAATTGTTCGTTCGTATAGAACGCTTGTTCGTTCGACTCGTTTATTCTATTCTTATCTCAGCGGAGGGATGGAAGCCATACCTAGAACGGGAAGACATGCTAATATGGAGAAGAACAGAACCAAATACCGGCGGACTGTTCGCCTACAAAGTGTACGGTTCGTTTGCGGAAGTCACCGCCGAGGACTTTCTGCAAACGCAAATAGACGTCGACTATCGAAAGAAATGGGATCCGATTGCACGTGAATTGCGTATCATAGACAGCGATCCGATGTCAGAATCGACCAAAAACGACCGCTCCGACGTTATATATTGGGAAACCGAATGGCCTGTACGGGATAACCGTATTATTTTACCGTATTCTCGTTACCGACGTAACATCGAAATATTTTTACTGCGACCCACGACCGACGTACAAACTCCTAATGATTACGTGTTTTCCTTTCAGGCGTTATTCGCGAACAGAGACTACGTGTACCAACGAAGATGGGTGGTGGACAAAGACAAGCGATTAATAATCATCATCAGTAAGGGAACGGAGCATCCTAATGCACCGACCAGACCTGGAATATACAGGTACACAACCGATAGAATTCTGCTAATTTCTCGTTACTCGTCCAGCAACAACTTTGAATCATTTACGTAGCGCGCGTATGTCTACGATTTCGTTAAGGAGGCCGATCGATCTTTTCTAGTTTCGTATTTCATTACGGAATCGCCTAGTTCGATAAGTATTTGGACTGTCAGAATTAAATATGATAATAGGAGAGAGTCTAAGGTTCTTTTAATCAGTGAGTAATCTGAAGTCTGTACGTAACAGAGTCTCGACGTATTGGTCGTACATGGTGATAAAGCCGTATACAGAATTCCACAAACCAGGCATTGAATTCGGATTGACCTACTTCGACGATCCTGGCGTAAATATACCATCCACGGTTACCGCATGGATCGCGATGACAGGTAGAGAGCGTTTCCTCGTGCGCCAGTTACAACTTGGCCAGTTATAAATCTCATAATTAACTCGCATACTTCTTTTGTAGGGTTACCAAACTTCTTGATCCGCATGAGAAAAGCATCGAAGAATTATCAACATTACAAAGAAAGTATCGACGCGATCGTTACCAGTTACCTTTCACTGAAAGAAGGAAACGTTTTCGAGGATAAAGTTCGAGAAAACTCGACTCCAAATTTGGAAAGCAACGAAACGATACGCAACGAGATAACCGATGTCGCCGAAGAAACTGAAGTGTTCAAATTCAAGGAAAACCGACAAGAACAACAACAAGAAGAAAACTGTACAAATGTGGAAGGCGTACAAGACAAACAAGACGAAGACGGCACAGGTTTGAACAAAGAAAGCAAAGGATTGTTAGATTATTTTTTCCTGGCAAAATTGTTCGCATGATAAGAACCTTTTTGTGAGTGCTGAGAATACAGAAGATTGGGTACCGCTGACACAAAGATACTCCCACAACCTCGAATGGGCAGAACGATTAGAATAGGACAGCGATCGCAGAAAAAAATCAAATACATTATGTCCTATACGAACGCACATCGAGAAAACACGTGCCAAACGATATTCTGCTCTCACGACAAAACTTTTTTTAAAACGATAATCGCGAGACTGATACTTCTCGTGTTTCTACTCATCTACATTGTTCGTGCATAATCGAGCAAATCATCACTCATTACAACATACAAATGAATTTTCAATGGAGAATATGATCAAGTAAATTTTACACGATGATACTAACTGGAATTGTACAAATCAAAATATTTTGTTGTACATTTAGCGAATGTAGTCTAAATATAGATGTATAAAATAGCAAATTTATTTAATATACACATGTACATATGTACGTGCACGCGTGCAAGACTATTATAAAATAACATACTTATGCATAATTTATCTGTGGACATGTACGTGCG
>CM052118.1:10236685-10248637 GCA_028454245.1 Halictus quadricinctus | reverse complement strand
GTGTGTATGCGTGCGTGTGTCTGTGTGTGACTGTCTGTTTGTCTGGCCACGTGTACATATATATTATATATGTCACGTACAATCTTCCTTTCGGGATTTGGTTTTACAGCACACAAGGTAACTTGCATGTAACTCTTTTTGTACGATAGACGCTTGAATTAGTCGGTACGAAACGCGCGATATTGCACAATAACTTTGAACTTTATCGTCACGGTTTACATTCTTTGTACGACAAACGTTTTCGAAGAACTTTGGACAAAAGCTGTGTATCGTGTACCTGAAATAACGCATTTCATTGAATCTTATTTCCATATATGTGTACGTTTCTAATCTATAGCCCATTTCTTTTTTGTTATGTCTACCCTAATAAAACATTTTACTACGATCGATGTCAATTTCCTGTATTATAGTATACCCTCCATTGGAACGCAACTTAAAAGCATATCGTCTCTGTCGTCGATTTGAAAGCTAATTTCTTCCGGTAACTTCTTTGGTACCGATACGAAACCTGAACAATCTTCGTCGTGACACTTCTGATACATTGTCTTGTTCCTCAAGTCTATGATGAGAAAAACGTTGTTGCTTTTGTGGCACCTACCAATATTTTCGCAATATCTGTAAATCAAAAGACTTCAAATGCTGTTACTTCGTCGATAGATTTTGTTGGTTGTACTTTATCATTATGTGTTATTACCTGTATCCGGTTGTCTCGTAAATTAACATTTTGGTAGAATCAAAGTAGTATTTGCATACACGTATTTTACCAGGATGTATCTTGTCGCGAACGTACTTATCTAACATTGGATACGTTGAATAACATTTGTTACATTCCTGGTGAATAAACTTTGGTATTTGCATTTCAAAACGTTTTACTTCTACCGTGCCAAGTTTATCATATTCCAAAAGCATTAAATCGGATTTAGAAGTAAAATAGGACACCAAAGAGTCCACGAAAATGCTAAATTCTTTATCTTTGTGTAAAGTAGAAGGAATATATTTACAGTCGTTTGAAATCTCCAAATTAGACTGTTTTCCCCATTTCGTAGATTTGTATATTCTAAAATGTCTATTTTTAGTATAGACAGAGGTATCTACGAACAGACTGTTACCCTTACGTGTCTTCACGAATAGCTGTTCTACTTTTGTTCTATCGAAACTACTTAAAATGCTATGTTTGTTTTCCTTTGCTGAGATATAATCGAAGATATCTTTGCATATAGATTTTACTAATCTACCAACATGATAATTATTCTTAAACGCTACATCTTTGATGTTGAATACAACGTGTCGGCTAAACTTTTCCTGCGTACTAGAATCCAAATTCAACGCATTGTACTTATTGCACGGTAAGCTGTAATGGGTAAGCAGGTAAGCACAGATAATATCGATTATCGTATCGGTCATGGAAGGACCATTACTTTCCGGATTTAATTCGATCGAATATTCCAAGTCCAGATACAGACGGCAAGGAGAGTTCTCCGGTATTACCTAGTTTTAAATCGACTAGATGTTACTGCATATATATGCAAATTGATACTAATAATTGCATGAGACCTTACTACCTCGTACGAGCATCTCTTTTCCGGAGGTCGATGTTCGTAATGCCACCAATATACCTCGGGATGAGCTACCACAAATTTGCGATAACCATTGTCTCTTTGGTAGACAAATGTGCAAAGCGTATGAACGATGGTGTTTTCTTGAAACGCTGTTGCAAGCGCGGTTGCTTGTTTTTCAAATTCCATCCAAATATTTGGAGGTCCAAGAATGTGCGATGGCATTTTACAATGTTCTTTCACCCAAAGCGGTTCCGGTTTCACCCTCTGAATCACAGCGTTTGACATTATTTCCTTATCATAAAATTGACATGGACTGATGGTATTCATGATATGGATTTATCCTTGGAAATCAAGCTGTCTGTTTGACACGAAAACCTTTAGCGTTTCTTCCTTTTCCTATGCCCTATGTATGTCCTACGTACTAAATATTTACGTATCCGTTTTTCCTTTCGCGCCAACAGCGAATACACGCGCAACATGTCGTCAGAACATAACCTCAGACCTATATATCACATATCACGTGAGATAAATTAATAAGCATTTCTTGACCAACTTTGAGAGGTTTATCGAATTCTATGATTCCGTTATTAGGTATACGTCTGCTGTCATTGATTGCGCTATCTTTGAATTCCTTTGAATAATATCGAAATTTGTATCACGATTGCAGTTTTTGAATGCTCGAGTGGCGCCATCTACGGTGGCGGCTTTTGGAACTAATCCTCCCTATAACTCCTGTGTGTAAGACAAGGACAGAGATACCGTGCGACAAGGACAGAGAATGCGACGCCCGTGCCACCTACTTTTACGTTGCACTTCGAATCCCCTGATATGTATTAGGCAAACACGACGAGCAAGGAGGTATCCGAAGAGGTATCCAAGGCGGCACTCTCTATAATCCATCAAATCAATGGAAAATTCATTAATAATTCGCTATCCGATAATTGTTTATAAACATTTGCAATCGGATATTGTAGAATGGACCTTCAGCTACTTTCGCAATACATTTTCGATCGGATTTTCAGCGTCGTTAAATAATTATTAACAACTTTCGAAAACCTTGTCCTAAATAAGTGAATAAAAATTTAGCCCTATTCGGACCAAAAAATTAATTGTTAATTTTGTAGATATAATTTACGAAGATTTATGATCGAAGAATCTAGAAGGGACCTTCAGCGACATTCCAGTATCATTTTTGCACGCATTTTGTGTCTAATTAAATAGTTATTAACAATTTCTGGGTGGCCTGTTCCTTTTTCTAATACCCTTAGTGCGTAAGACAAGGAGAGACATCTGTGCGACAAGGAGAGACGTATACGCCGTGCCACCCCTTCGATAATGGTTAATAACTAATTAAATGGGAACGTATCCAGTATAAAACAGTAACAGAAATGTAGCTAAGACTTCGCTCTAGAGCCTTTAATCGGAAAAGCTCAATAATTAAATCGGCATAGAACAAAAAGTTCATAATTCACTGGGCATCTGTCAAATTATTTGAGGTTATGATAGAACTAGGCTTAGAATAATTATCAATAACTACTTAATTAAGAACAAAATCTAATCAAAATCTATGTGGGAATGTTGCTGAAGGTTCACTCTACAGTCTACATCCACAAATGTTTATAAATTCCTGTTGGGCAACGAGGAATTTGTAAATGTTCTAAACCCCGCGTAAATAGGTATCAGGAGTCCACGAGGCTACTTTAAAAGTAGGTGGCACGATTTCTCTCTCTTTCTCTCCTTGTCGCACGATTGACTCTCCTTGTCTTACGCATTAAGAGCATTAGGAAAACGAACGGATCCCCTAGAAATTGTTAAAAACTAATTAAGTATACAGAAAATCTGTACAAAAGTGGCACAGGAATGTTGCTAAAGGTCCCTTCTACATTCTTCGATCATAAATCTTCGTAAATGATATCTACAAAATTAACAATTAATTTTTTGGTCCGAATAGGGCTAAATTTTTATTCATTTATTTAGGACAAGGCTTTCGAAAGTTGTTAATAATTATTTAAAGACGCTGAAAATCCGATCGAAAATGTATTGCGAAAGTAGCTGAACGTCCATTCTACAATATCCGATTGCAAATGTTTATAAACAATTATCGGATAGCGAGTTATTAGTGAATTTTCCATTGATTTGATGGATTATAGAGAGTGCCGCCTTGGATACCTCCTCGGATACCTCCTTGCTCGTCGTGTTTGCCTAATACATATCAGGGGATTCGAAGTGCAACGTAAAAGTAGGTGGCACGGACGTCGCGTTCTCTGTCCTTGTCGCACGGTATCTCTGTCCTCGTCTTACACACGGAGAAGATAGGGGAAGTTAGTTCCGAAATTTGCCACCATAGATGGCGCCACCGTCGCGCCGATATGTCGGCGCCGTCTGGTTCTGGTTTGAATGTTTTCATTCCAGATAACGAACGGATCCCCTAGAAATTGTTAATAACTAATTAAGTAGACAGAAAATCCGTACAAAAGGGGCACAGGAATGTTGCTAAAGGTCCCTTCTAGATTCTTCGATCATAAATCTTCGTAAATTATATCTACAAAATTAACAATTAATTTTTTGGTCCGAATAGGGCTAAATTTTTATTCACTTATGTAGGACAAGGCTTTCGAAAGTTGTTAATAATTATTTTACGAAGCTGAAATCCGATCGAAAATGTATTGCAAAAGTAGCTGAAGGTCCGTTCTACAATATCCGATTGGAAATGTTTATAAACAATTATCGGATAGCGAGTTATTAATGAATTTTCCATTGATTTTATGGATTATAGAGATTACCGTCTTGGATACCTCCTCGGACACCTCCTTGCTCGTCGTGTTTGCCTAATACATATCAGGGGATTCGAAGTGCCTCGTAAAAGTAGGTGGCACGGGCGTCGCATTCTCTGTCCTTGTCGCACACTATCTTTGTCCTCGTCTTACACACGTAGAAAATAGGGGAAGTTAGTTCCGAAATCTGCCACCATAGATGGCGCCACCATCGCGCCGATATGTCGGCGCCGTCTGGTTCTGGTTTGAATGTTCTTTCCAGATAACAGCGCAGCGTGTCGATGAATATTCTTCGCTTTCATTGTATAATCACTGTCGACGTTCAATATTCAATAAAATCGCTGACTTGTGATCTACAAAGAGCGCGAATATTTGTTGGGATGCAGCGTTCTGCCGCAATCGGACAAAACTTGCGTAGAGTATTTTAGGGTATTTAAGAGATTTCTGAGAGAGAGAGAGGGAGAGAGAGAGAGAGAGAGAGAGAGAGAGAGAGAGAAAAGAGAGAGAGAGAAAGAGAGAGAGAGAGAGGGGCAGAGAGAAAGAGAGAGAGAGAGAAAAGAGCAAGTAGCAAAGGGAACAGAATGGTATTGTGGATTAATTAAGAGGCAGCTGGTAGATTGATGGTCGGAGTTTTTAAAGGAGGAACGGGAGGTGGTGAGGACGCGCGACAAAGTTTTTGATAGCTATTATCAATCGACGCGATAGAAAATCAGCGATAACGCGACACGAGCCAACGAGAAGTCTACTTACGTGTTCGCGAGTGGGCAATGCGGCTCAAGATCACCGAACGAAGCGTCAGTACCGTTTTCGATCTCGGTGACGCGGATCTGGAACTTCCTCGTTCTCGTTTATCTCGCGAACGCGACCGATCTGTCCGCGGATCAAACGATATCGAACGTTGTCGTCGATCGTCGGCATAATCGTGGGACCGAGCAGCAGACGAGATCATCGGCGATAGATTTCGTGTGATCCGGTCGATCGCGTCCGCGTCCGTGTGTAAATCTAAGAATAGTTGTTCAGTGGCGAGTCAATCCTCCGTGGACGTTCCGGCAGCGTATCGCCGCAGGCGCGTGTTCGCTTTGACACGAAATTCGTCTGGATAGTTTCGACAGTCTCGACCCGAGAATCGATGGAGCACGAACGCGAGCTGGAAACGATCGGACTCGGCCGTAACCGATGCTGCGAACGATCCGAAACCGCGTCGAACTCGCCGGCTCTCCGTTTAGTTTGACTCGAATCGGCCGCGCCGGTTCCTCGGAAAATCGAAGATCGAAAACTCAGGCGAGAAGAGCCGCGCTCGGGAGGTGGTGCGCGTCCGGTGAAGGTCTTCGGTGCTTTCGGGGCTTCGGGGTTTCGGGGCTTCTGGGCTTCGAGGGTCCTGGGCTCCGGGACGCGAGCGCGAGCGCGAGCGCGAACTCCGCCCTTCTACATGGGTAACAATTGGATCGTCCTGACGACGTTCGCATGGTTCTTGTGGTTCGTGTGTTCGGCCGAGGGAGAAGCGAGCTGTCGCGAGGTGCAGTTGGCTCGCAGCTGCGAGACCCTCTGCAAGATTAATCATACTCAGGTCTCCTGCGAGCTCAGGATAGCGGTTCTACTCCCGGCAGATCCGGGATTCGACATTTCGTTGCCGAAAGTGCTACCGGTTCTGGGTAAGCGTATGAGCGCGATACTGATTTTGGCGAACAAGATGGTCGATAGCCGACGAGCCGATAGAATTCTTGATTCCGCAGATCTGGCGGTGAACGATGCGAGATCGCGAGGTTTGCTGCCACCCTGGTTGAAGCTCAAGTTTCTGTCGCAGGACGATCACTGCGACGCGATGTACGCTCAGATCGGCGCGATCGATAGCTTCTCGAATTGCGTTCATCTGTTTCTTGGACCCGCTTGCGACTATTGCGTCGGTAAGCTGTTAGCTCGTGGAACGTTGTACATGCATACGCGGTTGCGCGTATGTAAACGGCAAACCGCGTTCGTACAGTTTTAAAATACGTGGTTTTCAGCGGCCGTCGGCAGAATCGTGAAATTCTTCGGCGTTCCTTTGATCACCACCGGCGGCTTTACGTTCGACTTCACGGGGAAAAAAACCCAGTGCAAGGACGAGTACTTCATGACCACCAGGATCGGCAGTTTGGCGTTCAGAGATCTGGCAAACTTCTTCGTCGGACTTATGAATCGGTGCGTTCTCGTCCCTCGGGTCGTCGTTTCCTTTTCCCCCAGGCGAGAGCTGTTCCGTCGACGAAACTGTCTTCTTCGTAACGTTCTGCCGGCAGATACGAATGGCGAAAGGTGCATCTGGTTTATGCAACCAACGGACAGAGCCGGGTCGCCGGGAGGCACACTTGTCAGCTGCTGATGAAGTCCGTGGTGGAGTTGATCAAGAAGCAACCAAACTTCTCGTTCGGCACGTTTGATGTCGAGAATACGGAGCCCGGAGATTATCCAGAGGTGTTGCGGGACCACGTGGGCAACTGGTACAGCGGTGAGCTTGTCGCTTTTCTGTTTCTTCGTCTATTTTCGACACGGAATCGAACCCGGACTCGGACTCGAACTCGATTTCGAACATATCCTCCGCGGGAATTTCCGATCGACCGATCTCGAAGAATCGCGGGCGAGTTACTATCGCGAGGAACGCGCTATCCGCTATCTATCGGACTCGCGCATCTAAGCTCGAGCTCCGCCGTCCGCGCGATACCTTTGTTCGCGAGAAAACGATTCTCCGCGACCGCGACCGTATATCCAATCCATCGTATCAATTAGGCGAAGCGAAGCTTATCGCGTTTCGTTTCGCGCGCGTTATCGGAACGCCTTATCGTCCAGTCAAAGCGTTTCTATTATTGTTCTTCTCTCGTCGGACACCTCTCGACGCGTTGACAAATAAATGCTATATTTAAACATTTCCACGAGGTACGCGAGAAACGCGCGATCCGACCGAGTCGCAAACGGACTTTTCGATCGCGAAACTTTTCTTCTCTCGAGCTTCGAAGTTTCGAATTCGAAACGGTTCGCGGTTTTCGGCTCGAGCGCGAGCATATCTCTTGTCGGTAAGTCGAGATCCTTGTCGTTTCGAAGTCGTCGAGAGCCGAGGAAGAACGATAGTGCGCGCTAACCCGTTCGCTGCTCGGTTAGTTTATTAGACGAGCTGGTCGTGGACCAAGATGGAGCACGGTGTCCGACCGGAGATAATCGGACGCATGCGTTGGCGTTCGTATAGTCTACTACCTATGCTTTTGATCGCGAGGTGACGAGGTGACGAGGCGTCGCGTCGCGGTGAGGCGAGGCGAGGCGAGGCGAGGCGAGGCGGTGAGGAGGCGAGGCAACGCGCAAGCACGAGCGCAGCGAGTTCGTTCCATGGAAAGAGAGAAGAGCATCGAGAACAGCAAGAGGAAAAGGAACGGAACGATCCACGGTCGAGGAGCATCGTCTCTGGAACGCGCTCGAGTCGCTTCAGTTTCGATCGCGCTGCCCGAGGAAGTTCGCATCGGCCGCTTTGCCGCTTCGGCAGTCACACGCCGACCCGCCTCTCCGCGCGAAACGTTTCTTGTATGCCGAACCGGGTCAGTGGCGGGAACAAACTTTCAAATTCTCGATTCGAGAAACGAGAAGGAACGAGCGAACAGGATGGAGAGAAAAAGACGTCGGGACGAGACGAACGCGTGAATCGACGATCGAATGCGCTCCGCCGCGGACTCGCGAAGCCCTATCGAGCGCCGCGAACTGGCGAGTAGAAATCGTGAACCGATTCCGCGATTTCGGCCATGTCGTCGCGACGAGCGAGGCGCGTTAACGAGGCTCCTATCAAACTAACGTTGCTCCTGACCACCATGTGCGCCAGCGCCGGCGCGAGCACGCTGCAATCCGCGAGAGAGTGCAGCGAGACTCGCGTGCGAGAAACACCGACCGCGGCGACGAAACAACGGGAGCCAGTGATGCTGGCCGTGATTACGCCGGCGGATCCTCTGCACGAGCTGAGCTTGCCGCGAGTTTTGCCGGCGGTGCAGCTTGCTGTGGAGGCCGTCACATCGGCGAGAGGACCTCTGCCAGGACGGAGGATCGAGGTCGAACATCGAGACTCGCGATGTTCGAGCACTTACGGGGCACTGGCTGCTTTCGAGTTTTACATCAACCGATCGGCAGGTCTTTTTCCCCCGCGTCGCGTCGCGTCGCGTCGGCGTCGCTCCGTTGCCCGATCTCTCGAACGCCTCGGCGAATTCGATTCTTATCGGCTATCTATAATTAGGATTGTTTACGCGAGAACGTCATCGTATTTTCAGCCGGTTACCGGTCGGTCGTTTTATCATGGACGCGTTATCGAATCGTTGAGAAAGATCGCGCGCGATCCTGACCGAGGAATCCGACCGAGAATCGAGAGCTCGCTTCTCGAACCTATTCTCCCTCCGTGCATCCATTTTCTTATTTCCACATTTTACGACCTGGATTCCCCAGGGAAAACGGAACGTCGAGAACGTGCTCGCACCAACATCTTTTGCATTAACGATGAGATAAAAGCTTGCCCCCGTGGCTTCGTTCGACCGTAGCGCGTCTCGACTTCCTTTCTCTTCTCCGAGCGTCGAAGATGGGTTGCTTCGTTTTTCGGCTTGCATTATTCTTCGCTGGGAAATTCTACGACAACGGGAACGGGAACGGCAGCCGTGTTTACACGCCGCGGATCCGTCTCGATCGAGACACGCGGGAGTCATCAGTACAGATCTCGATGCCTCGATTCATTGCAGCTCGCGACAACGCGCAAAACTTTGCTCTCGTTTGCATCTGATGAATGACGCAAAGGTTTCTCGAATGCGCGAAGCCCTTCCTCTGAAAGATAGATTCTCCGGGCGTTTTCGAGTCTCAGACCGAATCGTCCCGGGCCATGTTTCAGCGATTCGGATCGCAGATTTTCCTCGTATACGTCGCGGATGCGGAAAGAACGACAGGAAGACTCGAGCGCGTTTCCATCGTCGCGTCGCCTGTAAGTTTCGCTCGTCGTTTTGGACCACCGATAGCGATACAGTACTCGGAACGAACGTAATCAGTGGAAAGTAGTTCGAGTACGATTTACAGCGTCTGTCCGCCGATAAACGTTATCTCTTCGTGAAAATATTACTCGAAGATTCGTATCGGTAGCTGTTGAATTCTCGTCGGACGTTGAACGATTCCGGCGCGAGAGCGAACGCGGATCGGAGGCGATCACGCGATTCGAACGTTTCGTACAGTGAGTTCCTGTTGTAAGTCGGTGCAAGCTTCGCTTTTCGTTGAAAGTCATTCGAACATTCGCTGTCCGTTCCTGCGCGCAACATTGTTCATCAGAGAAAGAGATTTTCTCAGCCTTCTTGTCACTAACCTGTGACATATTACGTACTAACTTGTCGTAAACCTATGACATAGAGACGGATAGTGACATTTGCGTTTCCAGCGTGCACTTTGTGTTTCGTCTAATTGTCTCTCGCCGGGATCGCGCAACGGACTTATAGCGGGAATTCACTGTATTCCTTTTTCTATTCGTTGGAGTTTCTGTCGGCGAGGCGATAATTTACGGCGCTCGGCTATCGTCTAACACGTTGAGTTTCGAGCAACTGGTTGCCCATCGTTCTTTCGTCGAGCCGAGGGGAGCGGCGACGAAGAGATACGCTAGATTGTTTCTGGTAGAGAGCACAGACGAGAAAAGGGTACGACGGGGTTGACGCGCGAAACCTTGTGTTTCGTTCTCGTTCGGTTTCTCGGCGATGGAGGACGGTCGACGCGCGACGAATCGAGCTTGTTGTTTCCACGACCTGTAAGCCGATTTTTGACAGCGCAGATGCGTTTCTGGGCCCTGTGTGCGACTACGCGATCGCACCTGTCGCGCGATACGCCGGAGTCTGGGGCATCCCCGTGTTGACGGCGGGTGGTCGGGCCGAAGCGTTCCGCCACAAGAGCGTGCACTACCCGACCTTGACCAGAATGATGGGCTCTTATCGGCTGGTGGGCGAAGCGCTGAAGCACATCTTGAGGCGGTTCGGATGGAAGCTGATCGGGCTTTTGTATCACAATCATCCGATGACCAGCAGCCGCGGCCATTCCGAGTGTCATTTCACTCTGAGCGCGGTTTTCACCGCTCTGAACAAGACGTCTTTTCACCGTAGCTTCGATCAGGACGAGAATCAAAATTACAGGCTCTTGCTCGCGTCTCTCTCGAAATCCGCCAGGAGTAAGTTTCCCGTGTTTCCGCGTGATCGTTCGGTTCGTCGGTGTCGAGTCGAGTCGAGTCGAGTTCAATTTGGTCCGGTCCAGCGACGTTCTGAAACACCGGAAACGAAAATGTTTTTTTCGCTGGTTGCAGTTGTAGTGATGTGCGCCAACGCGACCACCATCCGAGAGATTTTATTGGCGGCCGAGCAGCTAGGAATGGTGGACTCCGGGGAATACGTGTTTTTCTCCATCGAGCTGTCGTCCAGGTAAGCGACGATCTCGTTTCACCGCGGAATCGCCACCGCGGCGAGCGACGCGCGCAGCCGGAAACGCGAGTCGAGAAACTCGCGCCATACCGCGCCTTGCCATCCATCGATCGAGCGATAGGGCGATAGATAGGGCGGTTGATAGGGCGATAGGGCGATAGGGCGAGAAACGCGTTCGACCTCCGGCATCCGTCCGATTTACCCTCGAATCGGATTTAGTGGAACGCATCGGAGCCCGCAAAACCACAATCTTCGCTCTCTCGCTCTCTCGCTCCGTCTCACCCTCTTCGTTCGAGGAACGAAAGCGGCTCGAGATTTGTGTTCTGTTTTTCAGCGACAACGATTCGCAGGAACCATGGAGGGTGGAAACGGACACAGAGGAGAGAAACGAGAAAGCGCGGAAAGCTTATCAGGCGTTGCTAACGGTGACCCCGCGAACTCCGGACAACGTCGAGTACTTGAACTTTTCGCGAAAATTGAAGTCTCTCGCCCTGAGCAAGTACAATTTCACTTTCGGGAACAGCACGGTCTCGACGTTCGTCGCGGCGTTCTACGATGCCGTTCTTCTCTACGCCCTCGCCCTGAAGGACAGTCTCCCGGAACATCCGGGTAAAGTCAATTTGGACGGCGGTAATCTTACCCGACGAATGTGGGGGCGGAGCTTCAAAGGTAGCCGGACACCGATTCTCTTTTCCTCGTTAGCTCCTTTTCTTATTTTCTCTTTTCATACTTTTCTACGTTTCTCTACTCGCTTCCTTCGTTTTCTGTCGGTACAGTAAATTCCCATTGTAAGTCGGAGAACCTCCGATTTCGTATAAGAGTCAGTCACCGGAACCGTGCAACTGACTCGTAACAAGAATTCACTGTATCCGTCTCTATGTCGTTGGTTTACGACACAGAGACGGATAGTGACATTTGAGTTTCGGCGAGAACCTCAGACTCCGTCTAAATGTCTCTCGCCAGAACCGCGCAATTGACTTATAGCGGGAATCTATGTTTTCGAATGCGTGGTTCGGATTCGCAGGCATCACGGGGGACGTGAACATCGACGAGAACGGGGATCGTATAGCGGACTATTCTCTCCTCGACATGAATCCGGAAACATCGAGGTTCGAGGTAAATGTCGCCAAATCGATCGTGATCGCGACCGGGTGAATGTTCGTGATCCTGACGCGAATCGTTTGT
>CM052118.1:10169788-10226717 GCA_028454245.1 Halictus quadricinctus | reverse complement strand
TTTCGCGACCGTTTCGACAGTCGAAAACGATGCGGGCTCGTTCTGTTCTGGTTCTCGCGCAATCTTTCTTTCGATGTTCCGCCGGGACTGCCGATTTTCTCGCGTGCCTCGAGCTTCCAAATGGTAGGATTAGTTTCTAGCGCGTCGAAATTCGTTGTCGTTGCATAAACCGAAGGACGCTCGAGCCGCGACGCGTCATAGACAGAGTAGGAACACGGGAGACCCACATATTCGTCTTCCCACCTTCCGTCGATTCGCATTTTATATCCGCGGTTCGCTTTAGGTCGCGAATCTGACGGAAATAGCTGACGAGGCGAGATAACCATCGTTGAGCGGCGAGTGTCGTTGCGTGTCACGCGTCACGCGTCACGCCTCGCCCTTTACCCGTCTCACCGTTCCATTTAGCGAGCACCGGGGCCAAGCCTTCGTCGATGTCTGCGAACGTTTCATCTTTCGTGACCCGTCGCTGGACGTTCTGTCCTGCGGCTGGTTGAAACCGATCACAAAGTTCGCCGGGAACGACGACTCGTTCGATTTTCATTTGCAACGACGCGCAACATGCTCCCAATTACGTATCCGCGCGACATCCGTTTACGTTTACGCGTCGCTACACCACGGTTCGATGATTGGCGAAACGCGGCGCGCGCGCGACCGAGCTTATTCCCATTCGTTTCAGTTTTTGAGGATGCAGGTGAACGCCGGGAACCCGTGCGATTATATCCACGTTGCGCGACGCAACAGTCATCGTTACATTTGTGACGCGTCCGCTCGTCGACCGGCTGTTCTCGCATTCGCGATCAGCATCGCGTCGAACAGCGGAAACCACCATCGATCCATCGCTTTGTCTCGGCGATCGCAACAGGCGAAACCGACTCGTACCGTATAGAGAAACAACGCGATTCGCAAAGTCTCGAATGTGAATCGGTTCGACTCGCTCGGTTTTTGCGCGGCGCTCGCGTGCACGCTAGGTTCGGCGCGGTCCGCTTCGTTACGTAAACGAGCTGGCGCGTAATCTATGCTGGCTCGCGATTCTTCGGCTAGCGGCAGGACAAACGACCAGGCGCGATCGGGAAAATCCTTGGCACAGTCTCGCCCGGCTCGACGAACACGCGGGCGCGAGTGCGGACGAGCAGACCGAACCCAGCATGTCGATGATCGCGCGTCTCGTGGTGGCGATCTCGTTTTGCGGCACGTTTACGACCGCCAACGATCCCGACGAACGAGAATCCGGCTCCGGGACAACGTGCTCGGACCTCGGTTGGGAAAAGATTGGAGGCGTGAAACCGGAATTGGTGCATTCGCAGACGATACTGTTCAGCGCCGTAAATTCGAACGGCATCACTAAGAGTTGCTTCGAGAGGTAGGCTGGGGCCCGAAGGATCCAACGTGAGGAGCGGCGACGGTACGGCAGCTAATCGGTTTGTGATCGTCGTTTTTCCGAGTTGCAGATGCTCGCACTCCAACTGCACCGCGTTCGTCGTGGATTTCGGTAGGAGCGTTTGCTACGCCGTGGAAACGGAGAGCGACGATCTCGTGCCGGAAGCCAGCTCGACGTACTATCATCAAATCTGCGTGAAAGGTAGCCGAATCGAGTCGTGCTTGGAATACCAGCGATTAAAAGCCCATACTTACGATCAGTTCCAGCGAGATGCAAGCGAGAGAGGTTCTGGCAAGTAGAGAGAACCGCGGGAGCGGTGTTCATCGACTCCGGCGCGTTCCACTTGTCTCGCTCGATCACCAGGAGTCAGTGCTACGAAATATGCGTGGAAACGGGTAAGCGCGAATCCATGTCCGAATAAACGAACGAACGGATCGCGTGCGTACCAGTGGAATAGAACCGATCGCCATATTGAACGTCTCGATCGCAGGTAGAAGCTGCAGGTCGGCGCAATTTCGCACGAGCAAACCGCTCTCGGCCGAGAACGCGATCGGCCGATGTTCGTTGTCTCTGCTCGAGAGAGGTGTCAGACCGCAAGCCTACAGGGCTTCGATGTACAGAGACGAGTATCTTCGGTACCAGTGTCGTGTCGTGTGTAAGTAAATCGGGACCGTGGACGATCGATTTTTCACGGCTCCACGTTCTGCGTTTCTTTCCGAATTTTAGCGAAACGAGAATACTGTTCGTACGCGGAGTTTCGCAACGCAACGCTACCGTACTCGGACGTTGCTCTGGCGAATGTCGACGAGAAGCAGGTAAGAACGAACTCGCGCGCGTTTTCTCGAGTCTCCGAACGCCGCCGATCTCCGTCACCGATGATCCGTCGTTCTCTCGAATTCAGTGCGAGCGAAGCTGCGACTCGAACGATTACGGTTTCCTCTGTCGGGGATACACGCTGGATAATTCCACCGGCGCGCCGATGTGTCTGTTGCACGCGGAGGACACCGTCGGTCTCGGCGTTAGTTCTTTGGTCCCGACGGCGAACGCTATTTACCGGGAACGAGAGCCTTGCCTGGATCGTAAGTACACGAATGCGGATACGGTATATGGTAATGATGATGATTGGAATCGGTGGATGGACCCTGTCCGTCTTTCAGTAAAGGTGAGATGCAACGAGACCGCGATGCGGGTCGAGTTGAGCACCAGCGACGGCTTCTTCGGTCGAATGTACGCGAACGGCTACGCGGAGAGTTGCGCGGTCGAAGGACGAGGCGCGAACCAGACGGTATTGTCGTTGCCGTTACCGTCTCTGCCGCCTCTGGCTTTCCTTCCTCGACCGGAACAATTTCCCCAGGTAGCACCGCGATGCGGACTCAACGTCGCGTTTTCTGTTGACGATCAAAATCGGTAAGCAATCTTTCCAGCCCAACTCGCATCGCGACCACTCGGAAAACAATCTGTCGCAGGACGCGGCCGCTCTTTTGGACAACGGTCGTGGTGCAGTTCAATCCGATCGTTCAACGTCTGGGTGATCAAGCGGTTCGAGTCGGTTGTTCTCTGAACGATCGGGAACCCCCGGAACCGAGGAACGTTACCGTCCATACGAGTTTCAGCTTTCTCGATCCAAAGTAAGACGACAATACCTCTTCTCTTTTCTTCTACTCTACCCTGTCTTTTGTGTCTTCTCTTTGTCTGACGCCTCGCGATTCGAATTTCGTGCGTTTAGCGCAGGAGTACCGCCGATATCGTCGACGATAGTGAACGCATCGTCCCAACCGCCGTTGGTAACCATGAGGATTCTCGACGAAAACTCAAAAGACGCCGTCGTTACTCATCTAGGACAGAAACTGGTTCTCAAGATCGAATTAAATCCGACGAACGGTAAGCGCGTCGCGATCACGATTCGTTCGGTATCGATCGATTCTCTTTCTACGTTTTCCCCGGTGTGTTTGTTCGCAAGGTCCTTACGATATCGAGGCCGGTCACCTTGTGGCGAGCAGCGCATCCGGCGACTCGTCTTACCTGCTTCTAGAC
This sequence comes from Halictus quadricinctus, assembly GCA_028454245.1. NCBI lineage: Eukaryota > Metazoa > Arthropoda > Insecta > Hymenoptera > Halictidae > Halictus > Halictus quadricinctus. The sequence goes on along the minus strand of CM052118.1, from coordinate 10,223,305 downwards.
GAGCTCGGTTGTCCAACCGATCCGTCCACCTTTCCCGCTCTGTCCAAAGACCCCACCGATGGGAAATCGTTGATCGCGACTTTCGCCGCCTTTAAGTTCCCCGACAGTCAGCTGGTTCGATTCAACGTGATCGTTCGATTCTGCGCGGACGAGTGTTCACCGGTGAGTAGACGGTTTTTTGTTGTTGTTGTACGTCTTTCGTCGATAAAATCGGCAGGCAATACCAAGCGTTCTCGCAACCGATTACAGACCAAGTGCAAAGGCGATCAGCCCTCTTTCGGCAGAAGAAAACGCGACGACGCGAGAGCGAACTCTGACGAGACGTCTCCGGATGAACTTCCGCTTCAGCTCTCCATAATTGTTCAGAATCCCGTGGCGCCCACGCCGGACCGATTGTCCTCGAGGGAGAGAAAACCGTCCCCCGACACTGTCTTGATCACGGCTGAAAGTAAGCGCGTTTCGCGACGCCAGATGCGGAACGCAGAACGCAAAATCCAACGCGTAGCACTACCGCCGCTTTACTATCATCGTGTCTCCTCCTCTGTTCCCAGACTCCGTAGACGGACTATTTTGCGTCGACGTGAGTCTCGCTCTCAGCCTCCTGATCTTTTGGCTGATCGTTCAAATCGCGTTGATTCTCGCTTGCCTGTTGACCGTCGCGCGATACAGACGAACGGCGATACGAGCGGAACAGGAAAGGATCAACGTGCTGACCAGGCATCTGTACGGCATTCACGGAGGAAACTTTGATATCGCGCGAAGGGTCAGATGGGCCGATCGCAACGCCTCGTTGTCGTCCCTCGGCTAAAGGCTCGACAACTCAACCGTATTCTACCCGACACCGTTCGAACAAACTTTCCGATCTGTCCGCGCCTGGTACAGCGGGAAGCAAAAGGATAACGAATAAACGCTCGGCGATCCGTCCGCTTGAAAATCACATTTTTATTCGACCAACGATCCTTCGGCTGCGGAGCTATCCAACGACGATTATCCTCTCGCGCCAGAAGACCGGCAAGGCCCAAAGTAGTTTATCCTCACGTCTACGAAACAGCAAAACGTTCTGTCGGTTAATTCTCGACCTAACACGACTAACACAGGTGTCGTACCGTGTCGTTTTCCATCGCTTACCTTTACCGCACACCGCCGCGCAATTCAGGTGTCCTGGATTCTGGTAAAGAACGATGTCGGTCCCGCAAACCGGATTGTATTCGAACGTTGTCTAGAACAAGAATCGTGTCTCGTTATCGATTTGTCGCGATAAACTCGACCCGAGAAAAACCGGTGCGATAATCCCTACGGATTTGTTGTTGCGAACGCAACGTCGCGATCGCGAAAAAAACGTTGTCACTCACCGGACATCTCTTGAGACACTCGGTGTCGCCGCCGGCATCCGTCCTCGCGGTAGTAGTGCTGCTCACGGTGGTAGTGCTCCCCGTGGTCGTCGTCGCCCGCGTGGTTCTTTCGTCTCTAGAAATCAGCCCATCGAACACGAATCCGTCCACTTGGGAAGTCCTCAAAGTGTTCGTGGATGGAACGTCGTTCTGCCGCAAAATAAACGACTATTGATCGCCGAAATCAGTCCGATTTGTCGACGTGTATGTTCATACACGTACGGTGACTCACAATAATATTCGGACGCTTTTAACACGAAACCTACCGAGCTTTAAAAGCAACTAATACATGTTGTCTTATAAAAATGACGAGATTGAATTTATTTGGATTTTGTGCGGTTCATATTATAATACATTCTCTCCTAAATATATTTATTTAATCATTTCCCACGAAAGCACTTTTACAATTTCAGTAATTGTAAAATAAAAGATCTGAAACGGTCATTTTGACCGGCGATGGTAGGTTTAGTGTTTAAAATCATATAACTTTGTTAATATTGGACCATACGACTTGTATTTTTTTTTTTTTTAAGAAATTAGCACAATTTACATGAAGTGAAAAATTTTTTTACAAAAATTGCAATTGGTCAAAATTGCAAAGAAAATACTAAAATTGTATTTTGGAACCGAATATTAGTTGGAGTCACTGTATATATCGTTGTAGGCTCAGATAAAAAAGTTGAGAAATCATTATTTTTTAATTCTTTTATCATTCCAACCAATTGTAGTCTAAAGAAATTTTTGCTTGCTCATTGTCTAGCAAACTAATCGGTCTAATATCTAAAAAGAAATTCAAGTAATTTGGACCAATTTTTAAAAAGTTATGCGATTGTTAAGAGTGTCCACTTAATATCGTCCCCGACTGTATATCTGCGAGGAACCTGTCGGCATACTGCTTACCTGTGGGAACGCGTCCAGGCTTCCACTGAACGCGGCGGCAACTGCGGAAAAAACCATTGCACATTAATTTGTTCGGTAACGCGATAATTATCAGACATTTTCGGAACGCCTGCGCTTACTCACCCAATGCTACGTAAAATATCCACATCCTGATTGATTTCACGACTTTGTCCTTTTTCTTGCTCTACGTATACCTGTCTATTGCTCTACCCACAGCTTCCTCTCGCAGCTTCGTTTATTCAGAGTTCCGTCCACGGACGTAGAAAATTGACTGATCGAAGAGCATGATACGCATTAGCTTTTATAGTTCAAGGAAAACCGGTCAGGGGGAATCCGCGAACGAATCGAATTTCCGCTTCTACCGTATCCGAGAACTCGTTTCTTCTCGTTGTATTTGGTCTCCATCTCTATCTGTCTGTATGTCTCTCTATATGTATATCTTTCCGTGACCCCCACCCCTCCTCCTCTCCCGACCGTAAGTCCGGCTACGTATAAAACAAACATGAGAAGTCGTGTGACAGAGAGACATGGGAACTGCGAGGACATGCTTCAGGAAATCCCACTTTTCTTGAGATCGCAGGATCAAAGTCCGTCCACGCTCTGTTGAAGAATCGTATTCGATCGCGCATACGATTCTCGACATCGCACAATGATCTGAGAATGCAATTTTACTGGTCAAAACTCAAAATGTCACTGAAATCTTGTAAAAGTTGGTAATCAAGTGTTTTTCAGGTCACAATAACTAGACAACGGATTTGTATGCATTTATGACAAAAATGAGTCGGTGTCATTTAAAACAGTAAAAATATTACAGGAATTTAAAGATATACTGTTAAATTATTTTCAACCTATTAAACATATCAAGAAAGAAAATCAATTTCTATTTTACTCCAGTTTGTTGCTACTCAGATAGAAAATTTTTATTTTACATAAAGATCCGTTGTCTACTAATAACGAATCTGACACCAAAGATTCAAAATTCAAAATGGCGGATTCGATAGTATGCACACATGATCTGGAAACTCGCCGCTTTTTGTGGTCAAAATTAATGAGACACGCGTATCAACATTTTTCAACGCAATATATTTTAGTTATCCTGTGTAACTAATATAAGTAATATGTATACAGGGTGTTTAAAAAAAGCCATTCAATATTTATATGGTATATAGGATACACTGTACCGAGAAAAAAAGCTTTAGTAAACATAGGTCGAAAGGTCAACCGTTTCTGAGATATAAACATTTTTGTTTGCCCCATCGCATGCAATGTTTACTTTAGTGTTTACAAACCGCGTTCTGAATGTTCTTATTCAAGTGCCGACAGTAGATTTCATCCAGAATCAGTCAGTTATTTATCGAAGGAAGGAAGACACGTGGAAAATCTTCTGTAAATATCAAAAGGCCAGTAGTAAATGAGTCATGAAGTTAGCAAGCAAAAATGTTTATATCTCAGAAACGGTTGACCTTTCGACCTATGTTTACTAAAGCTTTTTTACTCAGTACAATGTATCCTATATACCATATAAATATGGAATGGTTTTTTTTAACACCCTGTATATAATTAATATTTAATTACATATAATCATATTATTTACTTTGTAAAGCCACTATTCAAGAGCCTACGTGACTGGATACTATCGAAAACTTTTATTTCTTAATTATATCGTATAAACTACAAGATGGCAGGAGGTGGCACTTAAAATTTGTATACTCTTCTTCGCAATCGTCTAAACTTTCGCATAGAACAAGCCTGACGCTTATCGTTCTTAAAAGATTACAGAATTAACTGAAACGAATGATATTTTGGATTTTGAAGGTTCGAAGTGTATTGTTACTTTATTGCAAAAAAGTTTTTCAAAATCTTCGACTTCAAAAATTGACTTTTGCCCAGTAAAATCGCGTTTTCAGACCACTGTACATCGGATAGAAGCCCCCAAGTCGTACGCAGAATTAGACAAAAGGAACCAGCAAAGGAACGATCAACGACGAAAGGACAACCGAAACAACAATTTTTCGGATCGATGTACATGTAATTACAGTTCTATATTTTAACAAATTTCTCCGATCGTGCGATTCTTGCATCGTTCACGGACACAATACTGGTTAAAAATAAACATATTATTCCTATCGATTGGTGTGAATTCATTACGGAGCTTCTGGCTCGTGATTTGTACACGTTTCTACCGTACAAGCACAAAGACGGCACGGACTACCGTATTTCGATCTAGGCGATACAATACACGTGCATGCGCAAAACTGAACAAACCCGACCGTGGATGTACACTAAGTACGTAGCGTCGAAGACCGATACGAATCATCGGGATCTCGATCGAATCGGCTCGACCGTTGATTCCATCGTTCCGAAGCGACGTACATGGGTACGTCGCGAAAAGAATGCGATAAACGTAAAACATGCGAAAAATGTGGAAAACCTGTCGCGCCAGTCACGCGAGATAGCATACTCTATTTAAATATAACGACCGAACCCAATACTCGTTTTACGAGAATCACGGTTCGTTCGAACGAATCGCATTCGATCGAACAGCCTTGCCCAGAAAATCTCTCGCGCGATCTTTCAAATATTTTACAGGACGACAAACGTCATTTGGGTTTAATCCAACGAATACGTTTAAAGAACCATTTTCAGGTGCGCCGGAATCGTGAACTCTTGCGCGATGTACGATGAAACGTTTCTTTTTAAAAAGCGTCGTTGCAACAATACCGTAACGGTGCCGTGTTCGAACATTTTCATTCTGTTATCATAAAAAAACATAATTTCGCGTTTCATAACGCTTGCTACGAATATACGTGACACAGAACTAAATGATTAACCCTTTCGTCACGAGCACCGACCCTGGTCAGCATCCACGCGACGGCCCGTGTGTACGAGTGCCGACTGACTATGTGCACATTTTTTGGCACGGTGTCGCGTTCAGTGGTGGTTCTCCGGCGGAGCGGACTGCCGTAACGAAAGAGTTAAACACGGACTGACAGTTGAAAGGAATGATAGTGTAGCATAATGTGCAGCATTACCGTAGCAGAGTTGTTCGCGTGACAACTTTCTTGCGATTCATGTGCAAAAACGATGCTTGTACGACGCTTTGAGCAGACGTTCGAACATGGGAAAAGAATATCATTTAAGCATAAACTAACTATTCCCGCGTTACCGATGTCAGCCTCGATTCCACGCTATCCTCCGTGTGCTACGACTGCTACGGTAACGATTGTAGTTTCGAAACATTCTGTGTTTTAGCCACAGTCTTCGGAAAAAACAATTCTTTTCGAACGGTCTACCGTTCGAAAACGTCGGACATCTGACGCGCGTCTCGAGACTGTCCTCTAGCGATTTATAATTTTTTAGTAGACGACGAGATAGTACGAGTAGTGGTTTTTCGTATCGCGCTGTATCGCGCCGTGTCGTGCCGTATCTGGCCGCTGTTCGTTTACGACTGCTGCGGTTGGCAGGCGGCGTAGATCGGTCCAGCCTTCTTCTTCGCTAAATCGGTTGCCTTCTTCGCAACGTCTTTCACCTTCTCCGCCTTTCCTTGCAACGAATGCTGGAAATCTTCCGCCAGTCTAGATCTACTCGCAGTTCCATCGTCGAGCTAGTACAAAGCAATCAATTAAAATTTGTAACGCGCAGTAACGAGCAATCTTTTGGCACGCCCCGCCCACTACGCTTCTCTCAAATCCCGTCAATGTCGACTCACTCGGTGAACGAAACCCATTTGGGAAAGGGTCGGATTCATTTGCTGCGCCGTATGCGGAAACATGTGTGCCAAAACGTAGTTGAAACCCGCGTACATGTCGTTACAATTCTTTTTGAATTTATCCAATCCAAACGTCTGTATTGCTCTGCCCAGTCCCATCACTTGACTGTCGATCCATGCAGATCTCTTTGCTACGGTCCAATTAGGATTCTCTTCGCACACCCTATAAACAACCTTCTCCACGACGCTCTGAAAAGCACAAACAACGATCGTGAGTTTCGCGTTTAAACATTTTCATGAAATTTTACGCGTCAAGAACAACGAAAACAGGCGCGTTTGCTCGAATTACCATTATTTTCGTATAGCCCAAATTTCTCGTGTACGTGGTAAAGGTCTTGGTTTTAAGATCCACTGTACTATCCTCTACAATTTTTACCGTGTTTTTGCTAACGAATCTCTTTGCCCACTTGGGCACGCTGTTAGTTTTTGTTAGCAATCTTTTTGTGTATAGAACTCCATTTTTGACTTCCCTCGATATGGTATCCTCCGTGAGGACATGAGTACTATGGAAACGGATTATTCTTTATTTGCAATACTATTCCCATACATCGCTATTCCGTCCAACGAACGTAGAATGAAAGAAAAGTTTCACATACCTGTTGGGATTTGGATATCTATGCCAAAATCCTTGAGCCACTTGATACCAATCGAATTGAAAGATTTTAGTATTGTCGTAACGCTTAACCATCCTTTCGAGACGTAAAAACTGTTCTACGAATAGAACCAGATCGTGAGGATGCACAGCCCAGGTTTGTAGAACACCGAATGGACCATAAGTACAGGCAGGGTACGGTCAATTTAATTTCCGTGGTTCCCTCTGAAATCAAGAAAAGAAATTCGCATCCTTCGTCGTGCATACCTTTTCGAAATTTGATTTAAAAAAGTCGCTCTAGGTGTATATAAATACACATATGTATGTATGTATGCGTATACACAAATGTATGTATATATGTATGTATACATATACGCGGAGATAGAAGCATACAATAACATCGAAATCCGCATCAGTTTTATGAATGATGTAAAATCTGTTTTTGCTACTAATACATCCGTTTGACCATAGCGATCGATCGGGTTGTAAAATTCAGCGGAAACACTAGTGTCTTAGCTTGGTAAACTTGATAAATTACATAACCCTTATTCACGTTCGATAGTTGCGAACCACTTGCCGCGTGAAATTATAAAACGAGGACACGCGAATTGCGTTCGTCGATGTTCGTCGAGTTTTCGAGATACAGTTCAATTACGCACAAACGATAACCGACAAAAATTTATCGGAAGAACTTATCAGAGAACCCACTGCATGATCACGTAAGAGTCACAAAACTCTACAAAAGCATCGTTTCGATCCAGTAATCTATACATATATGTATATTGTGTATGCAGATGTATACATGTATTTGAACATTGAGTCCAATCGAAAACGCGTGGAGGCAGGGTTTCTTTTAGAAATGACTGATAAGGATTACGGAGAACCTGAAAGGAGCCATCTACATACGTGTATATATGTAGCCATATGCAAATCATATTCGTGCTATATGTTAGAAACGAGGTGCCAATCGATATACGTACTTGCATACAATTTATGCTTACTATATATACATATCATGTAGAATGTAGATATATGTACTCATATTAGTGATGGGCATTATCGACTAAATTCAACTATCGACTAATTACTATTTAGTTACTACATACTATCGAATATTTAGTCGATAGTTTTTAGTCGACTGAAATTTCGTTTTAGTGGTTACGTCTAGATTGCGGGATATAGTCTATGTATATCACGTATAGTCTACATATATTACATATATAGTTTATATCGCATAAATAGCAATAAGATTTTAACATCTAATATGAATTAAAGTATTGAAATATCTATTACATATTTCATTACTTGCATATTTGCACGTCCTGTCATAATCATGTATTTCTAACCTTTTCGTTTCATCGTGTGACACTGACATTTGAAATTTCAAGATGGCGACGTGTAAAACACTCGAATGAAATAGTAACCCAACCACTACTAAATTCAGTCGATAGTTTAAAAAATCAGTCGACTGAAAATAGTAGTTGGCTACTATCGATTTAGTCGATAGTTTTCAGTCGATGGTGCCCATGACTAACTCATATGCATACATAACCATCACGCTGTAGGTATATGACACAACAAGTGCATAAGATTATTTATATAGACTGTGAACACCTTATGGACTTTCTTGGTTCATGTAAACTGCTTTGCCAACCTAGAAATCCTAAACGAAATATGTAGGGAGTTTAGCGCTAGTGTCGCCATTCCCTTAGGCTGCGCCTAGGAAGAACACAGACAGGGAGCAGTGCTGAAACAGAGAGGAAATGAGAGTGCTCACGTTCTGGGTTTTAGTGTCCCCACTTTTCCTGCATCATCTTTTTAGCCTGAAATAGAACCTGTATCAACTTTTTAGCCTGGACCAGAACTTGCATCATCTTTTAGGCTGGATCAGAGCCTACATAGAAGAGCCTTTTTAAAACATAGAAGTAGTGTTCACTCTGGCATTATTTGGAATCCGCTGCTAATGATGGAGGTTCTGGTCCAGGCTAAAAATTAGACTAGGGGACAGCACTATACCGAAGACATTAAAATCCCGGGCGTGAGCACTCTCATTTCCTCTCTGTCACCACTGCACTGATTATATATCAGTGCACCATTGAGTGTAATCCCCTACAATTCTGGTATTCTGGTCCTGGATACATCATCCGATGATCCCACTGCTTGCAACCAAAGACGATATGTTCCTCTCTATTGCAACTATATAGTTCTGGAACTGTATATAATATATATAGATACCTCATTGAGTTGAGCGTTCTACAAGTGTTCTATTATATAGTCATTTTCATTGAGAAATTACGTAATAAAGTAGCAAAGAAAGACATTGTCAACATCGTTAGCAAAATGAATTTCGCATTTTCCTTCAAACCTACATATATAAATGGGCCTGACCCTGGGCCTTGAACCTTTAACAATGAAAAATTTCAATGGGAAAGCATTGAAATGTTATTTCAAAATAATCGGTTACCGAGAATCGCCGAAGCTTCGCGTCTGTAAAAATGCTTTGTGATTTTGCGACACGCTGTTGTTTATTTACAGTGGGCAAGTGGTAAATACGATTGTTACGAAGTGTGTGAAACACTGTTATTGCTTATTAAATTTCTATGGGCAATAAATTCAGTCTGACAATGTGGCCATCGAATCGTTTGTTGTCCTCGCGTAAGCGAGGATCGTGAGTAAGCAGAGAATGGTATAGCGATGTGAAAAATGAACGAACACCGATTTTCATCGTTAAAAACAGACAAAAACTATTTATTTGCTGTATTCACATTATTTACAAACAACCACGAGTCGCAAAGTTGACAACAACGTTTGATTAAACGAAGGAAGAAACGACAAAATGTCTATAAAAACGAAAGAAATAAAAGGGATATTAATACCCATAGAAGAACAGGTACAATATAAAGTAGTACATTGACAGTTTTTATTTATAAATACAATAATGTCCACAAATAATGGTATTGTTTTGTTACATTGGACATTTCAGGTAAATAAATTAAGAGAACTAATAGAAAGTAACTCTTTGTGTACAAACGACACGTTACCAACAAAATCGACTCTTTCCGACCGATTAGAACGTTTAGGAGAAAAATTTGACGCTCTACGGAGGGAAGATATTGTCGATTATGAAGAAATGGAATCAAGGATCACCGGTATAGTAGAGGAGTTTTGCTCCCTGAAACATGTAAAAGATACGGTATGTTTAATTGAAATGCAAATCAATGGAATTTGCTGTTCATCGTTGTCCTTAAACATTTTGCAGGGGGAAAGTATAAACAAAGGCACAGTCGAAAAAATTCTGTCCATTGTGTTCGATAAATTTAAACTAGCCCTAGAAAATTTGGAAAAATTAGAATGCCTGCCACTGAAACAAAGATTAATCGATTGTTTGGATTATGTTAGCGAAATGGGTAAAGCCAATGAAATTGAACATTTTCAAAATATAAAGGTATAGTAGATACTGCTGTAAACTATTCTGTAGTATTTTCAAATACTTTAAACAACATCGTCAACATAACTTTCTTTAGGAGGTTGGAATGTCCATTTTGGAGTTGCTCGGGCCATTACAAATATACAGGAAAAGCCTAACATCTCGCGTGGACGCAGAAAAGATCGTATTATATTCGTGTCAATTGTGCACAGCATTTAAATTATTAGTCCAAGTGGTACAAGAACAGCATAAATTGAATGCATCCATCTATGTAATAGCGTAATCTATGATATCCATTTTATGGGTCGGGTATGCATGCAAATTTCCTCTAATCGAATGTTCCATTCTTTTATTTGTTCAGAATTGTAAGAAATATATCTGCGAAAGGATTTGTTTCTGTTTGAGGATGATACTAGAAATACTGGACACGCCGGATCCTTTATCTGAAGATGAGATACTGGAAAGAGAAAATCATTTTGTTTATAGGTGAGATATCGCGCGCATTTGTTAGGTTCACTAATGAAACATTCAATGTTGTTCCAATGTTTGCATCTAGAATGGACTTGGTATTGGATATATTGGCAGAAATGTCAAACAAATCGCAGGAGGAGCAAATAGAAGAAAGCAAAGAGTTGTGGGTACAAATCGAAGACGTATTCGCGCACGCTATGGCAATAGCACAAGTGTGCAAACCTTGCAACTTTAAAGCCATTACCGGAACCTGCCATTCTATCATATCGGAATACGAGAATTTAAAGTTTCAGTTAACGTCCGAATCATCCGACTCTGCTTTGAACAGTTTATTTATGAATAGTTTGAACGATGCACTCTATCGTTTGGAACGTAAAATTAATGTGTCGGTACTGAATCTTGTTATGGAAGTTTTCAGCGACCGTTTTAACGCTCTGAGGAAACTGTTCACTATCTGTGGCAATCCGTTGATCGCTAAAAATCGATCCAAGAACGATTTGTCCGATGCTGTGGAAGAGTTCGATCAAATTATTGATAAGACTATGCAAATCGGACTGTTTGCTGTTGCTTCCTGTAAAGATAGAAATCGTAAGTGTGGAAACACGTACAGGAGACGGTGACCTTAAAAACTGGAAAAAGTACCGAAGCCAAAATGTTCCTCGTTCAACGCCAATTTGTTTTAGGGATCATTCAGATTCGAAATTGTTTAGCGAGTCTTGAGTCATTGGAGACTGAATTGATTTCTTCGATTACTACTTTTTATCTACATCCCGAAAGCAAAGAGATGCGAGCAAACGTAAAACTGTTGACCGCTCAGTGGAAACTAGAAATGAATAAGTTATACGACGCTATCAACCTGGTTATGGATTCGGCAGCCTATTGCGAGGTATATGTATACATGAAGCGTATTGCTTCAAGCTCATGCTAGATGCAAAAGACTCATAATCGATACAGCAGCAGCGCGTAGAAAATGGTTTGATAAAATCTTACAAATCTTTCCTTATATATTATTATTTAGGTAGTTTTCGACGATCTTCAAGAACGTGTCGCAATAATGTCGAATTGCCTTGACAATAGAGAGCCAGTAACCCAAGCACAGGTACAGAGCGTTGTACTTAGGTCCGCGTCGTTGTCTCGCCAGATCAGTACGACTATAAATGACATTGGAAGCGACATAATTGAACGGCAAACAATAATGATGAGCAGAGAATTGAAAGCTGGTAAGAGTTTATAAATTGGAACTATTTCGATTGATTCATTGTAAATGTTGGAACACGAGTAATCGTGTGTACTTTCAAGCAATATTCGAAGCTGACGCTGCATCGAAAAGTCTCTTAACGGACAATGCCACTGAACCACAACAGTTGCGTGTAATAAAACGATGCGAATTAATCTTGAATGTCGTGAAAAGGTTGCATCCTGCTCTGGTTGGCATCATGAATAACACATCGTTGATAAATACAAACTACGGGAGGAACGGGAAAGGCCAAGGGGACACTATTCATGGTACATACATCGAATCTTGTTACAGCACAGCACAGCATATCACATCAGATCACATTACGTCACGTCACACTTAATAGCCGCTAGAGCAACGTTATTTCGATATTGATCTTAATGTTCGTTATTCCTAGACATAAATAGCCGGTTGGCATCTACACTTTGCGTATCGTCTTACGATCGTCGACAGAAATCTGTTACGTACATAAGAACACCGTACACAGGTGAAAACTTTTCGTAATGAACGTAGTAGGCGTAGGTGATCGCTATGCGTCTGTAATTACATCTTTTCATAATTTTTTAGTAAGCAACTATAAATCACCGTTATCCATACAAACTGCGAATAGCGTTTGCAGAACGCAGTCAAATTTATCGTGTCTGATACCCTATATCAAGAAGGGCCGCGAAATGCGAACAGAACGTTCGGTCATGTATAAAACACCACATATACACGATACCGTTGACCGATCGTCAAGAAACGCCGAACTAAAGACCAGAAATTTGTCCAACGTTAGACAACATCTTTTTAGCAGAGACAGTATTGGTTCTCAAGATGATATTTGCTTAGCCGAAGAAAGTATTAACTTGACAGGTAATCCGTATATTCCACACGTATTAACGCGTTGATCTCGTGAATAATAAACGACCATTATCGATGCATTGAAATTTTTAGACATTCTGGAAAAATTTGTAACTTCTTGCACGACTTTAAACGCGACTACATCGAAACTCCATTCCGATAAATCCCAGGACGACGCATCCGACGAGTCGAATAAAAGTAAAAAGTCGTTCGCAAAAATGACGGAGCCACTGGTTGAATCAATTGAAACTCAATCCGAAATAACAACTCGTCAAATAGACCAGTGTTCTTCGATCGGTGGTGGAGACGGGCCATCGGTCGTAGAAGCGTCGAAAAGTTACAGTGATGTTCAAAGGATGAATCATACCACAGAAGTACCGCAAAAAACATTATTTGGGGATTAAACGTATACATACATATGTGTATCGTGTCTTTCTATCATTTAGCGAGGACTTGTTTCACTTTTGTCGAGTTCCAATTTTAGTGTATTCTCTGGAACAAAAGATGCGAAATATAGTTATCTGCATTTCCACCCTTAAAATAAAATGCCTTACTTTAATATTTTTTCCCCGAAAACAAAAAAGCAACGAAACGTTTTATCCTTGAAATCGATATTTCTTTGCGTTCTTAATTTTGAAATTTAAAAAATATTTTCTATCTATCGATGACTCTCGGATTTTAAATTCTTCGATCACCTTCGATTATCGAAAAATCGTATCGTATCATCAGAGAGGAAGTGAGTGCTCACGCTCGGTATTTTAGTGTCCCCACTTTTCTGCATTATCTTTTTAGCTTGGAACAGAGAACCTGCATCATCTTTTTAGCCTGGAACAGAACCTGCATCAACTTTTTAGCCTGGACCAGAACCTGCATCTGCAGGATGCATCCTGGATGCTAAAAGACGGCCCGGTTCTGTGCCATGCTAAAGCGGCGATGTCACGAAAGTGGGAACGCCAAAACCCCGGGCGTGAGCACTCTCATTCCTCTCTGTTCTATGCATACATAATCGTTCGGTGGTATCATCGTGTACGACCTATCGAACTACGTACTTACGCGAAATTCGAGATATTCGAGATTCGTATTCACGTGATTCACATTTGTGTCAGTCGAGTTGCACCTTTCGTGGTTGTTCCAACCCATTTGTTAAAAAATCGAAGAAACAATTAATTAAAAGGATAAAATGGGAGCATCATTGTTACCAATATTATTTTTTACAGCGCTTTGGGCCGTAGTGGGAATCGTGTTGCCCATTTTTGTACCAAAAGGTGTTAATCGGGGGTATGTTGCTTATTTCGTTTCATCGACTTCTTTCCTAGAAATTTCTATCTTTCGAAGATTATTCGTGTTACAGAGATAGAGGAAAAAAAAAACAATGAAAAGTAACGAAACGACATCGGCATTGTCATATTGTTATACTCGTATGTGGTTCTTCTACTAACTCGCCCCTTTCCTTTTTCAGAATTCTTCAGGTTATCCTTATGTTGACAGCTTTCACGTGCTGGTTATTGTAAGTTGGCGAGAACTCCGTTGAAAATACTTAAATAAATTTTCCTCATACTTATGGTTCTCAATTTGCTATTTGTTCCTGTAGCTGGTTATGTTGCTACATGGCGCAGATGAATCCGCTCATCGGACCAAAGCTATCCAACACCACGATTATTATGATGGCTCGCGAATGGGTAAATATTATATGTATATATTGTATATTCTTTATCGTGGTAACATTTTCGTATCACGGTCGATAACTTTGATATATTCTTTGCAGAGCCACAAAGACCTTGAAATATAATCTGCAGAAATCGAGCAATACCATTCGAGTGGGAGTATTTAAATAATTCCATAAATATAATATGTTATCGTTTATGAAAATATATTGTAGAGATAAAAAGTTGTATGGTTGGAACGAAAATTGATCAATTGATCGACTTGCAAACATTGAAATCCCCTGATGGTTTTTTCATAATGTTACCATTTCAAAACACGCAAAAAATTTAGTTACAATGGTTGTACAATTTAATCGTGGTCCCACTATTCGTTCGGTAATAAGATTATATTGAAAATTTGTGTGCAGCACATGTTTACGCAGTGCGTAAACTGTATGTAATATATGTAAAAACAACCAACACAATAAAAATAGATAATAAGTGACATGTATGTACATACAAGTTTGTATTAATTTTTCTGTTTATTAAACTTTCATGTATATTTTTTATTGGCGTATTACTTTTGAAATATTTTGTAAGCGAAGCAAACTGAGTCGGTGTCGGTGATTCGAAATCGATATGAAGTTGACGTGCGTGATGCGCGCGCGCACGTTCCATGTCCCGTGCCCCGTTAAGTGGTGTGGATAGAAAGTTCGTAATCACAATATTCGGAATAACAAATAGCGAATATATAGCGAGTAGCCAGTAGCGAGCGAGACCAAGTAGCACTGAGAGACATGCGCGATACTTCGATAATGTTAGACATATTTCAGCATATATATATTCCTTCCGGTTGTTTACGCATACTATGGAAATGGAAAGGCACTACGTGCATAGTTGAAAGTTGAAACACTGAAAATGAAGAATTGTGTTTGATGTCTTACGATAAATACATTTGTAGAAAATTAAGTATTATTTAATTTGTTCAATCGTTACGTTATGTTGACACCATTTAAATATATTTTAATTACGTCTGTGTTGGTCTGTGTTTTATTGGGGAATTTCTTTTTCGTTGTTGAGCAAACTAACTTATCAGTATTTATCGGTATGACTAACTTACTGTATGCATTAGCGTTGTATTAAATAATTGCAACATGTGTCAAGATAGATTCACTGTTCTTTGAACCGACGAAACAATGAACTGATAAGTGTTTCCAAATGCTCGTGACATTCTGATCAATGATTTTGTCTGGTTTGAATTGTTTACAAATACTGCCAATGCGTGTTTTCGTTTGACAATAAGGCTATGATATTCATCATATATGTATTCATTATGTATACTAAACGCACTAAAATTTGTGATGCCTAGTATTGGTAATCCACGTATTAAATTTTTAAGGTATATAAGTACTATACATAGATTTTATTTAGTGGTTATGTCGCACATGTTTTTAAACGTAAACGATATAAAATTCTGAAGAAAAAATGGTTAGTAAACTTGTTTATAAAGAGATAATATTTACTGTAACTCTTATCCTTTTCGTTCCTATTATTACTTTTGATATTTTGAAATATCGATAATTTCTTATTTGTATTACGACCGATAATACTATTAATACTTGTAATTTATTTTATATTTTTTGCTTTTATAAAATATTCTCATAATTTTTAGTGTATTCTTTCACTATGTTAATTTGTTTTCCTACCTTTTTTTAACATGCAAAATCATAAATTTTATATGTCATATGAATGTCACCTAATTGTAGATTAATGCTCTAATATATTTTATTTAGGATTTCTAAAATTTTGTAATTAGACAGAAAATGCCTGGAAAAAATATAGCTGATTGGACCCAAAATGATGTGGCAAGGTGGCTTAATGAAATTGGACATGAAAAATTTTCTTATATATTCCTGGAACAGGAAATCGATGGTAGAGCACTTTTGACTTTGAAGGAAGAAGATTTAAAGTCTGAACGCATGTGTATAAAGAAACTTGGTGATATAAAAAGATTATATATTAGTATAAGCCAATTAAAAAGAGAAAACATGGCAGTATTGTTTGAGTTGGGATATGTTGACTTATTTCCTTCGCCAACTTTTTATAATCATCATAAACAAGAAGTAAGATTTTTTATTTATGTGTTTCACTTAAAACGATGAAACGTCTGATTATATATAAAAGAAATATTAACATGGATATTATATATTCTTTACAGGTACCTAGTAATGGATTAACTAGTGAAGGTTCTATAGAAAATGAGTTTTACTCGGCATCTGTATCGGAAGATGGCCATGCATCACATTTACCTCCTGAAATTTGGAAAGCTTTTATTAGTTTGGCATATTTATTTATTGTTACATGGATCACTGCTTTTGTGATGGTCATTGTCCATGATAGAGTGCCAGACATGAAAAAGTATCCTCCATTACCTGATATATTTTTAGATAATGTGCCACATATTCCTTGGGCATTTGACATGTGCGAAGTCACAGGAACTATACTTTTTGCAATATGGCTAATTGTATTAATTTTTCATAAGTACAGGTAAAAATCTTTCAATACTTCTGTATGTTATGAAAATTAATATATATTGTAAGATAATTCATTTTTTTTACAGATTTATTTTATTACGAAGATTCTTTGCTTTATCTGGTACAGTCTTTTTGTTAAGATGTGTTACAATGCTTATCACTTCGTTGTCAGTGCCAGGTGCACATCTGCAGTGTCAGCCACGAACAGTTTCCGATGATTGGTCAAGGTAATAGTTTATTGTTTTGAGTAAGCATTACTAAACCGATTATGTATAATTATTTTTATTTAATAGTTCTGCATATGTTGATCTCTACAATAAGATTGCTATGGCTTATGTAATATGGCGTGGAGCTGGCATGTCTATTCAAGGTGTTAGAACCTGTGGTGATTATATGTTTAGTGGCCATACTGTTGCTCTCACTATGTTAAATTTTTTCATTACAGAATGTGAGTATTAAAGTTTAAGGAAAATCTATTTACGAAATAGAAGTAATATTCAATAAATATTTTATTTACAGATACACCAGCGCAATTGTACTTTTTACATACCTTTACATGGATGCTCAATATGTTCGGTATATTTTTTATCTTAGCAGCGCATGAGCATTACTCCATTGATGTTTTTGTAGCTTTTTATATTACTTCTCGACTGTTTCTCTATTACCATACATTAGCAAATAATCAAGCTTTGATGCAACGCGATTCGAACAGAACCAGAATATGGTTTCCACTGTTTAGTTTTTTCGAATCTTCTGTTGATGGTATTGTTCCAAATGAATATGAATCGCCGTCTTTGATCATTTGTAATTTAGCAGGTACAGGAAAAGATATTTGGCACTTGGTGCAATCTTCTATTTTCTTCCGTAAATCGTCGCGTAATGTAAGTGGTAATGTTAAAAGTAACAAAAAGAAAGAACACTAATCGTTATGCCAATTTTATATTCGTTTGATAATAAGTTTGAGAATATTAAATTCATTTAACAACTCTATTTAAATGGAAATCTGTAAGTATTGATTTTTCTAAAAATGACAGACTAGTGTTCTGGCTGACACCGAAAGGGCTTTCTGTGGTTTATATAGATTTTTGTACTATTTATCAAACGGTCATCATAACGTAACAATTCATTTAGATTATACCGTGGCCTTCCAAAGTAAATTTTAGTAGATAAAGCGTTGTGTTACTCCAAAGTTTATTATCATTAGTTCCATGTTGGTTTTAATTTATCTTGTTTGATTCATATTTTAGAGTATGTATTTTTGTTTTATAATGCGGGAAAAAATGTTCCCTTGTGTATAGATATAGTGTTAAACAAATTGACTATATGATGTTAAATCTTTTATGGTTTCTAAGTAGCAAAGATTTAATATTGATTAAATGTGACGATTTTATACAACGTTAACGAGTTTTGTATTTACTGTAGTGCCCTAGAACAAATTTTTGTTAGTAAATTGGGTACAAGTTTAGTGTAAGGTTGTGTTAGGAATATCAGTTACACATTAATCAATTTCGCGATGACTCATTGAAGAGCAATGTAAACAATATTTTGGTGAAAAATTTTTGTATTATTTTATTCTATAAATTTTAATATAAGGTTTGGCGAAGTAGAGAAATAGAGCAGAGCGGTACCATGTAGAAAAATCGATAGCTTTTCTACTTTTAATTTATATATATTTTTTATGTGAACGAAGTACGAGTTATTAACTTTAAGTCTCGAACCTACTTGGCAGACATTATGTTCGTCTGATCATTGTCGGTCACTTTTACTTGCCTTTAAAAAATCTGTATGAAATAGTGGGGATGACCATCGACCAAAATGTTAGTGACTACATGATCAGACTTATCATTAAATGTTTGCAAACTGACAGGATGTACGAATACACACATCTATGTATATATGTATATGTAATGTTTGTATGTGTACATGTAATTCGAGCATAGTAATATTTGTCTCTCTTTTATGCAATTTAAATAACGTAGGAAGTAAACATTTTACATTCTTTGAAAACTAATAGTCGATAAGAGGCTAATTGCAAAATGACTCATTACATTTATATTTGCTACTGTTACAGTTCTCAGTAGAATTTATTATTATTTAAACTGGAGGCTCTTAATATTATACTATTAATACGAGAATAGTAAAGGAATAACGAATCAAGTTTTGAATTTATATATTAATATTTATGTGATTATTTTGTATTGGGTTCAGTCCGACTATTAGTCGATATTTGTTGTATTTGAAATATTTTTGTATTTCTTTACACATATACGCACATCTGATAGATTTAATATTTAATAACTGAATACCATTATGCATATCCATTATATCAGATGTTTGTAAATATAGAGTCCGTATTATCTTTAGAATTAGCGTCGAAGGGTGCTGAGTTTATCATAAATACACACCATTGAGAAGAATATCTTTTTTCCACAATGTATTCTTCTAACGATATTTAATGTTAACATGAGCGATGTCGATTTATGTAATATGCACAAATTTCATTTACCGCTCGATAAATTGTTTCTTTGGACATGAAAAGTACGCTTATGGACAATAAATTGTTTATTATAATTAGTTGAGTTACATTTATACTTTTTTCAGAGAGAATCTCACGTAATTTTATTTGCCGGAAATAGAAACGTCTACGCAAGTGTACCATGTCTATAATTAAATCGGCTGTGTGCAGACTACGACCGTCTCAGACTTGAAATTTCAGTAGCAGAAGTTCCATGCTTTCCTGCTTGTTAACTTCATGTCAGCATTTGGAAAAATGAAAAGTTAATAAAAGATTTGTCACAAACGAAAAGTGTACTATATTTTATTTTAATTTTGTGCAATAAATTTGATACCAACTGTATATAAGGTATGTATGTGATTTACAACTATAATGTATGATTCCAAATATACAGCTTTTTGTTATTAGATATATTCTTTTGTAATACGTGGAATTCTAAAAAGTCATAGGGTCTCATTAGCTTGTGCAGTTAATTCAAGTGTTTATAAAATACTTATTAAATTAAATATATATCCTGGACGCTTGAATTGGCTCGAAGTTGATCAGAAAAAATCCACTAAATCAATCGAACATTTAGTAATCTGGAGGGCATGGCGGCAGGAACTGAATCTGGCTGTCCGATTTGTGGTGATCGCATAAACGCGACTCTCCGATGCAGCGGTTGCAACCAACAAGTTTATTGCAGCAAAGATCATCAGCGACAAGATTGGCCTAACCACCGGTCAGTTTGCCAGGCGTGGGAGATTCATGAGAGTTCCGAACTTGGACGACATTTATTAGCGTCGAGGGACCTAAGTCCCGGTGATCTGATCCTGTCAGAAGCACCTTTGGTTTGGGGTCCGGCGTTGCACACGGATCAAAGAGTCTGTGTCGGTTGCGGCAAACAATGCACATTCTCCAATACAAGGTGCCATATCTGCCTTTGGCCTGCATGCGAATCAGATTGTTCAGGGCTTCGCGATAAGCACAGACACGGTCTGGAGTGTTCGTTGCTGGTACAGGCGAAGATTATTCCTAGGTTTGTAAAATTGTTGATTCACCGTGTAAGGGGGTATTCTAGTTTTTCATTTTTCAAAAATTCGATTTTAGCATATTCTTGCAAAAGTCGGTGAAAAAACAGCTTCGAAAACGAGAATACGGGGTATACCCCGTGGCAATGGTGATAATTCTGGGACCTTTATCGGCTAGGAACTTAGGACATATATACATAGAGAAATCATACATTTTTAAATCTCCGTTTTCCATGAAATACTTTCGATTTTCTGGAATTTATATGCTTGCTGAATCAATGGCCAATGTGGGTTGTTTTTTCTATGTAATCGTTGTTATTTATTACAGATGTGAGGTTCTTTTAGTCATCCGTATGTGCATATTGTGGATGAAGAAGTCGAAACAGTGGACGGCTTTAGAAAAATTACAAAGCCACGAAGATTCCCGCGGTGAGGGAACAACCGCGTACGAAGAGGTGATGAACGTAAGTCACCATATACGACGCCTTCTGTCGGAAAAACCGGAATGCAAGGATGTCATAGGAAAAATTTGTGGCTTAATAGATGTGAACGCCCTGGAAACGATACCACCTGAGGGCTCAGTGGCTATTTACGAAACAGCGTGCCTACTCGAACACTCTTGTCTGGCGAACACAAGGCACAGTTTTAAGATCGATGATAAGGGGAGACCTCGTATCATGGTGAAAGCCCTTTGCTTTATCAAGAAGTATGCTCATTTCATAAATAGAGAAGCAACACTTTACAGCACGATATGTATTAAGTGTATGCAAAAGTTTTACTTTTTTTCAATCGTTCACGCAGAATGACTTATCATTATAATAGTCATAATCTTCTGCCTTTTTGTGCATAGATGAAAGAAAACCGAAAAACAATCTAAAACGTTACATTGCTCTCGTATTTTAAAATTTAATTACCTACAAATTAGCGATTTTTAGACATTTAATTTTGGAAAAAGTCAAACTTTAATGACATTCAATACATTTTTTTTTTATTTAAGTTTACCCAGACCTCCAAGTGAGGTTTATACTGCTGAACACATATAATTTCTTTAATATTTCGTTACATATACGTTTCTATTTTTTAGAGGGGAGCACCTGAGTACAATGTACACACACGCCCTTTGGGCTACGTTGGCCCGAAGAGCCCACCTCCGAGATACAAAATATTTTTCATGCCACTGTAAACGATGCTCCGATCCAACCGAATTGGGTACGCACCTTGGCACTTTAATATGCCCTCAGGACAACTGTTTCATTTTACCCAAGGATCCACTGGATTTTGAATCAGAATGGAAATGCCAATCGTGTCCTGGGACTCTAACAGTTGCACAAGTGACAGAGTTCATTAGTAAATTGGAAGATGATGTTGACGACGCTATGAGCAAAGCGACGAAAGACTCGCTGAACGATATTCTTTCTCGGTAAAGTATTTTTTTTCAGACACCACCACAATTGTCTGAATGATGCATTAAATAATTATTAAAAGCTGTCTTGTACGATATTTCAGACTCACCGCATTACTGCATCCTAATCATCAGCTGTGCATCAGTGTCAGCCACTCACTGATTCAATTGCTACCCCGGAGTGATCCGAGAAAAATTGAACTGTGCAAACGGATTATAGAAACTACCAAGATATTGGACCCCTATGGCGCAAGGTTGTCGTTGTATACTGCGGTCACTTTACGAGAGCTGTCCAATTGTCCAGGGCAAGATCGGGAAAGTCTTTCATTGGAAGCCATTTCCCTACTGCAATCGGAACCGCCGAACTCGCCTGGCGAAAAGCTCAGAATCCTAATTGAAGCCGAAATGTAGTATCTAGTGCAGCTAAAACACCTACAATGATTACGCTACACAATGATCGTTCTTGGAAATATCTTTATTACGTTATTTTATGTTACATTTACGACGGCTACTTACATTACAGTCATTTATTTATTATAAGACCTTACAACTATACAGTACATTGTATAACATTCAATTAAAATAAACTTTTTTTTGTATATGTATATGCGATATAAAAGTTATGTCTCAACTACTCGTAACTATACAGTAGATATACAATGGTGTGCAAAAGTGTAATATAGTTTCGTACATTATCTTGTCTACATGTTCTAAAGTGAACATTTACATGAGACTTTTGTTATTGTTCCTTTCTTTTCAGGGAATGACACTAGTGCTTATCAGATTTATCAAAAAAGAATATGTTCGTTTACATGCAGATGATACTTATTGTAATACTATACAATATAATAGATACAAGGCATTTGAAATGGTTATACAGGAATTATAAATGTATATGCTATTAGTACTTTGCCGATTTTATGCATTTATGGCCGATACATGTGTACCAAATATAATCACAATTAAATGATGAAAATTTCACGACTTCTCTATTATTTTAAATTACAAGTAAGATGCTTGGTAGAAGATATAAATTCCTAATTTATTCGGGTTATTTTCCACCAAACTAACGTATTTTAATATATTTTATGAATTCGTTGATTATGCGTTTTCCATCTCTAATATGATAGGTGAAATATAAGAACTTAAAACTTCGACGAACGTGGCCATTTACTTCTTTAATCAAATTAAAATCCCAATGTATAAAATATAATGTACATGATAAAAATTTGAAGGTTTGAATTTTTTAAATAAATTCGAAATCAAACAATGATGACCCGAACTCCCTCTAATTTTATGTGTACTGCCACGTTAGTTTATTTCGAATAATATTCCTGGCATCAACAGCAAAAGTTGATCGATCCGGCGTGAAACGACCGAAAATAATATTATAAACAAATTTGAATGCCCAACACTTTCGTAGATGTGAAAATTAGCACCCTGCTGCATAGTTCATCGATCATTGTTGTACGTCACATTTTATGTGCTATGTAGTCGTAGCAACTTGGCATTAACATTACGTTGTATGTACAGCATGAACGTGTAACTAGCGTTTAGATAAGAACGTATAGAAATGGCAGGAACATTTATCTTTATAGATATACTTACAGGTGTTCGCGCGAGTTGGCACGTTTCTTTTTTCACTGAGGAGAGACAAAACCATTAGTGTATCCTTATAATAACATTTTATAAGAACAGATGTATCTTAAAATAGGAAAGAAATGCAAATTTCAGGTAAAACGATCGCTTGCAAATCTAGACTAGATTTAGCCTCGAGATAGAATAAACAGATCCTCGCATTAAGACGATGCTTTTTATAAGAACAAATGGCACTGATGAAAGAGTAATTGGGGATTATTTCGATATGTGAAACCAAACACAAACCATCAGTGGAATAACTTATTATGAACAATAATTGCAGATTATAGATGAAAAATGTATTAAGAACTTATATCCAGACATTTATGTGAAAAATGTTTACTAGAAAACATTTACTACATTTGAAAGCAGCATTTAAATACTGGATTTAACTTCAAAATGGCGAATCGAGATTCGTCACTTCAAAATTCGCCGAACGTTGTTACAAGCGTTAGATTGGTACACATGAAATGTCATTTCCTCGAATAGAACTTTAGCCACTCGTAGTTTCTTATGGACATCATATAGTTAATCTATATGTAATAATTTTCTCACGATTCTGCACGGTTTCCTAAAGAATTATCCATAAATCCAGATCATTATGCGATCCTAAAATGAATGGATTTTTAGAATGCAAGTTTCGGAGTTTCTTTATTCCGAAACAATTGATTTCTTAACAAATTATCTAATGAAAAGGATCTGGAACAATTTTATATTGTAACTTTTGGAATTTGTTTATAGTAATTTGTATAACATATGAGAACTTCTTTAGTTATCGTGGAGTATCGTTGGTGTACAACTGTTTAACAAGAAGATACATTTATTTACTTTGCTGTTTTTGTAAATGTGTAACAATGAAATGAATTAATCTGTGAGGAAAATGTATGGAACTGTAGTGGGAACTTGTATAGAACAAGTATGGAAATGTATGGATATTCAGTTGGAACTATGTATGGTTTAAGTTTTATTTAGTACTAGATTTAGTACTAAATATATATATAAAAAGTGTGCTATATACATATAATATATAAGGGATGATTGATGATGTGCATCCACATCTTCGCACGAATCGATGTCAACGAATACAAGGGTTGGACAAAATACAAAAACACGTTAGAACTAGCATAAGAGCACATTAGCGAAAATGAGATGTGATTTTATAATGAACTGAAATAAAAAAACTTCACATAAGACGTTTTCGATGATGCAGAGGGGCGAATTAGGTGAAGATGATTTACATCTATAAACTAATATTTTATTACGTCATTAGGATATTATTACTTCTAAATTACTCCATTGTATGACTGATTGGGATAAAATATACCCTTCCTTTAAATCTACTTAGTAGATACATATTATTTATTTTTTCACTTTGGCACATAAAGGTGGCAGTTTCATTGCATCATATTTGTCTATATTGGAACGGTAAGAACAGTATGGGTTTCCTATTCGGTGTAAATGTTTATTAATACGTACGAAATAGTACCTACGTTACGCTTAATTACTTTTCATTGAATTACTCACACTATCAACAAGCTGAGTTACCCCCTCAATTTTCTTTGTTTCCGACACGCGTTTCTCCTATTTTGCCCAACCCCGTTGTGTGTACAGGAAAGAATAATACTTATGATTTCTATTACCCGCGAAAATCGACAGACTCGGCAAATCTAATGTTAAGAAAACGACATTTGATTTGCACCAAACCAGCAAACAGAAGAATTCTGCAGAGCGGAGCGGCTAGGGAGATCAACGGTGACATCATTGGTCGGTTTTACTTGTTTCCTGGGAATTTTCGAAACGACGTGCACAAGCACGTCGTGTACGTACCCCTAGCAAAGGGTACGATAATGATTGACCTTTTAGTTGCGCGGTGACTTGCAAGAGATACGCTTTACCTGGCTGCATGCGCGTCAAGGTGAAAGGAAGCGCGCGATCCTTCGGCGGACTTAGTCTTTCCTCGCAAACTTCGAACGTGTACTCGGAACGTCGCCGACGATGAAGACCGCACTGGTCCGGAATCGTAGTTACGCTGGCCAACAACGAGGAACTTCGCAATTCCCGCACCAAGATGCAATACTTTGCTGCACCCGCCGATTCCACTCCTATCGTCACACCGTGGCAGGTCCTCAGGGATCTGTACTCGCGCGGCGTACTTCTGGACGGTATCTGAATACAACAATTCACATTGCAAGATACAGGAGCTAAATAGAAATGTGTATCTTTCATCGATAATTTTAATACATTCAAAATTATATGTTAATACACTGAAAATCTTTTAATCATTCTTACCTAGTTATGAGTAAAAGGGGAGGATAATGATCTGATTCAGTAGTAAATACGTAATAATAAGCAGCGATAAATATAATTAAATGCTAATGTGCACTGCTGCCAATACTACTAAAAATGTTTAGTTAGTGTAACGTTATTGTAACGAACTCATCATTTACAGACGCATAATATGCATGAGCTTTTTTCGGATATTCATGCATTCTTTCATTTTTTTTTCTTTTTCTGCGTACTCGGAAATTATTTTTACGCTTTCAATGAAAAATTCATAGTAAGCTAATGACTGAGAACATACCTGTGGAAATATCGTCGACGATTCCTGTGTGGCTAATACCTTGATAGCAAATACTCGTGCTAACTCTTGCGGTGTAGCGGATATCCGCAACGTGTATGCTTTTCCTGAAGTTAAAGGCGGTACCCTTAGCGATGCATATCCTACTACTTCCTTTTCCTGTAAATGAACATTATTTGTACTATTGATACTTCACACACGAAATTTTTTATTTTACAGAAAGTAGAAAATAGAAAAGATATTCCCATTTTTCCTTATAAATAACTAGTTAATAATTAACGTTTTCAAACTAAGCGGATAATGGAATAGGAATTAGTTTAACAGTTATCACCCTTAATATTCCCGGTGCGGTTAACTTCGCTTTGACAATACCACCGCCACAGGGAAAGATATGAAATGTACTCGAAGTGTTTTCCGGTGGACGGTACCGGAAGTTAACGAATCCATCGGTCTTGCGTAAACTGGCCGTAGTGTAACCCCCGGTGCGTAAAACTAACTCCGGAGTTTTTCGAAATCGTATGGTGTCTGTGGCTACTCGATTTGAAACATTGTTTCGTGTGTTTACCTGCAACAGCGACAAAATCATTTGGAATATGTCGAAGATGGTTAGACCTCGCATGCTTTCCGCGTAAAAATCAACTAATTTTCTATTTTATACACTGTTCAAATTTCTTATTTTCCAAGATTATGTCATAATTTGATTGTTCATTGTTAAAATCTAATGCAGAAACGAGTGAAATGCTTTCCTAGGATCTTTTGTGCAAGCATTTCTGAGGAGCGCGTGAAGATTAATTTATTGTTAGGTCGCTCGGAGAGTTCTGCGGATTGTTTGTTCGGAAAACGAATATGTTACTGGAGCAAACCTTTTTTCGAAATCTCGATTACTAACCACGTATAACGTGAAATTGTACGTAGTGTCGTACTTCATCCGGTGCAGGGTCAATTTCGTTTGACGCACGCAGTGGAGTCCTTCCGGGACACCGCGGTGTTGCTGCTCCTTGGAGGAACTGCCCTTCGTTGGGTGTGCATGAACATGCAGGACATTCTGTGCCGCGCAAAGGGTCAACGGGTGAGTTTGAGATCCTGATGTGACAGCTAAGCAGTAGCGTGAAAGGTGCGGGTCTATGTTGCTGGAAAAATAAACAGATATCTTTCGAGTTCGGACAAAGAACGTTGTTCAGCTGATGATATATAATTGCATAGATTTTTTTATGTAGATCGAAAGCATACGCGTCATGGAGACCAAGAAAATAATTATTTAATTTTATTTATTATACTCTATTATACTCAGATTCCCGGACAATGTTGCACATGATTTAATAAATATTCATAAGATCGATTGTGAATAGCTATCGCTGTAACCATGAAGACATAGGAAGTCTGTTGTTATAAGTAGATGCAGCGGTCAATGCACAGACAGCTAGCCGTATTTAACCTTCATACGCTCCTCCAAAATAGTTGCATGCATACAAGATCATAGCATTAAATTCAGTTTCGTTTATAGCATCAAATTTTACAGAAATACATTTTACAAACGAAAATAGAAAAAATTAAACATTCTACAGTATCTGTACACGGAAATGGTGTGTACTTTCACCCTGAGGAACGTACGGGGGTCAAAAGCACGCATGACAATTTCATTCTCGCGAGAAAGTGGTTTCTTAAACATTTTCAATTATTTATTTATTATTGCTTCAAACCAAGTGGTTCAGTTATGGCAAAAACGAGTAGTTGTAATTTGACACGGTGTGTAAAGATTGAAAGAATTGAACCTAGTAAAGGACCTACTAAATTAGATCTAGTCAAATTATTAAAAAAAGGAAAATGTTCTTAACTGGCTGCTATATATATATATATCTTATAACTAGTCTGCGGATTTTGTGGATTTATGATAAAAATGTGTGAGTGTGAGACAAAACTGCAAACATATTAGAAGTAGTTAAAAATATTGTTACCCTTTTTTAGACTTACCAAGAAGAAACGTATGTTTAATGTGACTCCCATTTCTTGCAATCGACTTGAATACAATTTTTATTTTGCACAAAGATCCGCAGTCTATATATAAGCGATTCAAAAGTTCGTGTACACGTAGAACAGGAACCTTGTGGCGGGTTACCTTTTATTCCAGGAGACGGTGAGTCGACGTTTGCTTCTCCGCTGTTGAAATCTCAATGAGCGATGGCGACTTTCTCTTTCGTTCATGTACCACTCCGGTATATGATCCAAACCGCTGGACGTCGCGTACA
Source organism: Halictus quadricinctus (assembly GCA_028454245.1). Classification (NCBI taxonomy): domain Eukaryota; kingdom Metazoa; phylum Arthropoda; class Insecta; order Hymenoptera; family Halictidae; genus Halictus; species Halictus quadricinctus. Next base: position 10,195,109 of record CM052118.1, on the reverse strand, counting down.
AAAGCACCGTGCTCGGGATCAACTTTTGCAAATTCCCGTCGGGAGGGTCGACGGATTTAATTTCGAACCAGTAGAGGCCGGCGCGTGTCTTCGGTATCGTAAAATTTTGATCCTCCGCGCCCTGATACGTGAAAAGGGGGGAGCCTGGCTTCAGGGTCTTCACCGGCCACCGTGTTTGCGCTGTCATATCGATCACAATACTTTATTCACCAGAGATATTCGAGCTGGATCCCAGCTCAGTACCTTTTGTTTTTTTTTTTTTTAAACGATTCAAAGTTGTTATTGTCAAAGTGAATGTTATTTAATGTTCCTATCAATAAAGTTATAAATATTGTAGTGAATTGTATGAACCCCTACACGTTCCTCAGGGTGAACATTCGCCCATCTACTATTTTGACATACTGAAAAATGATTCATCTCTCTTTCAAAAATGCGTGGAGTATTATCCTAGGCTCCTTCATGCGACTATTTCTGAGGAGCGTACGAGGGTTAATAATGTTGGTTCGTGTTACAGTACAATATTGAATTATTCTTACATTTTGCACCTTCAGACTCTTCAGTGTTTTCAGGTGGTTCGACGTAGCTAACCGTCCATGATATTGGTCCGCTACAGGGGCTAACTAGCAATGTTAGGGGTGGACCTTCGCGTGGACTCAGGTAATAGAACCTGCAATAATTTTATCTGCATCCAGTATGATATTGATGCTCGATACGTATTAAGTGTATCCAGACACGACATGCAACACAATGCTAAACTCTATACCACGTGCTCTTTTTAATTGGTACTTAAACTAACACAGAGGAAATTACAATATTTATTCTATACAAATTCATATGAATATAAAATTTTAGGGATATACCGATTGGTTAATGAAAAATAGACGGTAAATCTTTATGTAAAATATACTGACTAGGAGTCTCTTAAGTATGAAAATCTGTGAACGAAACCTGTAATTGGTTCTTTTTGAATGATTAAAGGAAGCTTTAAACTTACGAAAATGTTGGACACCCAAAAAAAAAGAGAAAGAAACAAACGAAAAACTTCTTACACACAGTGACTTCTATTAATATTCGGACACTCTTTAAAAGATACCAGTACTTCAAAGGACTCGAGCTTCTTGAAAAGTTGGTTAACTAGATGACACGTAAAAAAACTTTTGGCAAAAATTCCAATTAGTCGGAATCGCAGAGAAAACAATAAGGATTGTTCTGGACAGTTTTTTTGAAAATCTGAAAGATATATTTTGTAGATTAATTACAATTGGTTTTTGCTTATATATCCTTCTTCAAGGACCTACGACATTTTGACTTAAGTATGGATAAGGAAGAATTAAGTAAAGGTTCGGCAAATTGTGTTTGTTTTATGCAAGCCGCGCCAAAAATTATGTGACAATTATTTTATTTAACGACGATTAAATCCTTGACACGTGATGCGAAACCGGACAAACATTGGAATTACATCACTTTTCCGTTAAACGTCTTAAGAAGCTTCAGTTTCAGATAGAATGCTGTTCAACATCCTAACAGTAGTATAAGGTCGCAGTGTCAATAATTTTAATACTGATGTATAATTTGGTGGGTAAATGTAATTACAAGATACCAGGATAATCCCAAGATCACTCGATCACTCGTGTACACGCGTCCACGTGTGCACGGGTCGTCGGAGACACACCGTCGCAGACTGCCGTTTATATTTAGTCATAATGTGTGATCGTATCCGTGCAAAAGTCCCTCTTTAAAGATCGCACCGGTTAAGTTTACGCCTCGGCATAGCTGTCGCGGTTACACTTTCTCCCTCTCTCTCTCTCTCTGTCTCTCTCTCCCTCTCTCTCTGTTTCTCTCAGTGGTCCCCCACCCCATCCCATCCCCCTTCGTCGCCCCCATCCCTTAGGATGTCGTTGCCGCGGACCCTCCCCGTCCCGTTAGCATCGTTCGAGAGAACGTCGGGACGTCGCACGTGCCTTTCGTTCATGGGCTGGCACTGAAACGGCTATTGTAAAATTAGCGTCTACACACAATGCCGGCGTCGCGGCGTCTGGGGTCGCGCAGCTACGACACCCGACGTCTAATTTTGGCGGACGGTTTGTCCCACGACAAACCCAAATTGATTTTGTCATTCGGCCCGGCTAGGCCATCTCACCGACTTTCCTGGAAATCCGCGCCCGATAGTATGGCCCGCGTCGCGGTGCGTGGCGTCGCGACGCGAGCCGACCCGACGCGACGCGACGCGACGGTCTCCTCGACCGTCTGCTTACCCTAGACCCTGCCCTGCTCTCTGACTTGCTCCGACTTGCCTTGCCATGTTTTGCCATAACTTGCCTTGCCTTGCCTCGCCACCGCCGCGCCGCGCCGACGAGGAGGTAACCGAACGAGCTTTCGGGCCTAGCTCATCAACGGTCTGCGCGCCCGCGACTGAATGGACTTTCCGAGAACTCTGCCAAACTACGTTTTCGAAACGTTCGAAGAATGTTTATGCAAATATAGATTTTTACCGGCCTTTTGTTTTCAGAAAAAATAGGGGTGCTATTTTTCCGGCAGCGTTAACGGGTTCATCATTGCTAGTTCTCAGTTCTCATCAGTATCAAGACAGTTCTCCTTCATTGCTACTAGTTTTAACCTTCGCATAGTGGATGCTTTCGATGGTCTAGCCAAAGCTAGACAATTCTTTGCTTCCCAATTTTATTTTACATATTTCTACATCAACTTTCAAACTAATATAAATAGCTAATGACATGAATTGGTTACTATGAAAATTAGAGTCCAGGTGAAACGTTCCTAACTCTTGGTCAAAATGGTCCAAAGTCCTGCCATTCAAGGGTTATAATTAGTACAATTTTTGTACGTAGAAATAAGGAAAAACAACACAATAAGGAAAATTATTTACTGATATCTTTGTATGGTAGTTGAAAGTGAAGAAAATATTTTTATTTTCAAAATTCAGTATGGAAAATTAAATGTATGAACTAAATGTGTATGTATATATATATAATTAGAAAAAATTACTTGTTTCGTAAAGACAATAATGCATTACGGTAACAGTTTTAAAAGTGTATTGACAAGATGCTTTTTAACCGAACGCGATGTTTGCATATCATAAATATTAATTTTCTGTGTAACATTGAAGCTTGGGGTATCAGTGTACGCAGCAAATGTGCAATTTGACTCTTGAGTCAAATACATGTATGAGTTTCGTGGAAACCATCTGATAGTAAAACTTTATGACGCGTAGCGTCGCGACGCATCGGACCATTAAGTGTCGTGGATCCATTGCAAAAAAGTAGAGAGTTTGGCGACACTATTGGTGCAATTAAGGTACTGTTTGGGAAATCTCTGTGCACTATCTGTATTTAATTTATGGTATATGAATAAAAAATTGTCATCTGCCGTTAATAGTACTTATTACCATTTTTCTACTTTTTTACAAACTAATATTTGTATCGTTTAAAATACGAATAAAGGATACTATTTAAAATCAGTGACTGAAAAATAAATTAGTACACTAGTATAGAGCATACATTAATAATAATACAGTCGGGTGTTCCTTTGTTTAGCAGTGTGCACTTTGGGAAGATGTATCTATTCGAAACCATTAAAAAATAAGAAGACCATTAATAGAATAATTAAAGAATCGTAGAATCAATATTGCTATATTAAGCAATTAGTAGAGAGTCAAATCCTTTAACACTGGCAATGTCTACATAGAATTAGAAAGTGAAACGCCAATTGGGATAAGTGTTTTGTCATCTTTAATAATAAAAATCTTTGTGATAAAAGAACGCAGTTTACCGTTGCAGTTCGATAAACTGCGTCGCTTTTATCGAACAAAAGAGTAAGAAATGCATATTTAACACTTTATCTACCGATAATGACTAAGTCAACAATCAAATTGCTCAATAGCGTTAGCAGTTTCATTCATAAACCAACATAGTTATCTCGACCAACGTAGTCTAATAAATTCTTTTGCGATTGCCAATTTCAACAAAATGATTAAACTTCTTTTAAGCATAGCAAAGCCACTGCCAAATTTTTTAATCACCTAAAGGTAAAATGTTATCTCAAATAATGGTGTCACATTGATGAAAGATTGTAATACGAAATAAAGAGAGGCATTATATTTTTCCAACGTTTTAACGTATAATTCATATTTTAAAATTTTACTGGCATAAATAAATATATTTATTACTAGACTACAAATAAATTTATTCAGTCATTTCCTATGCAAAGGTCTTTATGATTTCAATAATAGTAAAATAAAATATATAAAACAGGTCAAATGAGGTCAAATGAGGTCAAATGAGATCAAACGAGGTCAAACGACAGGTTTAGTAATAACTTTTGTTAAAGTTGCTTTATGCCTATGTAAGACACTGTTTTCTATTTGGTAACAGATTATTTTCTCTGTTAGCATGTTAACCGTCACATCAACGCCCATAAAAGTTATAAAAAATCAAAACACGTTATTCGATAATGCAAAAATAGAGAAGACAAAGTTTCTCATAATAATAATTTTGTAACCTCACACCTCGTAGATCCTAATAAAATTTGGTTTAATTCACAGATTGTGTAGCAAGAATTGATTTTCAAATATAAAAAAATCGTGTCAGAGTTATGTGTATGTAAACGACCGACGGTTGGCAGGGTTGTCAAAGTGTTAATCGCTTAATTATAATAATTTCTGTGAAGGGAAAGATGATTTGCTAGGAGAATGAGTCAAATTGCATTTGCAAAATCTGCGCGCCACGGTTGATGAAACACTGTACAGGGTGCGTGACGTCCGCGTATAAACGTTCGAGGCTCCATGGACGCTGGTACACGTGCATGGTAAACAAGCTGTGTGGCGCAAACGAAATTCACACGAATTGTTACTATAGTTCGGCGAAAAGTGAATGCACCTTTCTTAAGATTCGTTTAATTTTAGATCATACTAACGATAATTGTGGTCACGTCATGAAGCAGTTTTTTGTCAAAAACAATAACTTTTTCTCGACTCAGAAGCAATAAACATGCTAAATCTATGAAAAAAAGTTTATAAATGCTAACCATTTAAATTGTCAATATTCATATTTGAAAAAGTAAATAAGAGTATTAAAAATAATTTAAACATTAATCACGTTCTGGTACATGTACTAAATATTTTATTCGTTTTTAAATACTTTTATCAGTTCCATTTTCTCATATAAATTATATACGAGTACATTAAAGTGTACAAAATAATTATCTCCTTAAAATAATAGCTTCGAAAACGCACTAATAATTTTGGTTCATCCGACCACTCGATAACCAGTAGAGTAATACCTACTCGGCAATGTAATTTGCAGGTATCTGTGCTTCTGTTATATTGTCCGACCCGAGGGTCTCGAATGAAATGAAATGTAATATATACATTACATGAATGCAAAACAGTTCTTACGAGCAAATCCGTTGCTTAAGCGTTTTATCATGGAATTCGATACGTTTAGTTTTAAACTTTCCTCTTCAATTAATTAACTGCAGAAATACTCGGGCTATAATTATAGAAATTTCCTCCTTTCAGATTTTCAATTATAACCCATAGGACGTTTATGTGGTATAATTGGGAACTAATATTTATTTCATAATCCAAATTTCATACATAGAATTGTTCAAGCAATTATTTTGTTTGATTATCTAAGACCTGCATATGACACATTATTTTATGAAGGGCTTAAAACAGGAAGTTGTGAATCAGATAATTTGTATTTCAAATATTAAAAGAATTTGATATTCAAAATCGTTTATCTTCACATAAAGCTGTAGTATAATTTATAGTGTAGGTCGCAAGATTGGCATCGTATTTCGCAAACTGCAGGAAAGGAAGATTCGTTCGTTACACAATTAAAAGTCGCACGTTTCTGTAGTTGCTTCTAAAAATAGCAATTTCGAGTCAGCAGAATGTTTACTATGCGACATATTAGAGAATCTACCAGCGATAATAAATTTTCTGCTGATAATGTTCGAAGTTAATTCGACACAGTTTTGTCTCAGTATTGGCTCGAATAATGAGATCTGCCAGAATTGAAACGTTTAGAGGACGAAAGTCGCATAATGAACTGAAATGAAAACTATACTGTTACGCATGTAATTGATGCAACGCGCGCACCTTGCACTCTATTTCTTTATTCCGTGACAGGAGGTAGTGAAACGAGAGGTTTTACAAAAGACCTTCGTACCACCATTTTCTTTTACTGCTAGACTGCAATATGGTTATTACTCGAGTAAATTAAAATTTCCTCTGTCGATGACCTCAATACGTTCCATGTTGCACATGCGTTTCGCACATACGTTACATTAGGTTTTGACGTACTTAAGCTCGGTTGCAAATTTAAGAATCTGATTATACCTCCTGCAAATGAGAAGCCATTTGTGTTTTTTAACGTGAAAAAACTAGTTTCTAATGAAAAGAAATTATAAACATAACGAAACTTTTTTACGTTACGACATACTAAATGTGCAATTACATTATGGATGTGTATATCCAGCAAAATTTGACATGATATACCCTTAACCCCTTGATGCACAAAGACGGCAAGGGTACATTATGTGTTTCTTATGTTAATGTACGTTGAAATGAAATATTGGTAGCGAAACTTAAAATTAATTAATATTAATTAAAATTAAAAATTAAAATTAATTAAAATTCATCGTTTCTAAAAATAATAAATTAGAAACTAAATATTATCTCTGGCTACAAACTCTACAAACAATATGAACTTCAAAGTCTCCTTGAAGTTCGTAAAATAACAATCTATTTAAATGATGGTTGTTATTGTTTTATACACTACCGATTGAAACGCAGATCTCTCTTTGCATAAAATAGTATTTTACAAACAAATGTCTCTTCGCCTTGCCCTTTTTCACTAAGGTAACTCCCGCGTGGTACATATTATAAATATAAATTCACTAAGAAAGATTTTTGCTTAGCAAAAATAGCACATAAAAATCCCCGAATTGTGTTAAAAGTTAACGATTCCAAAAAGTTTCTCGCTACAAGCACAAAACTTTAATTTTTTTTTAAGTTTGTTATTTATCAGGCTTTCTCAAAACGAATGTGGTGCTATAGTTTCACCGGTTGTAAAATATTTCTCAAAATAACGCGAAGTTCGTTATTTATCGTGCTTTTTCGTATCGAACGATTCTTGAAAAGTGCAAAAATTTGGAAAATATGTGCTATAGTTGCGCCGCGGTGTAGGAGTTAATGCACGAGGGGGAGAGGGTAATACTCACTGAGATACATTGCCGGGTCGAAGGGTGGCTGGTATCTGGTACTCGGGGTGTAGCACGCCGGTCCTGTTGAACTCCTGCACCCTCGTGGGACGCTCGGCGCCGAAGGGCCTAGGGCTGCCGATTGTCCTGTATCCCTGGTGCTGGGACAACTGCTGTAGCTGTCGGAGCTGCAACTGTTGCTGCGAGAGTCCCTCGCAGAATGCGCAACCGGTGCCTTGACGCGCGAACACTGACACACCGACGAGGAGGAAACCGATTTGGCATAGGTGACGGAGCATGACGGTGTCGATTTTTCTCTCAGCTGGGAAATGGGTATTATTCGGGTTATGTCGAGAGTGTGGAGGATGACTGCCGAGACGCCGCTACGTCTGTCGTCCAGTGGTGAACGAGTTCGACTGTGTGCCGAACGGTAGACGATGCCAGTCAGCGAACGAGGCTGCCGCTTGGGAAACCACGCTGAGACGAAACGAAATAACCCCTCTTCGCTTCCTACCGAGGCGACTTCGTGTTTGCCCCATCTTCTGGAAGGAACCCTCCCTCCCTCTCCTCTCCTCGCTCCTGCCTCCTTTCCCTTACTCTCAACCCTGCCTCGTCCCCCACGACCGATCAAACCGTACACACTCGTTGTTATGTTTTGTCCTGCATGTGCTAGTGCCCGACCACGTGTACGTGGGTGACCCTAATTCGAGGGAATCTTTGGAGAACCAATTCCAAGTTCGCGGGGTTACGTATCAACGGCGTCGCTTATATGTATTAACCCTCGGTCATCGAACACCGCAGCGCTCTGCGCCTCGGAACCTGCCTGATCTCTTTGTCTCCCCCGGTCAACACTCTCGCCGTCACAGCAACAACCTCGAAAATTCTATAAATGTAACCTATTTAATGTAATAACTATCGAAAAGTGAACATTTATGACACTGAGCAGTCCTTCAATTGCATTTTCCAGATACCGTTAGCCATTAGTTGTGTAAGCGTAATAATTAATTTTTAAATATGGACAAACAATTCCGTCATCCACGTGTGGTGTTAACGCATTGTGGACTTTTCTTTTTATTCGGAGTTTTAAGTCGCATTAATATCCAAGATCACGAGCGATATTTACATTTACATTTTCATTCATTGCATTTTCCATAGCGTTACATGTTGTGCACTGTGGATGATCCGCGTTCAGTGTACAGGAGTGCCACGAAATTTTGTCTTTTGTCTTTCATTATACCCGATTTTTGTCATAGTTTGTAAGTATACGCAGAAACTGATTTCCATTCGAATAAAATAAACAGAAGAAACGAGGTCGAAAATTCACGTGCCACTGAATGGGCATCGTCTAGCGTGTCTGTCCACGACTCACCGTTTCCTCTTACAAATGCTTACGCTCGCGCGAACTCGGCGAATTATCGAGTTCGTTTCTCTTGGAAACGTCAAACGTAGAAACTTTATTATGCGTTCGCGACTTGTATTTCAAGGATGAATTTCTACGTTTCCGAGTGTACCACGTTTGTATATTTGTAATCCGTAGAGGAAGTTTGAGGAGTGAGAGCAATTGGGGGAGGTCCGTGATAAGCTTTAGCATTTTCTATACAGTGATTTTTCGATAAATGTCAACAACACGGCCAGCGTCGTGTATCGAGCAATGTTATGTTTACTCTCCGCGGCGACCGAGGTGCCTCTCGTATGCTCCGTACCCCGCGGTAGTGGGGATAATTCCGCGACGTTTATCATCCAGGTCTTGGTAACATATATAGAGAAATGACTGTACACATTTCCGGAGTTCACCTGTGATTACAGTGTAAGCGTGCGTTAAGCAACGGGACGTCAATGTGACTTGATTATTGAATCACTATTTCTTATGGTAGTGCTAACGAGGAATTGTACAGGGGAGGATAGCTGCTTTAAAAGTTAACTTTTCTTTGAAGGAAAAACGAGTGACATTTTTTAATTGACACAAAACATTTGCATTATATGTATATGATATTTTCCATACTCGTACGAGAAAAATCACTGCTCTGTTATTTTCTATTAATTAATACTTAACCTATATACCTGTGTTTGCACAATTTTAAGTATTACATTTTTGGGGGGTGTAACGAGTATGCTTATTTTATCTACAAGTTTTGTGCCGCAGAGACTCGAACAATACTTGTTCGATTCTTAATGAAATCATATTCTTTTCGGTTAGAGAAATAGCGATCCAGTTCGTTGTTTTAATACCAGGTTTGTCAAAATATTCTGTCCACTTTTGAAAAACATGTTTAGTCGAGAAATCACGTTCATCTGAAATAATTAAAAATCGTACTAAATTCCGTCGAATTTAATGTTCTAGTATTCCTCGAAAATTTCCAGAAATGCGTACAGACCCGCAGATCGGCGATCATTGCTATAAAATTATATGTTTCGAACGGCGTGTGCCGTCGACGACGCGCGTAGCACGCGACGCGTCAAAGACAAAAGTAAGAAGCAAACCGCAAAGAGCTAGAAGGAAAAGAAAAAGGGAACCAAGTGCGAGGAGGCGATCGAGCGACGAATTCCGTTCGCCTGTGATCGATCTAGCCCTCGATCATCGACTTTGGTGACAAAAGCGGTAGACCAACCACACCGACGAGCCTATCCAGCCGTCGTCGACACCGTGACGACACTGGTCGAAGAAAGGGACGCGTCTATGGGAGAACTCGAAAAGAAGAAGAAGAAGAAGAAGAAGAAGAAGAAGAAGAAGAAGAAGAAGAAGAAGAAGAAGAAGAAGAAGAAGAAGAAGAAGAAGAAGAAGAAGAAGAAGAAGAAGAAGCAGGCGAAATCAAAGAGACAGAGAGAAGAAAAAAAGGTAGGAATCGCGAGCTACCCACGCCGAGATAGTAGCCGTGGCGTAGATAAGGAAGAGCTAATTATTAGCTCTCTGGTCGTTCTGAACGGCTATCGAGAACTGCATAAGGTAAAGCAAGGCGGATGGACGGTTGCAGAGCGGCATCAAACGGGACCTTCCTGTTTCGTCGGGGCGCGAGGAAAGAAGGAGCCGATATGGCGCGAAGATCGTGCAGAAAGGGAAGTTATATACGGTACGCTTCACTGTATCTTGGACCAACCATGGGATGATGATGACAGCAGGTCTGGCGGGTGGCAGGCCAATAAATCATGGCCTGCAGTGTGGGAACCTCTGCCTATATGCTGGTCTCTGCGTGTATGGGGGTATGCCATCAGTAAAACCTTTACTCCCGTGAGTCGATCGCAGGGTGACCGTACGTCGTACGTGCATATAACTCTTTCTCTTTCTCTGTTCGGGCTTCGATTCCACGGTCTTTCGCGCGCGCACGCTTGGCTGTTCTGCTCGGGCCCACCACGCGCGCTCGCATGAGGTTCGCATGAGGCGAGCGCGAGCGAGAGTCAGCGCGTGTATAGCAACACCGGGAGACACGATACAGGCATCGACGCGGATCGGGATTGGGATCGGCATCTTCTCGATGATATGGGTGTGCATCTGGTATGAATACACCGTATTACATTGTTACTATGAAGGGCATCGAATGCATCCCGCGTAATCAGTAACGGTGCACCGGTTAATCGAGATCAGCCTTTTTCGGTATTCGCTTCTCCTTTTCTTTTTTTCTCCCCGATCCGCTCACCATTCAATCGTGCAACCGATATTCTGTACATGTGAAAGCCTCACCTTCGGGAACGACAGACACCGACAAATGAGCGCGAAACACCTGTAGAAGAGAAATATGTTTCTTCACGAGGTTGTCGTGGTACGATCGATTCTCGACAGTCGCTGCCAGCATCGAAAGACGAACTGCATTCACGCCTTCATCGCTGAGAGACTCAATTCGCCGACTGAACGATCTCTGTTTGGATATAATATTAGGCAGGCTTCGAAGAAGTTTCGGAACTTTTTCGTCAGCTACATTGGAATTTATTACGCGTGGCACTTTTTTTTTTTAAAACAATTCCAATGAGAACAGATACGAAAGAATTCTTGAGATCAAAATTTTTGGTTTGTATCGTATCATAACGATTCGTAGAAAAACTTTTATTTCAAAATTTTACTAATTTAATATATACAGTTTCTATATATAGTTTCTATATATCTTTTTAAACGGTCACCTTTCTGAAAATTTAATTCTCGACATATTTAATTTTGGCAGATCCACAGAGAACTATGAGGAAGTAATAAACTTGTCGACATTTTAGAGGCAGTAAGTGATAAATAAAGTGTGTTAGATTACTGATAAGAATTCAAAACAATTTCAGTGTGCTTAGTGGTGACGGACAGGCGATTAATATTATTATATGCACGTTAGAGCATTCGTTCCACTGAGAGAATTCCTAATAAATATAACACTACAAAACGATTGTCAGAGAGCGTAGTATTTAGGTGGGTTTACACGATTGCAGGGAGGATTGATATTGTGCATTAAGCTGTGAAATTTATAGTGGTACCACAGAATGTGTTCTTTGACACGATTTCCCGCTCTCTAATTTCGTTCGAAGATCGATGCACGTGTGCATCGAGTTATTCGCGCAATGCGGAACCATCCCCGTTACATAACAATGTAACGTAATTCATAAAAGAGAACACCGGATTTCGTAAGGATCATGTTCGCAATAGGCACGCTCGGGAGAAGAAACGAAAAAAAAGAGCATTGTTCGAAGAAGCAAAACGATACAAGGGGTAAAAACGGTCGCGGTACGGCTTCATCGAGGTATCGTTTTTTTTTATCGAGTTATCGTTCCGATCGGTGCCTTTATCATTATATACACTCTTTTTCGTGACAAGATTTCAGATAATATTCACCTAAGCATTGTTTTTTGTAATTGATTAATGTGTATACTGATCGTGCTATCTCGGGAACGCGTCCCAACATGAATACTTCATTTGATAAATTATGCAGCAATTAAATAGCTGCCGTAAACAAAATTAAATGCACTTTTATATAAATAATACACCAGATCACACTGAAATAAGAGGTGAAATTTTAATATTGAACAAACATTAATCTGAAATAAAATTTTCCCTTTTTTAAGTATACATTCTTTTTGCTGGGAAAAGTACACAAAGGCTGGTGCAGTAAGAAAACAATACAGTTAATTGGAGGCTCAAGCGGTTAGATAACGGCCTTTGTTTATTGTTGTTGACACTAACAGCATACTTACAAGAAGAATAGGACGCAAATTTTGGAAAATGAAGTTTCGATATTATTAGAAGACGCACTCATTGGCACCACGCCCACAAATGTGATTTATAGCACAATGGAGCAACGGCTCGTTCTAGTCGAACTGGTTTTAGCCGAAATACTTACTGAAAATTGCATTAGTTTAACTCCTTTAGAATTATATTTCTGGAGACATGCTAACAATATTATTGGTAATCTGGAAACGCGTTATAATCGAATTGTTACAGCGCATAATAAAACGAAAATACATCAAGAATTTTCAAACATCTTGAACAGTCCTCAAAATGCTTCAAATTGTGCTTTATTCCGAAAAGAAATAATTTTTCGCAATTGCTTTAACCTTTAAGAAAACCTTCAAACTTACTTGAAAAATGCAACGATTCGATTAAATTATATTTAATATTCATCTATCTATTTAGTACTTATATATCAGGGATAGTAAAATTTCATCTAAATCCACAAATAGTTTTATCATTAATAGTTACATATTAAATAACTATTAGCATATATTTGGGTGGGCCGCAATAGTTCACTTAAGTTTGAATAATTTTTCTGCGATACTTTATTACAACACAAACAATGTTTATAACTCTGGAAACATGATTGTTACAAAACTGGTTTCTCATCGTTCGTTTGTTAAATAACTTGGAAAAAGTGTTGAGAATTCATTGGAATTGTGCCCGTAATAATAGTGCATGTATTGCCACATTGTCCAGGATAATTTGATTAACGTTTGAACCAGTAACCGCGGGTAATACGTATCATGTATCTCTGAAAAAAACGGTAACTTCATCTGCGATCGCCTAATGGCATACATGTTGCATCGCCGCGTACAAGAACAATCGTATATTTTCAATGTACGTTTACATATTGTATATTATATGTATACATACATATGCATTGTTGAGAAACGGGTTGGTATACTGAAATCAGATCTTCTGAGGCCTCATCATTTGGTTCAGGGCCCTGACAGAGACCGGTCAATGGTAAGTGTAACTTTGTATATTTAGATGTCTTATCTTCTCGACCCAACATATTGAATCGCGCGTTCTACATGCTTACCAACGAATTGATAATACATACACAGCTATACTGCTGCATCATTTGGTTAGATACATACATGCCCAACCGTATCGAAATAGCCGCGTCACGACTAATTTATATTGCATTCTTTTGTGACACTACACTATCAAAATTCCCTTCAATATTTGCAGACTTGGTACCGTTCCGAGATTAACAGCATTGGCTACTGAATATTTTATAAATGTACTTTATGATAACGTTAACAAATTCAAATGAAAAATCAAAATATAAAAACGGTTTAACAATAGCCTATCAAATGCTATACCTCCGCCTCCCAAAGGATATTAATCTTTAATTATTTGTATTAATTAATCTTCAATTAAATGCATGTGTATAATTTCCATTTTCAAGTAATGTGCATTTATCGTATTGTTAAAATAAGATAAAACCGATTTTATTATTTGATACGTAAGGATTGACATAAATTTTAATTTCAGTAGACGGTAATATTTCTCTGTAACTTAAACAATTTGTTTTAATTAATTATTGTCACATGTTATTTACGTACTGTTGCAATGCAAATAAATTGTATTATTGCGTCGAGCAAGGTGCAATAATTATAGCCACCTCTGGCAATGCAATAACGTCTTAAATGACGGAATTTGGATAATATTGAAGTACCAAAACACGTACAAATGAATGGTTATATATTCATTTCGATACAAATGAAAGCAAACGAACTCTTAAACGAATTAAATTTTCTCCGCATCGTATACATTGCATCTCGACCAAAGTACGTACGGGGTAAACAATGTTGCAACCATGAAAGTTGGGGAGAACGAGGGGAACATTGTTGTAAAAAATGCAACGTGGGCTACTGTAATTTCAATCTTACGAACATGGACTCCATTAACTTTTTTCAACCACGTATGTGTTTCCAATTAATAGCTTTCTACCTTTTTTCTTCGGGCAGTTACGGGCAACAAAGTGGTAGATGTTCTGTGATCACTATATAATGGATCCAAAGTTTCGATATTATCCTCGGGTCAGTCGTGATAAATGGCAGATTCACTGTAAAGGACTTGAACCTTTTTCGGTAATTATTTTTGTAGCCTCCGGCCGCAGGATGATCTATAACTGCAACATTGTGGCCCGTGTCTCGAGTGGCCGAGTAATACTCTTTAAAGAAACCGGTTAAAATTAAAAGAATCGATAGGTTCGATTTCTTTCTTTTTTAACAATTACCGATCGTTTACAGGAAGACACCTCAATTAAACCGTATCTGTATTTCGAATGTTCACTTTACTGGGCACGTTAATGCTTATGCAAATGTTGTTGCTGCGTTTCTTGCGCTTGTCACCGGACAGTGCTTCAGCCGCCGATTACTTTCTCTCAGCTACTTGATCACGCTACTTATCACTTATTTATTTAATATAATATTAACGATAAGATAAATTTGATCTCTAATGGACGCGCGAAAATGTATGAGTAGATTTTTTTCAACTTTTCGAAACGATTAAGAAAGAAAATATATTTTCATGTATCTTAGAATCGACTTCGACAATTATTTTGCATAAAGATCCGCAGTCTAGCGACGAGTCTACTAGTAGACAAAGAGCTAAGTATAGTGTTCGCCGTTTCACTTAAATCCCCTTACAACGTACACCACATTCCTTCCCGGTTATCATAACGTATTTGTAATTACATTAAATAAATTCTTTTAACAAATAAAACTGGTTGTACTTACTTTTAATAAAATCGATGCACTCGTAGAAGATTGATATCTGAACATTCGACAAAGAAGTATTTTTGTGCAGTTAAATGCAGCAGGAAGGAATGGTATCGTTTTACACGTCATTCCGAGAAGTTTGCAGGAAATGTTTTACTGAGCGAACTGGATAGGTCTGCTTCTTGACAACCATGCTGACCAGATATCTTGATCTTTATTTGCGGCAACAACTATGCAAAATGAAATAATGACCGTCATAACCGCGAACGTTACCGTAACTTTTAGCAAAGGACGTATACAGGGTGATCCTAACAATTGGATAGACCTGTAGCTTACTGCAAGAGAAGTTAGAAAAATATTCATACTACTATCTAAAAATATTTTATGAAACCCATCTTAATTTATTTACGGTTCATTTTTTTTTATTTCTCTCGACTGCGGTATTATTTAAATATTCATACTACAATCCAAAAATATTTCGATCATTTACGTGGTCCATGCTTTTTGAGAGAAAATGCTTTATGCAAAATAGTAACGTTCGACCTCGATTGCAAAAAATAAAAATGTAATTTTAATATGTAGAAACGTAATCTTACTGGGTCTAATAGCCTGACAACAATATAAAAATATTAGTGATTTCCATGAATGTCTTTTTAACGTTTTGTGTTTCTCCTACTAATTTTCGACAAAAATTCATAAAACCCCTAGTCCAATTGTGAAACAATTATTGTTGCGATTGTTTTCCAACTGATCAAGTATTTTCCAACGGTAGGAGACGTTCCACGGATTTCGGGAACCTCGTCGCGTGTCACGTGAACGAATGGGTCTCGGGTTATTTATTTTTTCGTTCCCTTGCTGATAGTTTCTCATTAGATATCTCGAAATTGCTTTCCGCGATGTCTTTTGTCGCCGAAGACGAAGGAGCCAGTTAAACGAAACACGAGCAGACTTCGCTCTCATTCGAAAAAGTCAAAGGCTACCGCGGGTCAGAAAATGGTGAAACTCGAGACTGGTGCTCGTAAAACGAACGCTAGGAACTACTACCCCTGTTGCTAATGCTGCGCTACGAAAGTTCTGAACGTTCCTTGAACGTGATGGCGTTCCTTTAATCGCGCGTCGCATCGACTTCACAAAGGGAGAACGATCAGTACCCTTTTTTCTGTTCTTTTTTTTTTCGCACGATCTTCCTCATTGATCAAGACATTTCTGTACTTCGGAACCAGTTGCAGTCGTTGCTTTTTTAGAAACCTTTCTTGGAACGTACCTACTCGAAAGTATAATTTTCATAGTTTTTAATCTTGCGCAAAATAATATTCAGATCAAAGTACGAAACGCAGGAATCGAATAGAACAGCATAATCACAATAAACAGCAAAATACTAGGGGTACCCATAATTAATATTGTTTTTCAATATTTAAACAAGCTTCTGTATTTTATTTAACATTTGGTACCGATTAATTTCACAATAAACACACTAAATGCCAATAAGGTCCACAGCAAAGGAACAATCTTTATTCGATCTGAATAAATTATTATTATCACTGTTTTAAACTGTGCCTACTCATTTTTCTCAGAAATGCACAAAATCTAGAGTCTACTGATCACAATAAGGCCGGAATATAAATTTATATTTTTCTCTAATAATTTTAATGTAGTGAAAATAATGTATTAATACTCTCAAAGTGTTTTAATCACTGTATTAAATCGCACCTACTCATGTTTGTCAGAGATGCACAAAATCTGGAGTCTACTGATCACAATAAGGCCAGAATATAAATTTATATTTTTCTCTAATAATTTTAATGTAGTGAAAATAATGTATTAATACTCTCAAAGTGTTTTAATCACTGTATTAAATCGCACCTACTCATGTTTGTCAGAGATGCGTAAAGTCCGGAGTCTAGTGATCACAATATGGCCAGAATAAAGTAAAATGAAGTGAAATGGGGGAAGCAAGGATGTGCAAAGGGTCAAAGGGTTTGTCTCTCGATCGTTGGCAGGCAACGTGTACAACAATACTCTCTGAAAGTGTTCTAGATGCATTTCTTTAGATCTGGTTCATATTCTAGCGGGAATAAACACGTTTGTAGTAAACTGGCCGTAACAAGGAGACGGTGGTTAGCCGCAACATATTGGAACAAATGATGTTAGTCGTAGATGCGAAGGGTTCGAAAAGACTTACACCGCAAGGCATTGCTTTTATGAGTTTCGGTTAAGCTAGCTCGATCGTTTCTCGGACAAGCCATGGCAGAGCCTCGAATGTCAGGTTCTGATGATCCAGTTGAGTATCGAGTTTACACGTAACTCGCTCAAATGCGAGTCTTTCCTTCGTCCCCCTCGGTCTCTCTCTTTCTCTCTCTTTCGCTCTCATTTTGTTGATCTCTTTTTCTATCGTCGTCTCTTTCCCTCTTTCTCTCCCTGTTCTTCCTCTTCTATTCATTTTCGCGCAGCGAAGACCTACTCTGCGTTTTGCTGTCCACCACCTCGTGATAGTGACCCTGGCCGTAGGACCCGCCGACACCTTCCAAGTGTTACGCGGTCCAAGCGTTACCGTATAACCGTGCAAGAAAATCTCACCCGGCCACGTGAGGTCCCTTTCGGGTGCTCAGGTATCACGCTGGCAACCTGAGATCTTATTCGGAGCTTGCACAGGTACACGCGTACCGTATTATACGTATATTGCTCGCTTATGTTGCTCCATAACGCGACCCTCGCGGATTAGTTTCTAGATTTACGTGGGTTCGGACAGAACGTTCCTTTCGAATATACTCGCTCCGAACGGACTTTGCGCATTCACAGCGACTCCCATTAATATTCGGACACACTTACCATAGATCAACTCTGTCCATACGGCTTGGATCTTTTTTCAGAAATTGGAACAATTAATTTACTACACGACATGGAAAAGAAATTTTGAAAAAATTGCAATTGCTGAAAGTTCTTTTTTATGTGAGCTTAAATGAACAATTTTAAAAATTCGTTTTGTAGATCTGTGTCAATTATAGACGGAAGATTTCATCGAAATCGGCCAACGTTGCAATGAGCTATAAGCGGTTAAAGATGGTGAAAATCTGAGTTTGTATATTGTAAATTGTACATTTTAGAATACATAGTGCGTACCATGAATATAGTAATCCATCGATATTTCAGTATTTCAATAGTTTAAGAGGGAATTTTTTTTTTCGCCCAATTAAATACATGTATTAAAGATACATACATTTATACATTTTTAAAGATATTTTCAGGTTTATTAAAAGAAAAAAAAATTGGTAACTAGTTTTTATTTTTTATTTGCTGGTTGAACTTTTTTTAACCATTTAATTTAAATATAAACGGTTATTTGAATTCTAAACACTACAAACATAATTAGGGAAAACGTTAGAAAACAAAACAGAAATCTTCATTTCGAGGAATGTTTCTTCTGGTTTGGAATGCTTTTTAATTATTGTCTGAATGATATTAATTTCCCGGTAACAATTAAACGCTCATTCGTTTGAAGCTCTATGGACACAAGCCCTCCTACTTTCATTCGTTGTTTGCCTGCGACCTTCCACTTCTAACAGTTTTGATTTAATGCATAGCGGAGATAAAGTAGAAGAATGCCATACATTATTGAAATGGCCCACGAAATTAGTATGAATTCGTACAAATTATTTCGTAATTTCAAACTTTTCAGCAGCACGGCCAGAAGCTAACCGAGTAAACAGTACACCTGTACAAAAAATTGTGCGGCATTTAATTAAAACTTTTCATTTTCACGTTCAGGTTAACGTACGATATGAAAGATATCTTCACCGTTCCAAAGTTTGCGAAATAAACATTGCAGGAACGTATTCCATCGCTGCTTGATCATTTTCATCTTAACTATATTTGTTTATTGCCATTTAATAATTACTTTACATCAAACAGTTATAGTATCAGATAAACAAATAAGTACACATTTTTAATCCAACCTGATTTAAAAAGTAATTGAGCGAAATATATTAATAAATGAAAATGTACAAGAAAGCATATTACAGCATTTAACGATAAAATATATTAATAAATTATTCATTCGCATAGTCGCCTTCCTGTAAAAAGGTTTTCTTAAACACTAATATCAATTTTACCTTCTTTACTGAAATAATATCCTTATAAACAAATTAAATCGTACATAATTCGTGTGTATTACATTTTTCTAATTAAAAGAATATTAGAAAGAGACGAAATCTTCCCTTTAATTTGGTGTAACAAACTGTAATCAATGTTCGAATGAATGCAAAATTTATGTCAATTGTAGTTACAGGAAATTATGCCGAAGAGTCAACTGCAGTATTTAGTGACAATTCGAGCAGATACGGAATACAAACATTTGGTCTCTGTACGTTTGTCGCATATTGCGCTCAGCAGGTACGTATTTATAGGTCTCTTCAAAATAGTTTCAGAGCAGTTGCAAAGACCGTAGAAATTCGCGGGAATTCACGCGTGTAGGGCATCATACGTATGGCTATGTGTATTTCATCTTCCGAATTTCTGCTAAAATTTCAACTAACGAACAATTTTAATGGCGGTGACATTGTACAGCATAATGTTCATCGAGGAATCGGATATCATTAACTCCCAGCACTGCGGATTTTTACGCAAAATAAAAATTGTTTGCGTCGATTTCAAGACACAGGAACTGCATAGACGTCCATTGCTTTTCGTAAAAATTTTAATGAATGTAACATAGCATAAAAGAATCCTTAAATTAAAAAAAAATCCTTAAGAATCCTAAAATTAAATTAAAGTATTTAATCTACTTAATTCTTTCCGTACAACGAATAATAAATTAATTCTTTCCGTACAACGAATAATAAAGAAAGCTGCGATAAATCTCGCCATCTCATCGGAGGTGAACCCGTCGCGTCCCAGCATGCCCGGTCTCATAGATAGTTTATCATTCAACAACGACATCGGCAACGCGACCGCGGTGTCGTTTTCATCGGCCGATAAATCGCGAATAAATTATATCCGCGGGACAGTGGCGCGGATAGTTCACGCGGATAGTTGAAAATAACTCATCGGTTACGGTCACTAGCGGGTTCATGTGATCAATTAGACGTTCGCGATGCGAGATTCGTAGAAAGTTCCTACAGGAAATCATATATACAGTGTTATTGTTTCTCGGCAATACTCTTTAAACGGCGTAAATATCGTTTCAAACGAATCTGTCAAATGTCATATAGCTCAATTTTTTTTGCTAATAAAAAACAAGAATTCTAGGAGCATCGTATCATCAAATCGCCAGAAATCAAAAGATCGTAGAACAAAATGGTCCACTACGTCGCCTAATAAAATTTCTAAATAATGAATAATAGTGAAAAAAGAAAGGTTCGGAGCAACGCAATAAATCATAGTGCAAGGGGTTGAAGGTAGCACTGCTATCATTTTATCGAGGAGAGTGTAGCATCGTCGCGGAGTGTAGAGAAAACGGAGTTGCAAGTATAGTGATGGGATGAGGAGGACACCCCGCGGGACGGTAACAGTGTGTACGCGTACCGCTCTCGGCATACAATGCATCTCCTTGGCTCTCACCCCTCCCGGAATCCTGATCTTTCGGTTGAACCGACGTATTACTTATTTATTAGGACCGTGCCCGGGTGGTCCGCGACATGACGGAATCGATTACGCGAATTCGCGGAACTGGCCTTCCGGCCCGAGTCCCTTCGGAATTATGCTTCCACTCCTTCAGATTCGGTCCTCTTCCCTGCTGCCTCCTCCTTTAGATCCTTTCGTTTCTCCGTCTCCTTCCGACTGTCCCTTTCTCGCGTGATCCCTCTCTCCCTCTCTTTCGGTCAGATCTCTCCTCCTTCTAGCCCTCTCCTACCTTTTTCGAACTTGTGTACCGTATACACACCCGCCACCCTCGTTCTTCTTTCATCTCCTACGGGGTTCTATCTTTCTCTATCAGCGGCGGTATGGGATCGCCGCATCTCTGTCCCACCCATCTACCAACGGGCAGATACGTCCGACACGGTCCGACGGATGCTAACGTTTCGGCTTATTATGTAATCAGAATAACAATAATTGTTTCGGAACCTTCGACTGCTCATCAATCCGGGTGACAGCCGGTTGCCCCCGGCTACGTGCGGCCGTCGCTCGTTTAGCGATCCGTGGATAAGGATCAGAGGGCGGTAGGCTTCGGAGAGCTTCGAATTATCTCCGCCTTTGCGAGCTTTATCGTTTTCTCGCGAGTTATGGCCTCCTCTCGTTCCCGAAGAGTATATACCAGAGAAGGGAACGGGTCCCGTGTGCCCCCAGAGAAAATTAGTACGTCGATATTCGGCTACGGACTCGACATGATTTTTCCGCGACTCCGGCACGAGCATCCTCCACACAACTTACTCTTCCCACGCCAGCATATTGTTTTTCACATTTTTCATTTCTTATATAAATTTATTAAGGTTATTCAATTCTCTTTTCAAGCATTTTTGTCTTGGAAGCTTCGGATTATTTTCATGTTTTATTTATATGTTTGAAGGAAATAAAGTCAAGCATTAGTTTTCGAAATTGCGTTTAAATTATCTTTTCATCAAATATGTGACTCTAATAATTATAAGATAGCAGTATAAAAATAGAAATATTGAATTGACAAGTCAGAAGTAACCTTTGCTTTTATTGACTATTTTCATTTCTCATCGATTCTAATTGTCGTTCAACGGAAACATTCTTACTAATTTCTATATTACGGATTTCTACATGAAATCAATGTTATCTCAACAATTTCAGCAAGTTGAAAATAATGTAACTTTTTAATACTCTTTAGACGTTCTTTCCGTTTTGCATCTTACTAGCGCAGTCTACTAATTTCCAGTATCGGCAATTGCAGTTACAAGTTGACTCCATAAAAGTAGTTGACGAAGACAATGGAGGGTGGGATGGGTGGAAAGAAATGGCGAAGAAACAACACCGCGAACGTTGCAATTGTATGTACAGTTTTTATTGGGGTTAATATAGTAATTCTCATTATCAGGGCGGGTGAATACGATTGGGTCGTGTGTGTACGTGTGTTTTTATCGTGTGTATTCGATTTTTAGTCCGAAGAGTGAACGTGGGGTTTAGGTAGCTAGCCTCGTCCTAGCCTCGTGCGCGCATCAACATCGTTTAGTTAGTCTGCATCGTTTCATTTTGTTCGTTCGTTCCTCGTTTAATCTCTCTTTGTAAATACTTCATCTAATTTAATTACGTACGTAATAATTCGATTAATCAATAAATCCGTAATAAATCCGTATAAACGTTGAATCGTGTGCGTGAGTGAACTAGTGGTGCCGGTCCTGTCGTAGGCCCGGCTAGGAAGTCTCTGTAGTAACCAGCGGTAAACGTATCACAAGTCATGTAGCATTCATTTATGCATTATCGGCAACGAGTGTTCGAGGAACGAGGTCTGATTCCCTGGTTTACGCGGCGAGAACTATCCCTCTCTCGTTAGACATCACCGAAGACGAGCCGCCAGTCTTTTCTTCCTTCACCTCGTCTTAATATAGTGAAAACAAAAAAGTTCTCTCTCTGTCCACCCGTCAGAGCGAACAGACATCGACTGCGAGTCCACAACCTCTCCACCTTTTGTCGTTTCTTTCGTTCGCGAAATATTTTAGCCTGAACTCTGCTCGATACTAATCCAATTGTATTCCGATTTATTCGGCGATGATCAATCGTATACCGTGTACAGAATATGCGTGAGTATGCTACCGGTCCGAGCTTCGATACTCGTGAAAAAGGACAGCGTCTCGAAGCTATTTTTTCTTGACGAGTTTTAACGTTTACACACCGAGGCAGAGTCGCTATATTCATTTCGTGAACTACTGTCTCGTGCAAGGGACAGGTTCCCCTTCAACATATTTATCATTCCACGGACAAGGGGAGCCGGAATCCATAGAATTAGATGCACATAAACCCTGTCCCAAATGGAGACATAATTCTTTTCGCATTGTGCATATCGATTATGCGATTGGACAGTTTCGAATTCGATTTGTATTCGAAAGCAATTCATACGTAACTCGGATCGATTCGTTCTTTCGTTTCCATAAACTTCTAAGGTGAGCTAACCATCGTTGTTAATAACGATATGTAATAAACGAAACTCTCGTGAAATACGCGTGGCGATCAACGTGCTAAATGAAAAGCGAATTTTTATTGAAGATCTCCGAATATTCCGTTGCTATCGCTTTACCAATTTTACTTATTTATCTTACTAAATGCCAATGCTCCAACGAAATGCACGGAATTACGTCGCGGTATTCTGAGACGACCTAATATTTGCAACGAATGCGACGACTGAATGGATCTTGCAAACAGACACGAAGGACATTATCCTTAAGAAAATTCGTATCTGCTCGATGCAATAAAAGAGCAACGCTCGAAACTCAAATAATTGTCTAACTCGTGTTTATTAAATTGCTTCGCTTCGATGAAGGGACGCTGCTCGATTTCGGTAACATTTCGCATGTCCTGTACAACTCTGTTTCTAGATACGTCTACACAATGTTAATTTCTGCTCGTTCGAAAACCGAATTATGGAAAAACAAAAATAAGTCTCTACGATCGGCGACGAGATTTTTGTCAGATCGATGGAAATGAACACGTCGATCCTCGAACACTCGGTAGTATTGTAGTTAATAACGTAGCGCAGCACCGTGGCGTTAATTGTTCCGCGATATGCCACCTATAAACGAATAAGCGGCCATCGCGGAGCCAATTTTCGTCCACGGTGTTCTGTCGCTTAGGTAATTGTTATTGTATATCAAACTTTATAAACTGTAATACAATGTAAACCTGTAAAAAATATACTGGGTGGCGACGGCTCTGTATAATATAATAAGTAGTATTATAATCGTTATGGTACAATCGTAATTAGTATAAATATATCATTATATTATATTTCTGCGATGTGCGCGCTTTTTCCTATCGTCGTTTCCTCCCTTGTATCGCGCGGTTCATGCTTTCACCGTGTATCGTACATATCGTACAGATCGCATTCTATTTTATTATTTCTGCTATATTTCATAAGACGCTTCTGTTCGTCGTACGGTAAATACAGCTCAGCACCATTTTATATATATATATTTATATATATTTATGTATATATCACTTATTCTGGGCGCCCGTCACGAATTAAAGCATAGTTTGTTTCTTAGAGATTTACAGTAAAAAAATTTGTTTCTCTCTCTCTCTCTCTTTCACTCTTTCTCTCTCTCTCTCTCTTTCGCGTGCGCGCACTCTTTGTATACATATTCTAAGAAAGAAAACTATATAACAACGATGTTAATTATTGCAATAAGAACTTTCGATCTTATCGGACGTGGCGCATAAAGGGCTATCGTTCAAACTAGATGTACACGGCACGGTTACATGCCCGTGGCAACTCGTGATCGTTGGAGGAATAATATTTATAATAATCAGCAATAAAGGTAGTTAATAATTATTCCTTCAACCAAGAGTATCGAAGGCGCAGCGTTTACCGTACCACGAATGAGAACAGCGTTAATCGTTTGTTTATTTCTCGTTTTCGTGCGCTGAGGGCGAGGCTAGGGCGATTTAGGAACTACGTGACAGCACAACCGATGCAAGTAACTATTTCATCTGTTTCCTGGTTTTTTTCGTTTTCTTTTCTCTGTCGCTTTATACAATGAGTTTCGTTATTTCGATTCTTTCTCTCTCTCTCTCTCTCTCTCTCTCTACTCTTTTCCTCGGTGAAATTCGATTTGACGGTTTCCATGACACGACCATTTTGAAACCCGATCGAACGTGACCGATAGAACGATCTCCCTTGTCCGTGTCGAGTGAAAAACTGCCTTAGGAAAACGGAACGGAACGGAAACACGAAAAAATATTCCCCCGCGCGAACGAAAATCAAATTTCCCCGCCAAAACGATCGAACCGTACACGATGCGTCTCTCTTTCATTTGTTTCTTTTCTTTTTTTTCTTCGCCGAACGCGCGTCGTCTGTTTTATCGAGAACGCGAGATAAGTATCGACAGCCGATAACACCGCGACCGAGCAAACGATCGAAAAGTTCTGCGGCGCCATCTTGCAACGATGACGCGTACCCTCCGATACGGCGATGCACTTTCCACTCGATGCACGGAACTTCGGAAACTCTCGCACATTTTCTCACAATTACAATATTGCACGACGAAACAGAAACCGC
>CM052118.1:10085390-10169688 GCA_028454245.1 Halictus quadricinctus | reverse complement strand
TGTCTCTCTCTCTCTCTCTCTCAGCTGTTTTCTATCTCTCTCTCTCTCTCTCTCGCACTCTCTATCGCTCGCTTTTCCTTTCGCTCTCTTTCTCCCTCTCTGACACTCAATCATTCTGTCTCCATTTGTCAACGAGTAAATAATACTTTTCCCACTTCCTCTGCTCTCACTTTCTCTCTCTCTCGCTCTCCCTCTCCACTGATTTGCTTCGTTTCCAACATTATTTCTCTTTCCTCTCCCGTATTGTTCGGATAAAATCGTACAATCTCATCCTCGTACTGTAGGAACTTAAGATGGTGACTTCGGTTCACGGAGTCCCAGAAAAATCAAAGTGTTTCTCGTTTGTCGTATTCTTGTGTTCCTCTCGGTATAAACTGTGCCCGTTATAGCGGTAGATAGGTAGTATCAATTGTAACAGTGTATGTATTTTTTCAAATATAGTTGCGATCGCGGTAGCGACGGTAGAAAAAACTATGAATCGCGGAGGCGGTTGCGAAGTTATCGCGATAATGACAACGACGACGACGAGGACGACGACGCCGACGACGACAATAGATAAATGGGAACGATCGCGATATTGTTGCGTCGCTGATAACAATAGTATTGACGATAATCCTTACTTAATGATTAACGAATAAAGAAATAACGGACAACGTTGTATGAAAGAGTATCTTGCGAAAAGGATCATCTCGGCCGAGCGAGACGCTGTCTCGAGGACAAAATCCGAAAATGTTCAAGGATATTTGGTATCCCGGAATATGCGTTAATAAACCCTTGTTGGAATATGTTGCGCTTATCGATAAGCAGTCCACCGTTTTAGGACAAATTCTAACAGACAAATGTGAGAAGATCAAAATGCTATTTTGAGGTTCATTGAATCGGATTGCCCACTGATAGAGTCGATTTTTGGTCGTTTATTCGAGCTCCTCGATGCACTTCGTTCCCCGAG
This sequence comes from Halictus quadricinctus, assembly GCA_028454245.1. Taxonomy (NCBI): domain Eukaryota; kingdom Metazoa; phylum Arthropoda; class Insecta; order Hymenoptera; family Halictidae; genus Halictus; species Halictus quadricinctus. The sequence goes on along the minus strand of CM052118.1, from coordinate 10,168,739 downwards.
ACACCGTGTCGCTCGACAAAAAATCAACTTACTCGTCGGAAGAAGCGTCCGACGCTTGACAAGCGTCGGGAAACAACTAAAATGTCAACGATACCATGATAGACTTAATGATATGTCGTGATCGTATCCCGCCAGAGGCGATCGTAAAAAGCGCGAGTAAATCGATCGGTCGGGAATCGACCCGTTAACTAATGCGTAATAATAATAGCAGTGTTTCTAGGTGCTGTTACGAATCCGTAACACAAGGAATGATAATTGTTAATTGATGATAATACTACTACTACTAATAATAATAATAATAGCGGTGATAATAATAATAATAATAGCGATAAAAAAAGAATTTATTATTGATAATACTAATAATAATAATAGTGTGACCCACGTAAAAATTAGTAATTGCATTCGGTGGATGCGTAACAAACGAATAATGATAACGTTCCGATGGAATTTGTGCTTCTCACCATCTCGAATACAACCTTTCCACCTCTCACCCTTCGAAACCCCCGATCTATTTGTCCGGATGATTCACGGTTGCGTATCGCGTATCCAAAAATCTCTCTAATAACGAATCAATAATTATTATCGGGTTAACCCTTATTAACCGGTTCTCGTGACCCTTTTAAAACTTCAACTAACTTGTACTACACACGCAAGTAATCATGCGTACGTCTCGCGGTAATAAAGAGCCAACCAATCGATACGCCACCCACCCGTTCCCGTTCTCCTTTTTTCTCTATCTACAATCCCGGTGTGACAATGACAGTCCCGATAGTGTTCGCGTGTGCACACGACGAGCCTCTCGAATAATTTCTCGCCTCGCCTCGGTGGTTTCGGGCCGACCGATGCGGATGGACCGAACGACGCAACAATCATTCGAGAGAGCGCCGTGCGTTCGTGTATGCACGCGCAAAGTATTTCCAAGATCCCTTGCCGCGTTGTATAACCGTCAGGGGAGTTGATTTGTGACGGAGAAGTGCGATTGAAAAAAGAAAAAGAAAAAAAAAAGAGGAGAGAAGCAATTGAAAGAGAAACGAGAAAGGAAAATTTTCTCGCGCAACACCTCGTTCTTCCAAGAAAATCGAATGCGAATGTTTGTCGAGCATGCGTGGGCGCGTGGAATAGTACTTGGCAAACGTACTCACGCGCGCTCCTCTTTTTTCTTTTCTTTTCAACTCGCTTCCTCCGCCTCGAAAAAAAATCGCTTCCGGTTTTCAGCACGATTTCGGAAATACTCTGCGCGGGCTGACCGTGTGTACTAATCGCAACTTACGAGTCTTTCTCATTCTCTCTATCGTTCTCTCACTCGCTTTCTCACCGTTTCGCGCGCGCAATCGTGCCGTTACTGTCGTCCGATTATCTCTCGCGTATCTTTCGTTCTCGCGACATGCTCGATCGTTTACGTTCTCTCATCTCACCCTCTGCCCACCCCGTCCCGAAAATGTTCCCGAACCGTCTCTCCCTCGGTACACCAGGGCCGCGAAAGAAGAAGACACGCTCTAATGTGTCATCGGCAATATCAGGAAGGTCGTTTCACCGATCTCCTAAGGGCTTTACGAACAACGAAACAGGCGTAGGTTTCACTCCCCATTTCGTTTTTTGTTTTTTCGTTCTTTTTCTTTTCATTAAAAAGAGTATACCTAACTAACGTACTGATCCATTCTTGTATTCCCCCCCCTGTTAACTGCAAAATAATACTGAAGTCTGCACATGTGTGCCTATCACATATGTCTATTACGTAGTCTCTTTCTGGCAGTCACTCTCATACTCACACGTACGATCATTAAATTTTATCTGCACTTCTATCGTTACGTACAATTACAAACGTTTGCCGAAGGGAGACACGTGCGTGTACCCCCTCCCCCTTTCTCTCTCTCTTTCTCGCTCTTGTTTTCTCTCTCTCTCTCACAGACGCGCATACACACACGTACATGTGCACACAATCGTTCGTTCGTTCGTTCGCTCGCTCGTTCGATCATCCAATCTTTCGCTCGCGTTTTAATTTCTCCTCCGTTTTTTTTATTAGTTCTCTCACACGCAATCTCCCTACTGTTTCTGATTTTTTTTTCTTGTTCTTTCGCAAGAGCGCCACAGCTTATTTCGCTCTTCCTCGCGTCAACAGAGTGGATAAAAAATTGTTAAAACCATTTTCGACGTGGTCGTACCGCCTCGAGTGTCTCCTTGAGAAACGTCGTCAATTGCAGCCGGAAGAAACTACGGTCGAAACGGAACGGTCGTACGCGTGCGTGTATCTGCGTTCAACCCTTGTGCAAATTAACAAAATCGACGATGTTGCACACTGCATATTTTTATGCATAGAATGTAAATTGATCTATACGATCGTCCGAGAATCTAACAGTCTACGATGACTTTACTAATTAACGACAAAACAATATCGAAGGGGTTGTCTCAAAGAGAAATTAAAAGTGGGTATTCAGGTACCCAGTGATTGGCACATGGGTTAAACGCGAACGCCCAAACGAAAAATTATGAAAACGACAAACGCTTTAAAACAAAGTAACTAGATTACCGTTTAAGCTAGATTAGAGAAAAACTATTGTCAAATCGATACCTCCTAGGAGCTAATAAAATAGAGTATTGTTGAAACTATAATGCAATTCGCGTCGATATAATGTACGAGGCAAAACGTGCGGTACAATCCGTCGAAGCAGTTATAAACTCTTTTGGAACACCCTGTATATATATTATATATAATATTAATAATCAATAATAATATCAGTTTGTATTGTACAGGCTATTTTAGGGCTCAAAGCCTGTGGTCTCTCTAATATTTACTTAACCCCCCTCCCCTCCCCCTCTTGTCGTATCCATACGCTTTCTCTCGTCATTACATTCTACTTAATTTACTCATCATCTTCTTCTTCTTTTTTTTTAATTAATAATATCTTTAATTTTGCTTTCGCTAGATGTAGCAAGGTGTGACAATAACGAAATTAATCACTTTTCCTGCCGCTTCCTCTTATCTCATCTCTCTCTCTCTCTCTCTCTCTCTCTCTCTCTCTCTCTCTCTCTTCCTCTTTCTATTTCTCTTTCTCTTTATCTCACGCAAATCATCTTATCCTTTCTTTTTTTTTTTATTATTTTCTTAAGTTCTTTAACGAAATAATCATCGTAAATGTATTATAGTTTTACACGTTACTTTTTTCTTTTTTTCTTTATCATTACTTTTACAAGTTTAATATGTAGCTTTTTTTTTCTTTATCTATCGTAGATTTGTCTGTGGCTATCCCTGATGTGTTAGTTACCCTGCGCTTCCGTCTGGTTGTCGAAATATTGTTGCGAAATTGTGGTCTACGATTAAAATTTTTCATTCAAGCATCATCTCGTCCGTAATCGTTACGAATTCGTTCGTTCCGTTTATATTTCTCTTTACACCGTATCGTTTTTCCTTGTCCCTTCCTAGCATTTCCTTTCGTTTTGTTATGTTTCGAATATGATATACGAGACTCTTGTTACGTTCGCCGCGAGCGAGATTCGCGATTTTTCCGGGGCTCGCCAAGATTCGCGCGCGGAAGAAAGGACATGCGTCAGAGGGAGCGGATCTCTTTCTTTCTTTCTCTCTTTCTTTCTTTCTTTCTTTCTTCCGAGCACAACTCGAAGGGCGGGCCTCGACCTCTCGAGCGTTCTCCAACGAGTCGATCGGTCGATTTGTTCGCGTTATAAGCGTAACAGCGACGCCCGTGTTTCTGACCGACTCGAGTCGCGCCGGTCGTTGGGGGTCGTCCTCGAAGAATATAGTATACAAAAGAAGAATTAACGGAGCAACAAGTGTCAGCGAATAGGGGGGTGGGGGGTCAAGCCGTTTGTTCGTAACGATCCCGAAAACATTATTTACAGATCGAACCGTAGAACCCATCGGAAGCGATACCGTACCCCTTCCGAAACCCGAGGGTGTCGCGAGAATTAGGCGAATCTTGGCGAGTCCCTGGCGCGCGAGCACCCTGCCGCCTGTGACTATGTATATAATATTTTAAATGGAGAAACACCAACCCCTCCCCGATCTTAACGTCGTTCTACGAATCAGCGCGGATTTGAGAGTTCGCATGTATTTGTCGCGGGCGTTCTATCGGTGTCGGAATCCAATCAGGCAAACGACTCGCCGGGAACGGCTCGCGCGGGAAAGTGACGTACGCGTATATTTGCGTAGGTATATCGGTGTAAACTGTAAATATCCTCGGTCAACGTGGTTGGGAAACGTATAAAATAATATTCAACTGGAAGCTCGTTTGAACGCGCTCCACGAAGGCAGCCAGGGACCATCCCACGAGAGTTTTACTTAATCAACGGTCTGCGTGTGAAGTACTGCAACTGTAATCGTCACGGTGTGTCGGATGATAACAAGTATTGCTCGGCGAACAAGAATATCCGCGATACGAAATGCCACTGGGTAAATAATCTCTGTATACAGTGTCAGCAAGTTGATTGTCAAAATCTGGTAACGATCGTCTACGAACTGTGTGTGTATGTGTGAGCGCGCGCGGGTCACCTAACTGCCTCCGAGCGCGTGTTTGGAACAGGTTTATCTTAACAATCTGTAGATATATATTTAAACGCTATTGTTCAAGTCTTTCGATCCGTACCTCATGTACATCACAGGCCACGAGGATGATTCGAAGTAGAAAGCGCGTCGACGTCTCTTTCTCTCTCTCTCCCTTTTATCGTGCGTCACTTTCACGGCGAACGGTCCGCGCGCGATCCCCAAGCACAATCGGAGTGTGAGCATTTTTCCAGCAAATTGCTATTCCATACAGCAGTCGTCGTGGTTTACTCAGCCGTTTTACAGTACTATTTGGTATAATCGCTCTTGTAGCAGGAACTATTTATAGTGATGATACGAGTGGTCTCGCCCGCCGGCGAAAATCTCCGCTTCGAAACGCCTCGTTGCATCTTTATTAGCCGGAATGGTGTTACTGGCGGCTTTTCCGTCGACTTTTAACCCTTTCGTTACGGGTGCCGATTATAGTCGGCGGCCGCGAGACGACCTGTGTTTACGGCTGCCGACTATAATCGGTACAAAGTGTACATACAAGACGATCACAAACTGGTTGAAAGACGTAAGTCCGAATATCGAAGACTTGCAAAGTGCACACTTCGCGGCGCGGTGCCCCGTTCAGTGGCGTCACTTCAGCGGATCGAGCTGCCGTAAGGAAAGGGTTAACGCGTACAGAGGGGTCGTGAGAAGGTCAGGGGGTGGTGGTGGTGATGGTAGCGAGTTAGGGGAGATAGGGAACCGAGCACCAGAAAAGACACCGGTGATGACTCCTCTTCATTCTTCATCTTCTTCGTACTTCCCCGCTCTGTCTCCGGGGGGGCACAGAGAGGTCACCAATTTGAACCAAAGAGACGAAGACCGGGGTCGAAGGAAACGAGACCGATCTCGCTGGTGAGAGAGAATTTCGCCGGCACGCTCGACTGAGTCTGGCGTTTCGCGATCGACGGACAAAGGGGGTGACGTCAATATTTTTGCTGACGGAGAAAGACAGACAAAGAAAGTCGAAAGAAACATTGAAAAGGTGGGGGGAAGTGAAACGCGGTGACAGCGTGGCTTAAAGCGTGGATTGAGCAGGGCGGAACGTCCGTCGAACTTACCCCGGGAGCTGTAATCGGTGATAGTCAGTCTTGTGAAAAAGAGAACAATCTCGCGGAAAAATCGGGGCCATGTGTGTATGTCCGTATATATGTGTGTTCGCTGCTCGCGTGCTAAACGCCAACCGCGAGAAAGCGTGCCCATGTGTGTGTTTCTCGTGTACGTGTCGAGGGATCGTTAAACGGGATGGTTGGTTGATCGGACACCGATGTGTCCGTGGTCCTTCAACAAGGATAATAAATATTACCGCGCGTACCTATGATCACGAGTAAAGCGACATTTTTTTCTAATCCGAACCGTTTTGTTGTAGTAGCGCGGGCGCTGATTGAGGCGGTTGCGGCTGCAACGATTCGTGATGATGGTGGTGATGATGATCGACCGGCGACGGTGTTCGACTACTTCGCGAAGTGGACAGGTCACCGCCACCACCACCACCACCACCACCACCACCACTTCCCGGGTTCCCGGTCGGATCGAAGGCCTTCTGTTCGCTCGGTGGTAGTAAATGAACCATACTAACTGGCACGGGGAACGCCGCAGCAGCGAAGTCAGGAAAGAAACCCTGCGGTAGGTTACCTCCGAGCAACGAATGATGAGGAAATCCACTGTCGTCGCCCGGATGAGGTGGTAGTCCGGCGAGCGGGTGGCTCATTTGCGTGGGCGGCTGGACGGTCTTGACGTTGTTGTTCAACGAGTTCATCACGACATCGCCGGCCGTCGCGCCCGTACAATCCCTTCTAAGCTGTTCGAGTTTCAAACTCTTCCCGTATTTACCTCGCACGTACATCAGCAGGCTGTTGTACGGAATACCGAAGATTCTGCTCGCTTGCGACGTCGTCATCTTCTTATTCCACACGTGCTGAAGCGCCTCGGTCAGCTCCGCGTTCGTCCAGGACCTCGGTGGACCTCCTCTGGGCGCGCTGTGCTGACCTTTCGGTCTTCCCACCGGCAAACCACGACTGCCATGCTCTCCCCACCTGCGCGGTGCATCGCCGTCGCCCCTGTGCTTCTTCGGCTTTTTTCCGGGATGATGACCGCCGAGTCCTGCCGCGCCGAACAGCCCGTGCAGCGTTTCCGGTTTAAAACTATCGTGTAGATCCGCTAAAAGGGACCCCCTATCAAGAGCACCAGCGTGAGGGAATAGTCCTCCGCCTAGAGACGCCACACCGTCCAATGGGAACATCGACGCGACGGAACTGCGTCGCGGTGTCAACGGTGATTCTTGTTGCTGCTGTTGTTGCTGTTGCTGGGCCTGCTGGTACGAGTGCGTCCTGTTCGGCCCGTGCGGACTGCCTTCCCGCGGATGGTGACCCTGATGTGGTGGTGGCAGTTGGCTCTGCGGATGATTTGGCAACCACTGGGCCGCCAGTTGGCCCAGACTCGTCAGGTACTCGCTGTGATGATGCGGCGGCGTCAACGACAATGCCGACATAGCCGGCAAGCCTGCTGCAGCCGCCGCCGCCGCTGCTGCTGCCGCAGACGGAATGTCTTGGAGGGAACCATCAGGGTGTAGCAGACTCGTGCCGGTCAATGGCGATCCTCTCGGACTGCTCGCCGCCTCGCTGCTTTCCGCCTTCATGTGATGGTGATCGGTTCCGCTCGGCGACACGGACCTCTTCATCGAGAGGTTCTCCGCGATGTCCTCCTGCTGATGCTGCTGGTTCTGCGAGATCGTCGTCGATTGCTGATGATGATGCTGGTGTTGCTGCGACTGTTGCTGACCGCTCAGGTTCAGACCGCTCGTCGGTGGGCTCAGGCTCGCCGGCGGATGCGGTCGACTCAGATCCTGCGGCACCAATTCGCCGGATCTTCTTCGCGGCCGTGCTTGTTTTCGTCGTGGTAACAACGGCGATCCGCAGCTCTCCCGTAGCTCGCGCATCCCAAAGTTCAAGTGACTCATGTGCGGTAACCTGTCACGATGATCCCTCGCCGGGTGGAAGATCGTGGGCGCCGTGGCCGCCATTGGTTCCCGCGTGGACGGCGGCGCCGTGCTCTCCGACGCGTTGTCATCCTCTTCGGGGGTACTGTGCCTGGCGCCCTCGGGCGTCGACGGTTCACCAAGAAGAAGATCGGCAGTCGGCGTTTCCGGCGGGGACGCCGGCCTCGGCTCCGACGACGCTAATCCACGCACTTGCAAACTCTCCGCAGCCCTCATCAGTCCTGGGAGCTCCTCACGACCGACCCGCACCTCTCCGCGATACATGAAGTCGATCAGCGCTGCAACTTCGTGACCCGGGAAATCCTTCAACACGATCACCGGGTGCTTGCAGGGGTGCTCCGCGAATATCCTCTCGAAGAACGGACTGAAAACGTAAACGCATCGTTTTACTACACGGTTATCGATGGAACAATTTTGGATCAGGATTCCTCAAATTAACACATTCTGGACGCAACGCTGTTTCCCACAAGACCCATACTATAATCCCACGATATTAATAGAGAAATAAATTCATGAATACAGTCAAAAGTGTTATGAATATTAGACTGGGGGGGATCTCTATGCAAACTTTATGCAGCACTGATTGCACCGATCTTTTGTCGAAAGTGTTTGTTCGAGAACATTTACCCGTACGAAAGGATCGCACACAAAACCCGAAACACGCGAATCAGCGCCTCCTGTCATCAGCGTTTGGAAAACGGAAGACGCCAATCGGCGTCTCTGGTGTACGATGTCTTGAAACAACGTATGGATATTAGGAGAGTTGGAGGATTCCGTGGCTGATGTCAGGAGCTGCACAAAATTCTAAAATCCTATGATAGGAAACCGAGTAATTCGTGACACAAATCTGTCAGCGAAATCATACCTGACTGCACCGTTTCCTTAAATTTCATTCGGTAGATTTATATCGTTCGAAAACTGTTACATCGTACGGAACGAGAAAGTATAACAACCGGTACCTAAGTATGCATATACGGGTTTCGTACTATCGTCTCTCTCTCTCTTTCTCTCTCTCTCTCCCTCTTTTTCTCTCTCTCTCTAACCTTCCCCGGTTCTTTTACTTCTTATAAGACAATTACGCTTGATTTACTCCGCTATTATCAGACACGCAACCCTTACTTACAGCAAGAACCGAGTATATATAATCCGTACGATGATTAAAAGAGTTTGGACGTCGTACCAACTACACGTGTATTTATAGTCTTTTAAAACTTGCTTGAACGGTAAAAGTAATTTTTCTTTCAGGGAGTCGGACTGTGCCCGAAACGTGTGCACCGAAGATATTTTATTTGCGATCGTTACGCCGTCAGAGTTGAACGGAATGGAAATCGTCTAACGTCAGACACGGACGGAAATGGCATTTATTTGTGGTCCTCGGTGTATATGTTCTTCGGTGTAGTATGACCAGTCGACAAAAGAGGAGTAGCATGCTTTACAGACTGAAACCGCGTGCAAAAAGCTGAAACGAGACTTAGCGTTCCCAGGTAGGATCGCCAGGTAGCAGTTCTCTACGGTACAAGACTTTCGCGTGGCAAGAGCAGAATTAACATCGTGTACTCGATAGAGTTGACCAGTAAGCCACGAAGAAATATCGCGTAGGTCAATTTAGACTGCTCAGAAAATAGAAGAAGTTTAGTTTCTTTTTTCTGTGTAGGAGAGAAACTTCTTTTAACCCTTGTCCGTCGTTCAAATTGTTGCTACACTCTCGCGTTGTTCCAGTTAATATTTTCCCGAGAAAACCAAATGATAAACGATCTATTAAAGATGAATAAGTTGTGCACATTTAATACAGTGACATAATACTCTTTTTACATATCGCACGTCTCTGACAAAAGCAACACAATTCTTCTTGTTCATGAATTTGTTTAATAAAGTAACGTCTAAGTATACATACGGAAAACATGCTCATTCGAGTTGTGTCACTTCCGTCGCAAGTGTGCGATACGTTCATTTTCCACTCAAAGAATCGAATTAAAATGCACAGAAATACTTTCGTTAGTCTATTTGAAATAGTGCTGCGTGATATTTCTTTTACAGAGATTTTCCGACAAAGTAAACATACAATTCTTGTACAAGGCACGCGAGCGAATCTTTTACTTGCGCATATTCTTTGAATTATCAGCATAGATAACGTATAAAATGACTACACGATATTTTACTTAATAAGAAATCAGAATGATTGGGACATGATATCAACTCATCTGAAAAATAATATCGTTTCTTCACGGCAATTTTCAGTGACAAATATTCATTTTTAATCTTACAATTAGTTTTAATCATCAATGTGCTAACGTTACGATTTGGAAGACTCGATGCCAATTTTCAGATGTTATTGGTCAAAAATTGTTTCAATGATTGGAGCAAGTGTTGTGCGGTTAGTAAAGGTTGAGAAAATGTGGTATATATTCCCAATTGTAACATGCGGTGTTTTCTAATATTGTTTTTACCGTGTCCAGTTTAGTGTTCCCATGGTGGAACAGAATTTCTAATGTAATTCCGCTGTGGTGGCCGTTTTTTTCCACTTAAACCGCATCCGTCATATTCTTTGCACCTCGTCCAAACCAATTACTGATTCTTCCGATCGTTTCGAGCCAGAACGAATTTTTCCAATTAAAAATATCAAAAATACGTCGAGAAACAAAATAAAACGATTACCCGGTAGGTTTAAGAACAGAATTAAACAATTTCACAACGAAAAAGTATTATCAAGCATTGTTAAGAAAAAGCATTATTTATGACATAGTTTTAGAATGAAAATAGCGCCGAGTGCAAAGGGTTAACTCTTACGATATTAATTCTTCCAATCCCACTGCAGTATACTTGTGTCGCGCGCCGTAAAGAATTTCTGTGAAGTCTATCAGCGTGATAGCTCGTTGTCTAGAAATCTAGACAAATGATTCCGCCAGCGAAATACGGATGGCACGGTAGTGAAGGTGTTAACGCGCGATCCTCGGCTGATAGGCGAATCCTGTCGCGTCGTTTCGCAAAGCACACGGGTCCGAGAGAAACACGGAAAACACAGAGGAGACCAATAGGGACCGCGCGTTCGTGTATAGAGAGAAGAAGAACAGCGTCGCGATAATGGACAAACAATAAAGCAGCATGATCGTTTCGTACCTGCAGGCACTAAGGACAACCTTGTGCGCCCTGAGGCTGGTCTCGGCGCAGACCAGGGTCACGTCGACGAGTATCTCGGCGTGCAGCAGCGCCTCGAAGGCCTGAAGTATGTGGGCCTGATGATTGTTCCATCGTAGGGAGTAGTGCGACTGCAAAGCCATCCCATCGGGACTGTCCGCGGCGCTCGACATTTTTTCACCGCCGCTCGTGCCGTTAGCGGAGCCACCTTGCTCCGCCTCTTGCTCCTTCGTACCTCGGGGTCCTGCGGTCGTCTTTATTTTCCATGCACGCACGCGAGTCGCCACGCACGTACCGTGAACGATGTCTCCCCTTCGACACTATCTTGAACGGTGCCGTTCTCCTGGAAACAAAACAAATCACATCGTCAATCGTCCTGACAGCTTCGAACGTCGTCGAGGAATCAGGGGATCCGAGTCTTTCACGGCCCGCGCACGAGGTTCCCGAGTGTGAACCGTGTCCCTTTGGAACCTTAGCTTCATTAGGGGCCAGAACACGCACTCACATTTCGAACTCGCCACTCGAGTCTCCACTAGCTGTCGGAAGACGGACTGATACTCTTAGCTTCATCAAAGTTCAGAAGGTACACTGAGCTAGCGGATTGATACTCTGAGCTAGCTACATCAACGAGTAGAAGACACACTGATACTCTCAGCTGGCTACATCAACAAGTAGAAGACACACTATTACCTAGCTCATTGAGGGGACAGAAAGCGGATTGATACTCTCGGCTTTTGATACTATCAGCAAGTAGAAGACATACCGATACTTTTCATCTAGGGGCTCAGAAGACACATTCTTGGCTAGCTCCTGTCAGAAGGTATACTGATACCCTCAGCTAATTTCATCGGTGAATAGAAGACACACTGATGCTTCTAACAAACTTCATCAGAGATTAGAAGACACAGATACCAGTCGCAAACTTTATTAAGAGTCAAAAACATACATTAGTTAACACTAGCTAGAAAGCTAGCTTCATCAGGGGTTAAGAGACACAAATATTTGCAGACACAGTTACTTCCTTCTACCTAGCCTCATCGGAGGTCAAAAGACAGACTGATACTTTCAGCTAGCCGTATCAGGGGTCAGAAGACATATTGACATTTCGGATCCTGCTGAAGTTAGTTGCAATGCTTGCGAAACTTCGGAAAAGCGATTCTAAAAGGACGCGGCTGAGATTCCGCGAAACCCTGAATAATGGAACCTGTGTGATCGAGGGAAGAATTGATTATGGTTCAAGATTGAACAGCAACGAGTGTCCAATCTGTTCTGAACATGTCCCGTATGGAAAATATTGGATAAAATTATTTTCTACCAGTGTTTGTCGCTTAGAGTACGTTGCCGATTAGCGACATATTTCAGGGGTCTTCTGATGGGGTCCGCGAGTTCGAGGAACGCTCTTCGTGCACGTGTCGTCGGGGTTTTTTCGGGGTCGCTTGTCAAAGACGGGCATCGATCACGTGAGCTCGGTGTCGCACGATTTCGGACCAATACACCATCCTAAACTCTTCCGCGTAGCCAGATTTACGTTTACTTGATCTTGTAGAAGAAAGAACGCGAGTTATAGGGCCAATCAAAGTAATTGTTCACTTAAATGATATTAACTTGCTGGACAGTTATAAGACCGACGGTGTATATCAGAACTCTTCCCTCCGCCCCTCCCTCAAACAGACTACAATTACTTTATTTATCTAGGATACGATGAAATTTGTTTAGAACTGTTCTAGTGGCAAAGATTTTGTCGCATGAATGTTTTGTTTACTTAGCAGCGGGCAGGTTATAAGGATTCATGGGCTTTTGGCGGGATTTGCCCGCTCGAGGACACGATCGTCGGCTATTGAGAACGTCTTATTCTTTTCTGTGCTTTTAAAATCTCCGGTTCCGAATACTTTGACCACTGCTGCGCACGGTTCATTAGGCCGATTAGGTTTGGAAGCAGCTTGATTGTACGGGGTACGACGGTTAGCGGAGTATGGGGGTGCGAGCGAGACCGAGGGGCGCACCTAATACGCTTGAAGCGGATGTTGACGAATAAACTCGTCGGATAGGTAATACGGTACGCGATTAAGAGTATTTTAATATATTCGGCGAGAATCGTAGTGTTTGATTATGGTATTTAGAAAATATGTGTGCATACAACATGGCAGCTATTTCTTGAGCTTATAGAATGGTGCGAAAATAAATTTTGAATATTAGGAGACTATAGTCTATTATGATAGTCTATTGTCTTTTTTTTTTAATGCGATTTGACACATCTCAGGAATATTTGCTAGCGTAAAAATGGCGCGGCAATAAAGGTGTGGAGAGTAATGGCGCGCGTTGTAGCTATACCATTGATTCTCAATTTCTGCGAAGGAGACTATTAATTTAGCAATAAATTTAAATTTTACATTGGTAATTTCAGCCCGGTACTTATAAACTTTTAGGTATTTAATCTACATATGAAATATTTCGTAATATTTTTCTCGTCGTGGAAATGAAGCTATCGATTATTGTTGTCGGGAAATTCAGAACGAAAAATCCACAGTGACAGAAAAGTTTTGCAATACGCATTGCGACACACGATGTTTTTCATTAATTGTCTCCCGCTGTTCCGGAATTTGTGAAAAATACTTTTTCAAGCTCAGGACGCGGGATGCAACGAGATAATTGTTAATAGAAATCCTACAGAAAAGTGAATACTTTATCGAATGATTTTCGTACAATTCTGACGTGGTTATATGTTAAAATATTGTCACCAAATCTGTTCTGTTTCTTTCTTAAAATGTGATTTTCGTTGACTACTCTTTGCACTTTATCTGGCTGATAGAGTTTTAAGAAATAAAGTTGGATTACTCAAGTTGAAAAAGTTTTAAACTAAGATATTTTGCGATATATTTGTTACCCGTATTTGTTACTCGGCTTAGTAAATTGGAAACTTTAGTCACTTCAAATTGTTCAATATACTCCAAATTCATCAAGATGTCTACGATCGTAATACTTTACAAATGTTAACACTACGATTTGAAATTATGTGTTCGTTCAGACAATATGAAGGTAGAAATATCTTGAAAAAGTGATTATCATAATTAACGAGCTACCTATGGGAATTGACTAAATAAGACTTTGTCGTTGATATAAAATGTGACAAAATAATTCCAAGTTAAAAAATAATTACACTTTTTACATGAATCTTTGGTTTTGTTTACTTTGCCACCGGAACTGTTATCAAATGATTGACTAGGAATTACTTTTATCTGTTACGTAGATTATCAGTGCACAGTTTTATTACATTTTGTAGCCAACAAAATTTGTTAGCGAAAACAAAATAATTATTAACGTATCTGTACGCTGATTCATTCGAGTAACAGTTAATTCTAATGTTTTGTATGTGTGAATCTCTACAGAAGTTTACGGTGTACAGATCACAAGTACGCTACACGTTTGAAAGCAAAGAATGTCAATTTAGGTTCTCTAATTGTCTCTATGCATACCCATTTCAATTTTGGAAATATTTGTACGTCATAGTGTAGCATTGAAGTCACCGGTCGGATAAATGCTATTCCTTACAAGAGCCGTTACTATTAAAATTGCTGCATATGTTAATCGTTGAAACGAAACTTGTTTTAACTTAGATGATCGCGGCAATGGAATTCGCATATTTCTATGTTTGATATCGTTCACTAGATAAATTTACGGACCAGTAACCATAAAAATATTAAAATTTCTACGTTCATCTTCTCGCCTGAAGGATCAAGAAATTTTGCTAATTCTCGTGTAAAAATTGCAAAGAAATTATGAAACGTTATTGCAAAAATGTTCGGCCGATGTCCGGGCAAACGTTACGAATTTCGCACGCACAGTCAAGATCATAGCAACGTACGCGAAGATGATTCGCGGAACGCGCGCGCGAACTTTCTTATTTCGCGCGTACCCTGACAATGTTTACGATTTACGCCACTGTCTTTCGAAACAATGTGCGTCTCTCCCATCGATTCGTCAATAAAACTCGACCGTAACTTGAATTCCTCCAGGATCGCGGGTCGGCGTCGTGTACGGGGGGTAAACAGCGCGCATCGAACGAGCCTTGATTTAACGAATTTTCACGGATTTGCGGTACACGAAAATCGTCCGGGGATCGAAGTCAACGAAAGAAGATGACCAACGAAAACACAACATCGCGCGTACGTACGGCGGGAGAAACAAGCAAACGTCGAGCGCAACGTGAAAAATTTAACCGTTGAATTTATTCATAGACACGAACCGTGGCTTCGACGAGATAAAAACTACGGTGGTAAAAGAGAAAAAAAAAAGTTGTTCCGGGGTTCGTTCGCGGAGGGTCAAACGGATCCTCAGGCTTCGCGAGACCGTGCTACGTCACTGTGCGCCTGTCGAAAACTCGTCGCAACTTTGTTGTCGAGCTTGCACGTGTTCAAAAAAACAAATAAAAACGCGTACGTATGTCTAGCAAACCGAGTATGTACATATACCCTCTACGTTAACGTCTTTTGTTGTCTTTCCGTAATGATGGCGAATTCGTTTTCACCCGGAGCGGGATTCGAACACGCACGTTAATTACGCGCGGCTGATCGGCACAGAGGTTTGTGCAAAATCGTCTCTACACTCCCGATGATTAAAAACGGACAAATTAGTAACAATATCGAACGTCTCCGATCCGACTTCACATGTAACGATGTTGTTTCTGATAGTTTTGAATAATTTCAATACGAACCAGATCCTGTCGACGATCACAATTCGTTACCTCGCGTCCCGTTTTCGGCATACACACGGTGGTTTCCGGTGAACCGGTGGCGAACGATAGTTTGCGGAACATACGGTGTCACATTGGTCGCAGGGTTCACAAGCAGATTTCATCTAGGGACGAACAAGAGCACAGTCCATTTTTGCACACGAAATAACTTAAGACGAACCGGTTAAAACACACATGGCACTTGGATGGTCCTGGCGAATGGCATCGCGTTCGTTGGCGGGCCGAGCAGCTCGTCTTCTCTCACTCCATTGCGGAGCGAATTCTCCAGGCACTGTCGCGTTTTGTCTACTCATGTGTCGTTTACAACATGAGGAGATCGGCAAGGTGACTTTTATACGTTGGTCCGACAGGGGAACGCGCGACTGGAGCGCGGATGGTTCGTTGGCGGGAAAGCTAAACACAGCCGGCGGACCGCGTGGTGGCTGCCGTGTGTAGCGGTGTGTATCTTAGGGGAAGAGAAGACGTCGCCGAAGGATAGACAGAGAGGAATGCGCGCGTGATAGAGTGAGTGAGAGAGAGAGAGAGAGAAAGGATAAGAGAGCGTGGCGCCCCTAAACGATCAGCTGATTCCTCACTGTCACCAACCGTCTTCTCGATAAAAGCACAAACGTGTTCACAGAAGAATCGGATTGGTTCGCGATTCCCGGGGCACAACCCGTGTGTGTGTGTGTGTGTGTGTGCCCGCGTATTCACTATACAATATACGCGATATCACTTTGGGTACCAGTTATCAACCCGCGGCGGGGATGATTAATCGTTCCGTTTGGCGAACACTTTCGGCACGGATCGTTTCCGATGAAGCGGACCCGATCTCTCGATCGATCGTCGATCAAAACGAAAAAATATTGAAGGCAACGTAGAAAAAAAAAAATAAAAAACAAGAGAACGAAACAAACGGAACGAACCAAGTGTCGAAATGATAACCGAACGGTGGAGAACATCAGGTGTCACCGGAAACGAAAAAGAAATCGAAGAAACTTTGGAAGAGAAAACTGACCGTATCGTGTGGATTGCGTGTGCGGCACAGCGGCGTCGGCGACGGCCGGTGAGTGAATGCGCCGTGACGTTAGGCGCCCCTCCTAAGATCCCCGCCCCTCTCGCTCCTTAAACTTCTCCCTCCCTCTCGGGACGATGTCGTCTCTTTTCCTATACGATACACGCCACTCACTTGCTCGCGCACTAACTAACCAACCTCCCTCTCTCTTACCTCGGCGGCCTCCTCCCCTTTCTTCCGTCTATCCCTCCTGCTCCCCCTCCCCCGCCCCGCTCCCCGCTACCCTCCACCACCGCCTCCTCTTCGTCACTTTACCGCCCCGCGCGCAGGAACCCTACCACCACCTCTCGGCACCTCTGGCGTGTGTCCTGCCGCTCTAACATTCGCGGACCGCCAACTACCCCTTTCCTTCCTTTCTACTTCAAGGGAAACCTACTGTTCCACGAGAGACGCGTTCCTTCTTGTTGCCCTAACTCGCGTTTCCTACCCCCGGACGTTTTCTCCGTGCCCCTCCCCCCTCCTACACCCCCCGCCCGCCCGACACGAATCCACGCGCTTATCCGCGAACCGATGTAACCGATAAGAAAAGTACGACATGCACACCGCGATGGGGCGGGGGCTTCGGGGGTGGTGGGGGGATTCCACGCGTGTGTGGATTATCCTGATATCGTAGCCCGATTTCACCCTTATTTTTTGCGGATTTTTAGTTCACCCCCGCTTCGGCAACGCGCATACTTTTCTCGAAGAGGGAGTGAGAGCTCGCGATTTTGACCGGAAGTAGTCTTTTCCGATTTTTGTTTGTTTGTGTCTATCCTCTGTTTCTTCGATGCGACGATTTTCTGAGAGATCGACCATTGCGCACGGGAGAGAGAAGAAGATGATCTAGAGCGAAGGTGTGTTTGCCCTGAAGCTCGGACGAAGTTCGTCGGTCGATCGCTGACCGGGGAAGATAAATACGAAGCCGAGAGTCGGTAAGATTTCGAGGAAGATGAGGAGTCAAGGCCACCGACGGAGGTGGCATCGAGAGGGTGAATTCCAAGTTCAGGACCGTTCGAACGATCGCAGATCGCAACGGGACACCATAGGAAAGTAGGAACTGTAGATAGTTTCCTTCCTTCGCCTTACACCTACACGCGGGGCTCTCCCTTATGCTGCCGCGAGTGCTTGCTCGTGTGCGTTCATGTGGCGCTCGCCGAATACTCTTGCGTCTCGTAGACTTCGCGATGCGATAAACTGCAAGCACGGCCCGAAAGTCTCGGAGCCGTCCTTCCCCCGTGAGCAGGACTTACACGAATATTAAGTATCACGTGTCCGTAATTGTGTGCTATGCGAGGATTAATACACTCCGGATTACTATGTATGGAATTTTTAGACGAAATCTCGAGCCTGTGCGAGTAGTTTCGACCCTACAATACGAAACTTCCTTGTTATGTAGATACGATTGTCACCTTGTTTTGGCACGACTAGATTGCGGATTTTATGCATTTGTGGCAAAAATCGGTAAGCACAATTTAATACAGTGGACATATTAAAAAGATTTAAGGACATCAACGTATTGGTTTCAGCTTAATAAACTAATCAAAAGAAGAAGAAATTTTATTTTGCATAAAAATCCGCGGTCTAGGCATGACTCGTAAAATTATGCCTTTTATTTTAGTCTATTTCGGAATTGGCACTATTTAGGAAATTTTCTGCGTCAGTTGCAACAGGAAGGAGCTAAATAGAATTTTTTTTTCTTGCTTTGATCATTTTAACAAGCTGAAAGTAGTATATGGATGTTTAGAAATTCTTTTCAATGTTTTACTGTTTTTGTTCGCCAGCATAAATGCATAGAATCCGCAATGCTAGCAATGATTAATCAAGGACTGATAATGCAACTGTTATTTTGACTGTTGTTGTTGGACCCTTATTGCCGCAACAACTCTAATCGAGGCGATCGTGGCTACTGACTTTGGAGTTCTTCGATGAAAGAATCAATTGCATTACTATTTATTTCGTTTAAAAAATTCCAATACATGTATGGCTATAAGTGGATTTTATGCATTTATGAGGAAAATGAGTAAGTGAAATATAAAACAGCAGAAAGATTAAAATAATTTATGCATGTCGACACATTACCGCCAATTTGTTAAAATAATTGAAGAAAAAAACAAATTGTTATTTGCCTCTAGTACCTTGCAACAGATGAAGTAAATGTTCTTTTTTCATAAAAATTTGCAGTCTAATTATAACAAACAAGACATTAGGATATAGCATTGATTTTTTATAGAGATTAAAAAGAGTGCATTTATTGATATTTGACGTGACTTTTACCGTAACGTACTGGCAAATAAATAAATTTATATAGTAATTCTTTGCAAAAACCTCTTTATGATGGTAACTAGCGAAGAGACTAGTAAGATAAACAAATCTAAAATTGCCTATTATAACCCGCTTGGGAGTAATAGTTGCAAAGATCTTTGAACAATATTCGGGACCCTTTATTTTCAGTATTAAACTTTTAAAGTATGTTTTCTTTTCTTTTTCCTGTTGATTTCGATCGATATTCTATACTGAGCAGTAGGCTAAATCAAATTCTATCTTGAATAAAAATGAACAGATTGATGCTTCATTTAATTATTAATATTTAATCCTCGCAAAGTGAATGTTTTTGACGATTTCATAGTAACTATGGCTACATGCACGTAAATTTACGCGTCAATGTTTATTACATATTTTTGAACTCACTTCTTTGAAATCAACTTATTGGACCTAACACAAACGACTAACTTGTAAATTTTTATTTACGTGTAGAATATTCAAATTTCTAAAATATAACAAAACGTGTATACCAACAAAATATTTTTTATATTATCTTCACCACAAATACGACGCGAAACATTACAGAAAAAAAAACTATTTTAGAGAATGAAAGAAATGTTTCCCTTATTGCAAAATCAATCAGATTACTTATAAAACTGACAATTTAATTACGTACCTCTACTATTGAAAAATTACGATTCAAATAAAACGTCTGTAGTTTTATCTAAACAAATCCTTTCACCCGAGAGTAAAATAATATTTACCGATTTTTCGGTAATAATTGTTCGAACATGCGTCACTTGTTGAACAGGAAAAATAATAACTATTAATGGATGACATTCTCTGTCACTTATTACGAATGCAAAGTTTTGAAACAATCCGTTTAAACAAAATTTGCAGACGCAATGACGAATCTCTTAAATGCCGCGGTTAATTGTTATGTTTTATAACCAATTGTTAATGCTTGCAAAACTTTTCTAGCCATGTTTCAAACAACGTATATTTTCCATTGTAAATGTTCAAAGAATTGCACAAATAAATACTATTATCGCGAGTTTTATTCACATATCTGAGGTACCGCCGCGTTCCTTGCACTTTTAATAAACGTTATATGGTATAAATATCGTTCAGGCGAATGATTGTGTAGTTGGCGACAATAGAAAACGCGTTTTCGCGAATATTTTTCAACACACAAGCCTGCGCAAACGATGAAAATCTAGAAACCTCCATGTAATTACAAAAACCTCGCGTCAAATTACTCTGTATCTCGAACATTAACAGTCACTGACAAAAGTCTCGCAATTACTTCGATAAGCAACGTCCAAGAATGTTTTCCCGTACACGTTAAAATCTACGAGAAACCGAAGCTTACACGACGACACAATCAGCCTACGCGAATACTCGAAACTCTTTCCACAGCGACACGAAAAATCGTGATCGTGATTAACGTAGCTAACAACAGAAAAATCGCAAGTAAAATATGATCGAAGGTTCAAGACCCGAAACGTACCGTGAAGGGCAGCTACGTTCTTCGGTATGGTTCCGAAATGCGGGTTCCTCAGCCACACTATCCCGAAAATTCGACTTCAGCACAGAACACCACTATAATCTGTCCCGACACACGTGCAATTCCGGCGTAAACGAGCCGGTTGGTACATCGTAGCGATCTCGATCCTCCGGGACATCACACAATACCACTGTTACGGAATGTACTTCGAAACCGTGTGAAAAAATATCGCGGAGCAATACCTCGGGCTTATGGCCCTGGTTGCGGATCACAGCGTCCTAACTGGCACACGTGGACTTCGACAGCTGTTACAGGCGGCACACGAGTCACAACAAACGTTCTTCGTTCCTCGGATCCGGTTAAATGAATCACCGTCCCGGCACATACGAGAGAGAGTGCACTGTTGCAGGCCTGATCGATCATTGACCAGGTTCTTGTCCAGGTAGTGTTTTATCACAGGTCGGCGAACGCGTGCCGGCGTCGGTGTCGCACGCGTGGAATTCCGCAGGTGGTGGACGCGTCGACTTGTCAACCACGGCTCGGTGTGAATGCACCTCGGACGTGTGTGTGCACGTGTGCGCGGGTGAGCACGTAGATGCACGATCCGAAACAGGTGTGCGGTCGAGTGGCGGCGGGCGGCCTGGCTCTTAGAGCAGTCGCGTTGTGACTGCCTCTTCGGACTTGCCACTGAAAGTGGAGAACGAGGCGAAGAGTCCCACCTCCTTGTGCCACCTCCAACTGGGTGGGTACCAGCCCATCGGACCCTCCTTCTCCTCTCTTGTCCTGTTCAATCTTTTCGCTTCTCCGCCATACGCCGTCCTTCCGGTGGCCCGTCGAACGCGTTACGCCGATTCAACATGTACGGTGTGTCCCTTACCTTGCCTCTTGCCTCTTCTTGCCTCGCTACTGTCTCGTCTCGCCTCGTCTCACCTCGCTTCCTTCTTCCCTCGCAACGTGTACCCACGCTACCGTCGAATGTTTACCGTCCTCCTAGCCGATTAGACACACCGTTTTGCCCACGCTCTCGAGACACCCCTCGCGCACATACCTGCGGATTCTCTACCTAGCGGAGGTCCGGTAGCCTTCGTTGCCTTCTTCCTGCCCCAAATATCACCGCTTTCGGCAGAAATACACCTGCTCGTTAACCTGCGAGTCCCTCCGACAACAACCGACTGGCCACTTCCCTCGGCACGGGGTGTGTTCCGGCGTGTTTCACGCTTGCCGAAGGATTTGTAATCGAGGCACCGCTAGATCCCCGGGATTTACTACCCTGCCTGGATAGATCGTTTCTTCGACGAGCTCTGGACTTTTGCGGTACCGTTCTTTTCGGTTGGAGTGAAACGATCGTTGCCAAACGTTTATTACTATTGGCTCGTAACAGAAATATATTTTTGAATGTATTTAATGCTTTTTAAATTTATTTTTTCACTTTTAGGCAAAATCAAATTTGTCCGCATTCACATTTTTACTGCCACGTACATCTTGTAGGGGGTCACAACTTTTTGTCGAATTTGAAAGTCAAGTTTTATCTATTTATCTATTAAGTAAAACAACTTTTGTTAGGATCTGCGAGATGTAAGGTCGCACATGTGATTCTTGTAATTAGCAGATTTTTGTACAACATAAAGATTGTTTACATCGATTGCAAGATGCAGAAACTAAACGGTTATTTTTCTCAAGGTGTAGGTAATGTGTCGGTATTGTTAAATTCTTTCAAGGTTCCTATTGTTTGGGATTATACCCATCCAATTTTGTCATAAATGCATAAAATCCGCAATCTACCGATAATAAACTTTGTCTTCTATTATCTATTTTCCATCATCCGATTATTAAATTAATTGTTTAATTGTTGTTTTATGGGGATTAGTGTGGCATTCAACGTCATCTTTCACTATTGAAAGGATATATGAATCCTGTAGGTATTCATTTCTTTTTTTAAATACTTTCGAGCAGTTAAAAATAATACAATAGTATTTCTAGATTCTCTAAACGGTTTTACTGATTATAATATTTTAGGCTGGAGTATCTTGATCAAACGATACTTAATCAAAACTCTTAATTTTCAATTGAGGTGATATTGACGGAAAATAGAATTCTTTCAGAGTTTAAAATTATTTTTGCCTTGCAAATTTCCATCTAGTTAATTCAGTTTACGCTGACATGAGGTGAAAAAGGATTAAGTATTCTAGCGTATCGATGAGCGAGAACCTGTCCATAATTTGAATTATTAAATAACTTCACCATTACCAGCGCAATGTCACTAGTAGAAACTTAGTTCATTAATTAAATTTTGGATCTTTTTCCAATACAAGAAATCGACTTGAATGTCCTATCATATTTGTGTTGTATCTGATTTTAATAACAAATTATATACATTCCACGACTGTATATTGTTTTCACTCGATAAAAATTAATTTAATTGCGGGGCGTTTCTTCTTCGTTTTTATGACTTTATAAATATTTATATTCAAATGCTAAATAATATTGCATTTCAATCAATGTATTCATATTCGCCGGTAATTAATTATGCTGAGCTTCATCTAGTTCTTTACGGTAAATAGAAGAAAATGTAAATTGCAATATTATGACATCAGAACAATAAATATATTGACATTTCGTGTGTGAGCGTAATTGATAGGTTTCCGTCTTGCCTCATGCGAGGCGTTCAAATCACAAAATTCGCCAAAAGAATCTTATGGGAATCCCGACAGAAAGTAATATTTGTAATTATAACAAACTGTAGTAGTTTCAACATTTATGAACGCAAAGGAGAACATGCACTTATCGTCGTGTTATGATTCATTAAAAGCGTGCGCCATTTTCAAAAGCACATGCCAAGTAAATAATTTTTATATTAATTTGATCTTGACTATATTATTATATTTTGATACGAACGTACAAACGCGATATGAACTTTATTTATTTTCCACAAATTTGATTAACCTTTCTCAGTCCGAATTCTCATCAATTTCTTGTCAGTTGTTATTTCATATTTAACGTAGAGGTAACCGGAAATGTGACAGAAACGCTCTCATTGCAAGACTACAAATTATTTAATTAGGTCACTAACAAGATCCAATGTTTCACTATATGCACACTCTATGCTAGTGATGCGGTTATTTGCTAAATATAACGTTTACTTCGAATGCTAAATGATTTATGTAAACCACTACAAATCCATTTAGAATTCACAAGGTAATTTATTATATATGATTGTGTTTCGAAAACTGGAAAGCATCCGATTCAGTCTACATCATTTGTAGGTTTTATTATTCGCATTTGCAATGAGTCATAGTTAAGTCGTTAAAATTAGGAATTATTTATATTCTATATTTATTATTTATTATTTGCACGCTGAACACAGAAAACTGTCGTTAGTCTTCTGCATGCAATACTTCTATGGATTGTAGAATATGAAGGAGAACAATAAAACCTACACGAAAAACAAATGGTTGTAATTGAGGACCTTGGCGCAGAAGACTCGGCCGAGACCATGTGTGATTGAACTTGAATTAGGTTGTCCCAAAAGCTCTTTTCCTAATGCGTTCTAGCATTACAACAAGAGCACGTCAATCAACTTTTTGAATTCGCACGAAGTTTTGTCACAGTTTAATACTTGTTGAAGTTTTACATGTTTACATATACATTGCTGATTGCTTACCGCAAGGATTAAACAATTTCCGAAATGTGGACTTACCCGGTTGTCACAAAATCTTCAGTCACGTTCTATTATGTTACCTTACAGAAGCATTGTTTACTGGGTGATCTGATACTTGAATAACCAAAGTGATCACCGGCGCCGTATCAATCCTACCTCAAAATACTTTCTAAAACTAAAAAATGCTGTGCAACGAATTCGGGGTACTTTTTTCTTAGGCCATTCGAGTTGTTGGGGCGACGCAACCGCGGGGCGAGCATCGGGCTCTCTATTTGCGAGGAGTCGGCGAACCGGTTCGAATTAATTAGTATTCCTTACCGTATTAATAATTGCGCTAATTAAAAGACTCCGAAAATCCAGTTGGTTCGTAAGTTTCGAACGGTCGTATGGGAAGATGGGCAAACCGGGGGGAGGACGGGGGGGTGTATGGGGGTGCTTATTCTGCAGGGGGTCACTGGGAGAAGGTGGGGCAACACGGCGAGAAGGGGGGTTGAGGTGGTCGGAGGAAGTACCCACTTCCCGTACCCATTCACCCGTCCTTGTGTCCCTGTTTAAGGGTCTCGCCAGTGCAGCCTGGTACCACTACACCCTCTCCCCCCTAGCTCGCCAAGCTCAGTCACCCCCTGCCAGCATCGTTGCTGCCACTACCACTGCCGCGTCCTTCCAACTCCCGAGCCAACCCCCCATATCGCCCCACTACCCGCGAAGAAACGGCCCCAGTGGTTCTCATCTGGCCTGCTCGCCGGTACACACACCTATATATGTGTACAGATATATACAGCCAGGGTCTGGTGGGGCGGGTGGTGCTGAGCACGCGTCACGAGGCGCTAGAAAAGCAAAGGTGCCCACGGATGTATTTTTTAATTATTGATTTTAATGACGAGGGGAGCCGCTGCCAACGCCATCTTGGATGCTGGGCGGAGTAAGAAGCGTCTCTCTCCTCCCCCCCTCTCTCCCTCCCGTTCCTCGTCGTCCTCATCCTTCTTCGCCTGGTACACTCTTCCCGTCTTTCTTCAGCGTTCATCCACCGCTCTCCCTACGCGGACTCTTTCCTCTCTTGTTCTTTCGCTTCTGCACGCGGTTCGTTCCCTCCTCTCGCTCCTTCCTTCTGTCTTTTCATCCTTTCTCTCTTTCTCTCTCTCTCTCTCTCTCCTCCTCCTGCCTCTCTCTCCCTTCGTTTTCCTCTGCCTCTTTCTTTCACCTCTTTTCTACCGCTTTCCTCGCTCTTCGTACCCCGTGCGCTCTCTCCCGCGGCTCCCTTCCTTCCTCCGTCTCTCTCTCCTTCGCCTTCTCCGTGGATCTTTCGTAGGTTACCCCCTTCTCTCCCTCTCCCTCTGTACCAACCTCCACCCCCCGTACCCCACAACCCCCTGCCTACCGCTTCCTCGCCGCGTCACTGCTCTCCTCCTTTTCTTCTCGACTAATGCCGAGAGATAGACAGATGATGATTAAGAAAGCGCCGCTACGTGTGAGGACAACGCCGCGACGCTCTGTCCCCCTCTGCACCCCGTATCCGCCAAGCACTCCCCCTACCTTCACCATACTTTCTTCGGTCCCCCTCCCCCTCCCCCCTCGTACACTCCTCCACCTCTCTAACCGTTACGCTTTCTTCGCGATTTTCCTACGTTTTCTTCGTCCGCGTCCAGCATCCGCCATCTCTGTGTCCTCACCGATGCTTAATTCTCTTTTGAATTTTTACACGATTCTCTGCTGTGTCTTCTCGCGCGTGTCACGTGACCGAGGGCGGTCCGAGTAAGCATCAGGATCGTGTGTGAACTGTATGTGTTTGTTAACCCTTTAGGGTCGATGACCGATTGCCAGTTTGTCTCTGGATGATCGATGTTATACGATGTTGCAGAATTTTCAATAATCTGTTGGCGATTCAATGTCCATGTCGTGGACGGTATTCGATAATTCAAAATCAAATATATTAATTTACACGCACTGAAGCTTGATGAATTGGTTCACTTTGATTTTGGAAAATTCGAATTAACTTTTTATATTCCTCAGAAAATCGGTTTTGCAGAATAGCTGAAACATTTGTAGATACTTCAGCATTCGCATATTTAAATGTAATAAATGTTCTAATTTGCATCTGCAGTATAGTTCTACGCAACGTTTGAATGTGAGCTTAGCACGTAGTGAACGTGGACCCTACTATCAATGATTTCATCTCGAAATTATCACACGTTCTTGAATTATATGCTTTTATGGTATCTGCGGATCTAATGAAACCGATGATATAATACTCCAATCGAAATGCTTAAGTATGTGTCATATAAAGTGAAATTATTTATAAAGAGAACATCAATTTGATCCAAATTGATAATTTTAAGACAAATATTTGGGAAATGTGGATGATAAAGAAATATGTTTCATACCACAGTTGTAGAACATCTAGGGAAATAGTAATATTTATATTTATTTCGTCGTTTTATAAAAATACGACTGAATTTATTTAGATTTCTCGCAATTTTTATGATAAATCGTGTTTGAATGAACAGATTTATTTAATTTTCTTAATACATAAACATATACACAAAATAAAAAATAATTAAAACAGCAAAATAGTTTAAGAACTCAGAAAATATCTTATTAATTCATCTAAAGATTCGTGATTTGCTCCTTAATGTGTTAAATATTAAAAATCGAAATTTATAATGTCAATCAAATATGGAACCATTGCTTGTTTATTTATAGGATATATTTTGATTCATTTATTATATATTTCAGCGTTTCCTAAACTATGTTTCTCCGTACACTGGCGTGGCATTCAACCTGTTAATATTTGTCGCATAGTCACCCGACTGATTACAAAAAGAGAAAATATCCAGATAACCATGTGCTCGTGAAATGAATCCCGGTTAATCTCCTGCTCGCGCATTGTACCGTGAGAAGTGTATGACTCAGGGACCTCAATAAAAATGACGTTCGGACAATAGTTCGCATTGAAATATTTTTCTGGAAACAAGTGTTGCTTGTTATTTCCTTAAATTGCCGTAATTCTTTCTGTTTGCGCGCTCAGCCGGTCGGCACAGGTATACACGTCTACCTGCTTGTGCACCTGACCGCACAACGTCCTCGCGTGCGACGCGCATGTATGTGCATGTACAGCAGAGTTTTCCGGGAACGGCCATTGAAAAGGTATTTTCTGATTGGCTCCGGAACGTTCTTACGGATCGTAAAGACATCTTTCGAAAATTTGTGTCATTCTTGCGCCGCGCGCGTCGGTTAATTACGAGAGGTCGTGACGGTACCGAGGACGAGAACGGAACGGCGCGGCATAGCAATCGAGCAGCGAAAACGGTCTCGCGTGAACACCGATACCGACACCCATTACCTGTTTCGTGTAATTTTTAATCCCTATCGATTGTTCCTCGCATCGGGCTAACCGGTGAAACTCCGGCAGGTGAAACTTAATTTCACACCTTCCGGTGGAAAGAATGCATTTTATGATCTCATGCACATTTTCCTGTGTTTTTGCGCCGGCCGAGACTGGTCCGCGGGTTTTTAAAGGAAGCAATAAAATGCTTAGAAATGTAGGGTCGTGCCTGTAATAACAGCAATGTGCATAACAACCATATGTGCGTTACGTCATTATGCATTTGAAATCGTTCCGATTTTTCATTGTTCTCTGATACCTGCAAGATTATTCGATACTTGAAGGAGTGTTCCGCTTTTGCATGAATTTTTAGGAATGTTTCTCCGAAATACCATTGAACCTTTTGCATTGGGATTTTGTGTGCGTATTTATCGGCATTTGAAATACATGTGCGATTTTTTCAAAATAGAAATAATCAAAATTACATGAGTTATGTATATATTTTTTTTTATAGAGTATGCTTCGAAAAATATTCATTGTTTTTCTACTGATTGTTTTTTATAAATAAAAAAAGTGTTTTTTTTTTAGAAAATGCGAATGATAAACATAACTGGTCACATTCATTGCCAATAGACAGTCACGCAACGATTTTTTTAATACTCTAGCATTTCACATGAAGTACCTGCCTATTAGGATACCCCACGCTACGCTAACTAATGTGTGACATTAAGTACAAAGAGGTATACAACGATAATAGCGATCGATAATGTTAATTGTCAGTTATTAGAAAGGAAGGTTTAGAGAGATCCTAGATAATTGCAAGTAGTGAGAACTCATAATGATGCATGTGTGCATACTTAAATGTAAACAAAACTAATTGTAAGGATCGTTTCGTGAACCAATTTGTTCACAATACGTATGATTATCGTTAAACAAAGTGATCCCTTTTGCAACAAAGATAAAAGAAATTCACACTATCGAATTGTAAATTAATTGTTCGCAATGCACATGATTACAGTGAAAAATTCATTCCAGTTATTAATTTTCACTTTCATTGCCACAGCGGAGCGATGTTAGACATTAAGAGAAGACATTATTTTGAAGTCTTAGAAATAATATTTTAATCTGAATATTCGATTAAAATAGTAGAATGGCGGCTGAGGGAATTGACGTTCGCTCGCAAGAGGGCGCATTAAAAAACGCTACTCTGTCCGAATTTGCATGAGCTTTCGCATAAAATTCGCGGCAGTGATCCTTCAATCCGCTAAAACCTATTATGTACACGATTTGGTGGAGGAAGGTACTTAAACATATGCAGGATCGATAGTAGGGCGAAGACGAAGATTCATACGCTAGGTATGCGGAGAAACCATGAGAATACCGAGCTAGCTATGGAGTGGTCGAACCGCAACCCCCCATTGTGAATTAATTACCCAGAATTGTTGCAGGGTTTAGGGGGGAAGCCGCTCTATACACCTCGGTTCGCGACAATGCCGAGTCACGATTTTATTAATTCTAACTCGCTTATATCACGCATGCTATGCTATATACGTGACTGTCAACAAACGTGAACTAGTAATTTCGACGAGACACGTGAACACGGGGACACGTGAAACTTCTCGAACACCCTCGTGTCGCGTATTTTACATTTTAAGTGGATAATAACAACGAACCTTAGAACAGTGTATTTTTGTGGCACCTAACACTGGACTTGTTAACTCGATTAATTTTTAAGATATTCCCCTAAAGTATGCATATTATTCAGAACGTCTAAATCAACGTTTCTTACATCTTTCCTACAACGAAATGCTATACTAAGATATCAATGCAATTATTGCAAACAATTCAGCCAATTTTCATGGAAGTCTTTTATCTCTTAGTCTTGTTAAAAATATCTTTAGAATCGTATCATTGATACATCTTTGTATTTAATTATTTCCATGGCTACAACAGCTTGGTTATTTCGTAGGGTAGGTACATATAAATTATAACTAAAATAGTTGAGTAAATCATTGCGTATTAAATTAATATAAGAATTTACCGATTTCTTTCATGGAACATATTGTTTTATTTAATTAGAAAGAATAATAAAAAAAAGTAATTTCTAAGAGTATTTAATTTTTAAGTAAATATTTAATTCTTTATTTTTATTTCAATAATAATTTATTGAAACAAAACGTTTGACAAAGGTAGTTTTAGTCTATAGGTGGAAATATCGCAATCAGATGAGTAAGATTGATATAAAATGCAAATAGAATTGTTAGATACAGTATGTAAGTTTCAATAAATCAATTCGCATTAGACCGATATTGATGTCACGATGCAAAATTGAGAAGATAAATTATTCCGTAGGCAGCGTGAAATCAGTGCGTGACGGTTCAGTTGATCTAGATCGATCGCTGGAAATCGAACAACGAAGAGAAGAGAGGAAACAAAAGGGACCGTCGATATTACTCCGTTCATTCTTTTCTTTTCATTCGATTTTCTCATAGGATGTATTACAACGCAAAACTTATATTTAGAATAACATTATGTACGTAATATTCTATACTAATATTTGATAATTCAATTATAAATCAATCATAAACACAGTTTACAATTATTTCAAGTAAACATTTCAAACCGTTAAGGCAAAATGATCGATCAATCGTTCTTGAAAGTGGATTATTTAAATAGGTGTGGAATATTCGATACAATTTGCAGTTCGAACACTTCGAACTGTTCGAATTGCTCGAACGTCCAAACTACATTTGCTGACCTAGTTTGAATCAGGGGAGACGGAGGAGGGTCAATGTATTTTGGGAGAAAAATTATGACACGTAGGACCACTATGATCTCATCTACGTTTAAAGTCGATACTACATTTTCGAACAAAAATGATTACAAATTGTTGAAACTTGAACGTATAAAAAGAAATTGTCATTTTGTATATTATATTCAATACCTGAATATATCATATTCGTAAGTTGTCACCATTTGTCTGATTAACAAGTTTACAAGAAGCACCTTCAACGATATCTTATAAAAAATAGATGAACAACACAGTGTATAAACATCATCGCTTACATGGTCATAAAAATGGCCCTCTCTCCGAAAGTGAAACAGCTCCAATAAATTTTTCTTAGCGGAGATACATATTTTTCTAGGCAGATAATAATAAAACGTTTTCTTTACCGTAAGCCAGCGACGAATGCTATCGAGGTAAACGCGACAAACAAACAAGGAGATCAATCCCGGAGAGTTTCAACTGGCGAAGGGAAATCGCGACGCACGTCCGCGGCTGGAAAAATCAATCGAATTGAATAAGTTGTGCGTTGTTCAGGTGAGAGTCACTCGGCCCGGTGTAGGACACCCCGGGGGGGAACCACCGTCTCTATACATAGTAATCACTTAACATCTCTCGTGTAACCTATTTCATCGCGATACGCGACCCGATTGAGAGTTTATCCATGGTTCCCGGGCGCGAAAGGAATCGAGCGATGGGAAATCAAAGGGTCTTCGGTTGATTCGACCGGCTACACTTAGAACGTTTTATTCCCTTTCCCCGGGCTCTTGGCCCGTTGTACCTACAAGATAGAGAACTCATCGGCCGGAGAAAAAGGCGGCACTTGTCGCGTGATGTGGTAAAGTAACGGGGGAAGTGTGTTCGTGGCTGGAGGTGGAATCGTCGGAGGAAAGAGAGGTTCGTCGTCGCCGGGAGATCCGAGGGGATAAGAAGGGGAAGGACGGGGGGCAGGGAAGAAGAAGCGCACGAAGAAATAAGGCGAAATCAAATCGCAGCATCCGCCGAGGCTTATACAGAGCACGCCGTGGGATTTCGCGTGTCCGAGCGAATTTCTAAGTAGTGTCAAGAAACGCGGCCGGGCCACGTTTCGGCCCTCCGCCCTCTTCTCTTCAACTATGCACATTTCAGTCGCGTTCCAAACTGTCTCGAAAGAACGCTATCTGTGCTTCAGCGGGATTTACAACGTTCGATGCGAGCCTCGGGGACCAGGGCGAAGTTCTGAAGAAATAAGATTCCATAGAGTCCTGTCTTGCTCCTCAAAAGCTGCGATTTTTAACGGTTTAGCAAATTTCATTGCGTCACTGAAACACAGTAATGTTTCGATAGATGTCGCAGACATGTGCACGATATTAGGTGTATCCCTCTTCGATCGCCAAGAAGTGTAACATTGCACGGTATTAGGTTGCTGCATACGAAATGTCCGATTTTTAACAGTAACGTTAAACAAACACAACTTTTTCCTAAATATGACTTATCGATCAAGGAAAACACTGCTGTTGTCGAGATATTTTGAAATTGAATTTTTTGGTCGTTCTTCATTTACTCTTCGTGTTGAAATTTATGTAGTGATTGTATTGCAAATTCACGGATGTCTAGAGATCTAATTTTTTACTTTAGATAGAATAGGTTTTTCCTATTCATTTAACAAAAATGTAACAGACAGTATTATACAGCTAAAGAATTGTTCCTGCTTGATACACGATGTGAATATTACTAATATTTTTCACATTTTATATAATTTCTGTTTCCATTTCAGTGA
The DNA here is from genome assembly GCA_028454245.1 of Halictus quadricinctus. Taxonomy (NCBI): domain Eukaryota; kingdom Metazoa; phylum Arthropoda; class Insecta; order Hymenoptera; family Halictidae; genus Halictus; species Halictus quadricinctus. The sequence goes on along the minus strand of CM052118.1, from coordinate 10,136,984 downwards.
AGGTGTGTATACAGCGCATTCAATGAATGGGAAATTATGTTAATTACCTAACAAGCGATGTTGTTTCATTTATCTAGTTCGTAATAGGTCGGCGCGTTCTTGGCGAGGGTCCAGTGAACAGATTCTTTCAATTTCGAGAGATTTCAGTGAGAGAAGGTAATATACTACCAGGATCACCGGTATTATATAGAAAACATATAAATATCTTCGTGTACAAATCTCTACACCATCTACAACGATTCCGCTACTCCATATAAAGCTTTCATACCTTTCGTACATTTCTTTTTCGGATGAATGTAGGTCGCTATTTATAATTAGTAAGTTATTTCCCCTGGGGCTTTCGGGACATGTATTTGCCAGGTGATTTCAAAGGTAGAGATATGTATAAGTCGCGTTTGAATGACTAACATTGCTTGCACTGCGGTCGATAAATCACAGGAAACCTTGTTACTCGAAAGAATATATAAATCGTGAAACAGCACGTTAATAAAACAATCTCGCTCGACTGTCTCATTTTTCCGTAAAACAGCGATGTACAATATTTATCAAATAAATATCGATGCAGTACCGTGAAAAATTTCTGTAGAGTGTAATATGAAATTTAGAATGAAACGTTTAAGAAAACGTAGAAAACAATTTACAATTGCTTCGTGTATAGGTGAATTGAAATCTGAATAAAATAAGACCACTTTGATATTACGATGCATCAAAGAATTTTTAATTTATTATGAAATTGGAGGACTATATTTTCCCATTGCACGCTCAGTGGGTCAAGAGCCGCGTAACAATTTTTCAGAACAATTACTATGCAAATATCTGCTCGGAAGTGCAAGTTATCGCAAAGTCTAACGTGTTTCCGTCATTTTATTCTCGAGTTTATTTACAACAGTTTCTGCTGTTCTAATTGTGAGATTGTGTCGATTGCGAGCGGTCTGTACATCTGCAGATCTGCAGCTATTGTTCGCACGTTTCGCTCTGTTATTGTTGAATTTTTGCAGCGCAACTATTCCGAAAATAATATGCCGAAAAGTGCGGGCAACCAAAGTTCTCACGGAGTTCGACGAGTTTCTATCGTTTCACGAACTGACCCGCGTATTCGCACGGAGATATCCTCGAGGTCTATTTATAACAGTTTCTGCTATGCTAATTGTGAACTGTGTGTACACGTACATCTGCAGATCCGTAGCCCTGGCTCGGATGGTTCGTTGTATTATTATATCGCGTTAGCACGGTGCGCGATAACGTAACTAACAATAAGAAAGCGAGGCAGCGAATCGAACCGAAGACTCCGCGCGTGTTCAGCCGGGTGACTTCCCGGGAAGAAAGTTGCCGGGAAGGACTGCGCGGGTAGTCGAGGGTAATTGTAGATCGTTCTTGACGTTTTCTCTGTGTCTGTTGATAGTAGGCGTCTTCGCGCAGGGGCTCTGTTTAGATAAAGAGAATCCAGATCCACACGGATTACTGACTGTGTGACGCAACCACCTAGACGCCGAAGGGGGAACCGTTCGAAGCGACCGGGGGTGTACGGACGCGCGAGAAGGGAAAAACAGCAGGGCAAACAGGAAAATAGAAACTCCTAAGCGGTTGTAAGAGAGGCGAGGCGAACAAGAAATCATTCAGAACGACGAGAAGGGGGACGATAGGACGATTTATTTGAACATTATGTACTTTGCTGTACCGTCCCGCATTATCGAACTCTATACACCGATCAGATCTCTGATCAGAGAGCTATAAACTTCTCTAGTCATATAAAAATTTTACAAGGAGCATCGTACTGATGAACATTTGCATATTTATAGTTCAGCTAAAAATACTAACACGTACTTTTTCTTTTAATAACGGATGAACATGTTTAGGGGTGTAATTACCCCTAGGATGGGGGTAAAACTCAGAGGTGACAACAGTAAAAGACGCTACTTTCTATTAGTATACAGTCATTTCTCTATATATGCCGCCAAGACCTGGATGATAAACGTCGCGGAATTATCCCCACTACCGCGGGGTATATCCCGCGAGGGTTGCCGAGGAGTGTAAACATAACATGGCTCGGGTATGTTTCCTGAACGATACATGACGCTGGCAAGACTCGTGCTGTTGACATATATCGAGAATTCACTGTAGTTACCGAATTATGACAGCATTATTGAGCTTAAAGCGTTTTCGACCTCCCACTTCGAGGGGTGATTTCGCCCCTAAACCTATTTTGTCCGTCGATAAAGAGATGCGTGTCAAATATTTTTGGCTAAATTATAAATGTGCAAAGTGTGTCAACAAAACCGGTGATATTTCTGGCGAGTAAAATATTCTTGTCGTTTAAAAAATTCTCAATAAGTGGCAGGAGGAAAGAGGAACATTCAGAAAGTCTGTTCCAGTAGTCGAAAACACGAGATTCTTCACCCTGAATTGGTACATATACTAGGGTCTCTCAAGACCCGACTAAAATTTCTGTACGCAAACATTTGGTTTATTAAACATGTAAACATTTGGTTTATTTAAATTATTTATTGAAAGGCATCTGAGAAAATTTGTATAGAATTTTAGGAAGCTCCTAACACGATACTTCGTAATCCGAGAAAAGACTGTACGAGTTAAAAAGCGCTATTTATTGGAACAAATTAGGACTCGAGCGCAGGCGGGCGGTAAAGCTGCGCAGGCAGGGTGCAAGCATTAGGGTGCAAGCTTCCAGTTGGGGGAGCGTAGTTTGCATCTATCACGATCTATCCGGTTGCGATGTCGCGTTATCAAATATTCAATTGCCGCTTCGTTCGCTGACCGCTGCCCGCAACGTTTTATCGCTTGCCCGAGTTTAGGACCTTGGGGAACGGGGTAGCAGCAAGTGGGAGGGATTCGGACGGGAACCGAACCGGCCGGCAAACAGGAGAGGATCACGGGACTCAAAAGGCTAGGAAAAGGAGGACCAGAGACGGTTTCCGGGAAGACGCGAAGGAAAGAGAAACAGAGAAACACGGTGGAGGCGAAGGAGCCGTCACCTTTTCTTAAAACGCGTCCTACGCTAGCTCCTCCGGCGAATCGTCCTCACACCAGGAGTGTAGCAGATCGCCGAACTCTCTTCGTCGTACCCTTCGTATCCGGCTGCGTGCTCTCATAGGCGCCGAGCGTTGATGAGTCGAGGCAGGAAGACGCGGAGAGGAAACGAGGGCGTGTAGGATACGGGGGAGGGGGGGCACGAAGAGGGGGTGCCGGGGGGAGGTTGGAGACGGTGGTGTGGGTCGTAGAAACGCGGAGGAGTTGGAACGACTGCGAAGAGAATGAGAGGGAGTGGGACAAAGAATCAAGGACAGCAGCTAGAAGAAGAAAGAGACCCCGGAGCTGGGGTGGAATGAGTGAGAGACGGAGGTGGCGGAGATGGAATTAATGCACGCACCGGGCCACGCACCCAAACCCCTTACAGGCAGCCAGCCTACTTCGTTATACGACAAGTATAAGAGGAGAGCACAGAGACTTTTATTGATCGCCTGGCAAAAACTCAGGAACCCTCATTTCGTGCTCCGTACCCCCGACTCTTACCCAGCGAGCTTCCACCAACCATCCACCCCCCTACTCCCCTGCTTTCTCGCACCCCCTCCCTCCCTCCGTACGACGTCCCCCTTTTGAGAAAAAAGTGGGCTGCCAACGTCGTCGTCGTCCCTGTCGTTGTCGTTGTCGTTGTCATTGCCTTCGCTGATACCGGTACTCCTCTCTGCCTCCCGATAATCTTTTACGCTCAAGACCTTCTTCGTAACCCTTTCCCTTTCGAAAAATCACCCCGCTTACGTGTCGTTCGCCGCCCGCCCCAACCCCCGCACCTCTCTTCTTCAGGTTCTTCCGTGCTCGGCCCACCGGCCGCCAGTACCTATTCACCCCTATTTTGTAGTTCGCTGTCCTCTCCACCCTTTCGCTCTTCCCGTCTTTCCCTTTTCCGCCTTTTCTCTCGCGAGCTTGGTACCCGGCCGCCACCGTGATCTTTTCGTCTTTCATTTCTGATCCCCGTCTCCCTTGATACTTCTTACTCGCGCCATTATCTACCACCTGCGAGGGCCGAAGAATCCCGGGGCTACGAAGGCACGCGGAATTACGTCGACGCGCTTCGCATGGGCCGCCGCCGGGGCCACCGGCCGTACACACCAAATTGTAGATTTCTTTCTTCGGATGTATGCAAAGCTTTTCAACTTGCTTTGTTTCCTCCAACACCCTCGGCTTCGTTTTCTTTCTTTTTTTTTTTCTACACTATGATCCTTCTGGTAAATCTTTTTTCTCCGGTGTCGGGCAACCGGCAACTTATGGAGCACCGGGGACGATAATGCGAGGGAAAGTCGAAAGTTTTCGGGCGGCCGGGCGGAGTTTAAAGTTTATCGTGCCCGATTTAAAGCGAAGCCCCGTAAAAGCGTCGATAGATGGAAATTATGCGACGAGCTTATAGACAATTCGTACTTAGGCTGATTTTCGAATCCTTTCATCGGAACGGCACCGATAACAGCGCGATCGATGATCGTTGCTTGTTAAAGACAGATCGTTTCTTTGCGTTCGGCTGCTGGGTCTTTGATCCTTTATGCGTGCCCAATGAAGAATAGAGAATATAAGAGACGATTATAATATTTATGTTTTTGAATATACAAGGTGTCTCAGGTCGGGTACAAGCGGGCACGAAGTGATTCTATCTGCAAAAATAAGTGAAAAGAATGTCAAGTTTAAAAATTCGATGGTTACGCATGCTGTTGAATAGGAATCCTCTGACGCGTCTGACCATGGCCAACCAATTCTACTTCCGGCGAGTGTTAAGACACGCGTAGACACCGAATATTTAAACGCTCGATTATCTCGGAAACGAAGCGCCTACCGGAAAAGTGTTATTCGTTTTTTATCATTTAGTTTTGCAAGTAGAATCATCTCATACTCACTTGTATGACCATGTGACCAAAAATTAGTTATTTCTCCGCCAATCATCAACGACCAAATGATTAATACGACGAATTCGACTAAGACACAGTGCGATACAGTAAATAAATTATTACATACAGTATATTAGATACAGTAATAAATCATAATTTGTTCGAAAATATAAGAAGGAAGAAACAGATGAACAGAGAATAAATGTCGACTTTGTTAGAATGTTTAAACTACGATCTATCGATGTCAAAAAATTTTCAGAATAAGTTGAAAAAATAGATGAGTATAAAACAGGATCGAAAAATCGAAATAGTTCGGAAACAAAAAGCTGACGAAATATTCGCCCCCGAAAGACACGGTATAAAGCTCGGTGCGATGTAAGATACCGATCGGGGAGAACGTGTTGTTGAAAGAGAGAGGGCGAGACTGTAACAAACAATAGAAAGGTAGTCTTGGCGGACAATAGCTCGTGTGGAACAAACACATCTTACCCGTTCACCGTTTCTTACCCTTCCCCTGTCCGACCGCCCCTCACAGCAGCGTCCCCTCGCACACAAACCAGACCATCGTTTCGGGGTACATTCTCCTCTCTGGACTTCACATACTTACGTTTTTAAGCTTTAAAAGCTCTATTGCCTCTGTGCGTCCTATAGACAACCAGGAACAATAGGATGGACAGGAATTGTACTCACGACAATGTTCCGCCATAATTTTTGTATTTAAACCGGAGATGCGTGAACCGCCGGAGTTTGCAGTTGCGTGCATCCCCGACAATGGGCACTCGTTTTGAGGTTTTTTTCACGCTGATTTTCATGCCATTTAGAACATTTATTCTTACGTTAAATTTTTCGAAACAACATATTGCGTACAAAATTACGATCAATATTTCTTACCCATTTATAAATAATAAATAAATCAACAAAGCAATTAGGTAACTTGGAACTGGACAGATATGCATATTCAGTACATGTTTTGTTGTACAATTAAAATAATTTCGGTATATAGAAAAGTATCCAATTTTTTAACGAAATGAAAATTTTCTTTCGAAACGATGCCTCATCTATGCTTTTCAATACTTCTTATTCTATTATAGCTCATACGAGGCCTACACACAAATTAATAAAGGTTTAGCATTTTTGCATCAAACGACTACAACAATCAGAATCAAGTCCACCAATGATAATCTTTTTTTCAAATGCTCCCACCATTACCGTTGTAACTTTCATAAAAGTTATTATAATTGCTCAAAACAAATCGAGCGCATTCTTGAGATGTTGGTTAATAAACCTGTAAAGTTTGGAATTATAATATCCAATACTTTTCTGTTAAAAAATTCCTAAACATTGCCTTACAATCAGAGCTTCAAATTGGAGAGATCATTTAACTCCTCTACGTGTAAAAACGAGTAAACTCATGATGAAAATTTCAAAAAGAATCTACCAAATATTTTGAAAATTGATTGATCTCTTTTAAATCGAAATGAAATTCGATTCGTCTGGTTGCTTCAGTGGTTACGCGAGCTTTTGAATAGAGATTGGCTGGCGCGTCTGACCATGACCAACCAATTCTACTTCTGGCGAATGCTAGGACACGCGAATCGATCGAACTTTCAAACTCACTTTTCTCGCAAAACCAGGCGTCAACAGAAGCAATGTTACTCGTTCTTTCTCGCATATTTTGCACATGACTTTACCGCCCTGGTAAATACCGACGAAAAAATACTAAAACGGAAAATATCATTCTTTTTTCTCGACTTATTTGTTCACGTAGATTCATCTCCTTGTACAACCGAAGATCGGTGACTCTCAGTACAAAAAAAAAAATTGAATAAATTCAAGGTAAAAACTTTCTGCCATCTCTCTCGTCTTATCACGGGCTATCGTAAGAAGCGATTCGTGAGAACCAGAAAAGTCGCGAGTTCCCGGGCGGCGTGTGCCCGGGAAACTTTGAAAGACGCGCGTTGCCCTTCAACGGAAGTTCTGCTCGGAATCGGCGCGGCGGGCACACGCGTTCTGGTCGTCGTTACGACCCCTACTGCAGATTCTGCGTACAGCGTCGAACCACGAATTCCTGGCCGACTAATTACTTAATTTACCGCGGTTGAACTTCACGGTGTAATTTGATGGTGAACCACGGCACGAGTGCTTATCTGTGTAGCGTTTACAAATGACAAGCGTCTCCGAAAATCAAGCACACAAAGCAAGCCGCGAAAAGCGTTGAAATGCCGGGTAGAGCAGGAACGGTAGGACAAGAGGAAGTTAGGGGGTAGAGATGGGGGTAAGAGGAAAAATGTAGAAAACCACAAAAGATTTCAATCTGTGGGTCTTTGTGGGAGCAAAGCGTTTGCATGTGCACACAGTGCCGGCGTGCTCATTCACGTACGGGACACCCACGCGGCACCGTGCGTACAGAGCGCAAGTTGTACCTCTAGCCGAGCAAAGTACTCTGTCGGTGCTCCTTATTGTCATACACTCGGCTCCCCGGGCTGCTGTAATAATAATTAAAGTTCCGTGCACACAATCATAGTAATGGCCGCCGGTGGCACCGGTGTTGTCCGCCACGGCGTCGACGAACGGCCAGACGCTCGAAACGAGAGGAGCGAACGCGAATAACCCGACGGACGGCGGCGCAGCCCAGTGCCGTCACACTTGAGTGCACGGGCTCACCCCTGCTCTCTCCGCCGCGCACCAAACCAAGGAGAACGATGACGACGAAAGGCGCAGGGGTTGAACGTTGTCGACGATAAAGAAAGGAAAAGAGAGATGGACACGGGAGAGAGGCGAAGGTGTAGCTCTGCACCAAGGAGAAGGGATATGGTAGAGGCCACGGAGTGCCGTTCGGCGCGGCGCCGGTGGGAGGAGTACGGGAGGATGGGAGAGGGAGGATGGATGCTGGAGGTTGGAGAGGAATACCTCCTGGAAATATTCTAATAAGCAAAATTTTCGCTTTTGTGTTTAAGAAAAGAGAAAGAAGTGGCGGGCGAGCACCGTCGTTCCGAGGCCGACGGGAGAAACGGAGCGAGACATAGGGGGTGGTAGACCGGTGCGAGAAAGCACGAGAAAGAAAGCTCCGAATGAATCCTGCCGCTCCGGCTGTACTCTTCTGGTAGTCGCGATGTTGATGGTGGTGGATAGCGATACCGGTCTTCAAGGAGTTAGAACGTGGAAGGGGAATAGGAACAAGGAAATGAGAGGGCAGAGAAAGGGAGACGGATGGATGTAGGCGCGGGGTAAGAGTTCGACGGATGAAGAAGAGGAAGAAGAAGAAGGCGAAGAAGACGGACCGAGGCAGGGAGTTGAGTTGGTCGTATTGTCTCAGCGGGGTGGTTGCTCGCGGGTCGCGGGGATCGAGGGGACATCGCGGAGAAGCAGGCGAGTGCGCGAGGGGGGTTGGTCGGGTTACCAGAGGGATGAGAACGGGGATGAGGAGGGGCAGGAGGTTAGGCAGCCGAAGGAACGAAGTGGGTGGAAGAAGAAGCGGAGGCAGAAGAAAGAGAAAAGAAGAGGGCGACCGGGAGGGTTGGGTGCGGGGCTTTAGCGGCGAAGGGGGTAAGACGCTGCATGAAGGGTTGGAAATGTAGATAGAATTTCTTCATTTCACGTCCTTCGCCCCACACCCTCCCTGCTCACCCTCGTCGACCGCCACCGCGATCTCTACCCTCCCCCTCCATCCTCTTCACTGCCCTCCTTCTTCGTCTTTTCCTATGCTCCCTTTTCTCTTCTTTCCGCGCCATCCCCTACACACCCGCACCTCCTCGACGCCCTCACCAACCCCCGACCCTCTCCTCTCATTTCACCCATCCCCGCCATTCTTTCTCTTAAGACTCCGCGGCAGAGGAATCGTTAAAATCTGGCCGTACCCTCGGTACCCACCCTACCTTGCTACCCTCCAATGACCTTCTTCTCTCTCGCACTCCGTGCTCATAGGAATTTTTCCTCCTTTCACTCGTTGCCTGCCGACGGAGCTACTGCCGCCACCACCCTCCCCCCCTTTCACCCTCCTCGTCCACCCTCCTCCCCCACAGTCGCCAACCCTTGAATGCCGCTCACTCACTACTTACTTTCACGGGTGGTTCAGAGAGATCCGTGGGGGAGGTAGGAGGACCATTGGGTCTCCTGGAGGATAGTGTTCCGGTATTAATCGGATGGAGAGGCTTGTATGGAAATTTTCAAGATATCCTGAACCATTATCTTTCCGAGAGCCGCGTCGATCCGATCGATGATTAGCGATCGGCGTCATTAAACCTGTGACTGCAACGTCCCTCCAGATTCTCATATTTTGTGCGCCGAATATTCTTTATCTTTCCGCTACCGACTCTTCGGTATGCGTAAACTAATGACACCGTAATGGCTTAATCAATGTTACAGCATCAAGTAAAAATCACAAAGTGACTCCTTTATCGTGACTCCTGATGTAGATTTGAAACAAAAATAAATTCAAAATACAGAATACAAATAAACTTCCTTCTTATTCTGAGAAATTGTGAACGTCGAAGAAGTTCTAATAAAATAAATCATAGTTCAAGAAGTTAATTTAGGCTCGCTGAATTTCGTTTAAACGAGTCGAACGATAAAAGCTAGAAATTGTTTGATATTTCTATACACAAAACATAAGATTCTAAATTCCGGTGTAATTTGCCTAACAGCGAATAGCCCTGCACCGCTTTCGTATTTATGTACACTAATTATATAGTATTTTCTTTTTTCAGCAACGATTGGGGCTTCCGTTGTACACTGTGCTAAAAATAATTTTATTTGGTTTGTTCGATATATCGATTGTTCACAACGTTGCACGTGAGATCGTGATTTAATTAAAGTAATAATGTCCCGGGAAATCGAAACGTAACGTGGAATCGCGTGGTAGAATATCTATAAGCAATTACGCAGCGCTAACTTGACGCGTGCCACTACGTACACTTTCAACACCATTAGAACAAACGACGTCATCAGAGCGCGGAACATTATAATTTTAATTAAGCAGGTTTGCTCTTAGGTGGTTTGAGTTGAACGCGTTGGTTTTCGAAGTAGTAAATCAGTCTCCGAAGTTCACGACGTGGCGCACGGATTTAGGGTCAAAGACGATCGCGTCGTCGGCTCCGCTTCCTCTTTTGCTCCCTCGGAGCAGGGCAAGGGGCAAGGGGGTAACCAGAGTGTTTTCGAGCGACGCTCAAGGGTTATTGTTTCGGGTACTGTGAATTTACATTATTTCCTCCGACCGGTCTCATTGTTCGTTCATTTTTGAACATTGCATTCTCAGTCACGAATTCGTCGTTGTTCTTGCGTCTCACGATACATTTGTACAACCGTAATTACTGGTGCGATGCCGTACCGCGTTTTTCGTAATTAAAATCAGTCATCCCCCTCCCTTCCTCCCGCCACCCCCCTCTTACTCTCCTTGCGCCCATTTATGCTACTCGCATTGTCACGAGCGGAACCTGCTGCCAAATTATCTTTATTATCGCATTCGTTACGTCCTTCAACGTGAACTGCCTTCGACCGTATTCTTACCGAGGCCTGGTCTCGTCCATTTTTAGTTACATACACCTTTCAAGACTTCGCATATGGAAAATTCGAAATATGGGTTACCGTGAAAATTTCTATCGCTTTCGTGTGATAAAAATATTCAGTAGTCCATTATGTAAAACTAAGCAACCCACCACAATCCGTTATGCAAGTTAGTTTTTCAGTTACTTTTGTTAAGGGTCCCTACTGACTCCATTGCAAACTAAACAAACTTTTTATAAAAATAATCACGTGTTTACTTACCTTACTGAAAATGGAAAAACACAAACTTTGTGCTTATGATTTGTCAATTAAGCAAATCACAACGTTGAATTGCGCTTAATTTATATGTTTGAAAAATTTTATTATGAATTAAAAATGTTTCATGAATTTACATGTTATGAATGATGCAATTTGACACAGTGTAAAAAATCTTAAAGAAAGCTGAACCATCTGAAGTGGCTTTTCCATGTCTTACAACAAATGCTGTGTTTCGCCTAAAGATCCGCAGTCCAGCTACGAGACGTATTGTTTTCATATTCCGTTATCATATACACGTTTCCGCGTGACTTTGTAAAACACCGTTTCATTCGATCCGTTTGGTTGAGTTATTTACAATAAACGAGTGCCAGCGTCTCGGCGCACGGGAGGGACGACTGGAAAATAAAAACGTGTCAAAGTTTGCTATCCCGGCGAGGAACTTGCAAAAGGCTTATTACTTGCCGTAATAAATCAACAACAACTCTCTCGAAACACGTAATCGCCCCGCGAAGAAACCGCCGGTTTTAATATCGCGACAATAAATTTCTGAAGAGCGGATGACATTAATTAAACTCGTCCATGTTCGTAACGCATTCAACAGTCGTCCTTTACACGGGGCAGCAAACAAAAGTAACTTCAGGTCGCGTGTAACCCGAGGACCTCGAGATGTCTCGAGCATCTCGCACGACCGATTCTCTCGGTCCCTACAGCTGGGCGCCCTTTGTCCGAACTTTAACAAAGTCAATTCGCGGTAAAAAGCCTCGGCACCTGTAATTATTTGCGTCTACGCGTGAACAGGCCTTCGCGGAGAGAAAAGAAGATGGCACGGGGCGCGAGATCGTGTACAGGGTTACCCCTGAATCGAAGGGGTGGCGCTGGGTTCTCCCTCTCTTCCGATTTGCGTGAAAAATATGTAAAGTATTGATTGCATTTTATAATTACTTGGGAGTCGTTCGTCTTAGCTACCCTATCCACTCTCGTCCCCCTTGGCCTCACCCTCCTTCACGTTCTTGCACCCTTCGCTACCATCCACCCCGTCGATCCTTTCTCTCTCTCTCTCTCTCTCTCTCTCCCTCTTTCCCTCTCAGGCGCAGCGTTCCCCCTTGTACTCTTTCAGACGTTTCCTTCTCCTTCGGACAAGCAGACAAACGCGCGCCAACGCTCGCTCGCTCGCTCGTTATATCCGTGTGTACTCTGATGCGTTTATGCCCGAATAAGCGGAGAGATAGTCGTGGCCCCGGCTCCTCTGCTTTCTTAGGTCCGCGTTTCGCGCGGTGCGTGCGTGCGGGGCTCAAGTTAAAGCCGAAACTCCCTCCCCCGTGAACCGAGAACGTTTGAAAAATCGGGGAGAGCCGCCTTTCCGAGCGAGTCAGGGAGGCCTGTGCCCGTGTACGTGTAATTAAAACGTTGTTCGCGTGGGCGTTCCGTTCAAGGGCGAGTGTTCCTCCGTTCCGTGCCTGCCGGCTCGGCATTCCGAGAATCATGCTCCCGCAGATAAAATTACGTTTATCGGGGCCGATCATTCCGCGAGGGATTCGATCGAGCATTGTTGTCTGCGTTTCGTTTCGAAGCTGCGAACGAAAGTTCACTCTACCTTCCGGCGACGGCGGCGCGAGGATCCCATCCGAGCCAGACAAGGACGGAAAGTTCGGCGCAAAGCAGCTCGAAAGGTACAATTAAGATTTATCTAGCAGCGCAAGGCGGACTGATTAAAAGTTGGAACGGTACTTTACAAACACTCCATTAATAAACACGGTTTTAGGAAGACGCCGAGTTCCCGGTAGTTTTTACAGCGCGATCGACGAGCGCGCGCGCGCCCGCCTATCGCTGCACTTGTCAGCCGCTTCAGGTTCGGCTGCTTATTGCGTTTAGCGGGTACGCGACGGGTGTGCGAGAAAAATTGTATTATCCTGAAAGTTCGCTCTGCGTGGTCAGCTGCTTCTCCTCGCGAATTTATAACGAACTTTGTCCAACAAGAATTCAGAATCTCCCGTACAAGCATGCACAATCGGAAAAATAGTAGAATTTATTACCTTTATATACAGTGATTTCTGTATATATAGAGATTTCTTATATTAGAGATTTAATTAATTAGAGATTTCTCTATATATGTCGCCAAGGCCCGGATGATAAACGTCGCGGAATTATCCCCACTACCGCAGGGCATACCCCGTGAGGGGTCCCGAAGCTCGAGACGCCGAGGAAACATAACACGGCTCGGGTATGTCTCCTGGACGATACATGACGCTGGCAAGACCCGTGATGTTGACATATATCGAGAATTCACTGTAACACGATATTATGAAGACGCGGTTTCAGTCTAACACAGCGAAGAACATTGCGACATTAACATAGTTCCCGAGTGCAAAGGGGAAACATAACTGTTCAAAATTTGCGCGATTGAAATAGAACTACGTAACTAAAAAAAGATTTTAATACACCACGTTTTTAAAACGGACTGAAAAGTCCAGATCCACTTAAGTCGCACTTAAAAGTACAAGTGCAGATAGTCCTGGGAATTTGTGATTGTGAATTTTGAACAGCTATGAAAATACTTGTAAGATTTGAAACGATAAACGTGGGAGGGCGCAAAATTCGTTCGTTAAATGAATTTCCACAGAATCAATCGAAAAATTGACATATCGAAATGCGTGTGTACATGTATTTGTTTGTATCTAATTTGGTCTTTCCCTCGTTAACGCATTGTGCACGTACTTGGTGAACGAGTACGCTGTACAATTCATTAACGATCAATACAGTCTGATTTCATGGTTATTTGGCAAGATTCATCGAAAAACCGTGAAATTATAAAACGGGGAGGCCAGGACGGATAATTGAGAGACAGAGCGGGTCCGCGACGGCCGAGCAAATGAATACTAAGTCATTCCCAGGAACAGCTATCGGTGTTAATTACTCGATCACTACGGCGCGGCAGCCCCAATCTTACACGCGGTTATCCAAGTTCCGCGATGGACAACTCCCACCGGGGGGGTTGCCGACGAAGCCGGCGTTCGCCGGTGGGGGCGGTCGTCGCGCGGGGAAGAGAGCCAGAAACCTATCGCGCGCAATAATTCGTCGCTTCTCCGGGATTTAAGACGAATGAATCTTACGTTTACGCGCGAGACTGCTAGGAGTGGAATATCGGAAAGGTAAGGAAAAGGAGAGAACCGTGGAACAGGAGACAGGAGGACGGGAGAAGGGGGTGGACGGGGGAGGTGGGGGGGTAAGGGTGGAAGAGAGGAAAGTTGCGGGGGCGGCGGGCAAACGAGAGGAACGAAGCTGCGGGGCGACGCGGCGGAGGGTGAATTCGAGGCGTGAGTAGCGGGCCAGGAGAGTGGCCGTGGGTAGGGGTGCGTGGGGGGCAGGTGCGGGGGAGGAATGGTGGTAGCGGAGGAAAGGGTGGGTAAAGAGGGCCACTGTTTTTACCAACCAACCTGCGACTGCCGCGCACTCATTTACTCTTGGTAAACTAACACCGTCTCGCTTGGTCGACGCTCACACCCGTCTATTCGCTCACACGGTTTCCTTGGCAGCGTGCGAGTCGCAGGCCCCTCTGTGAGCCGGGGTTGCTGAGCGCGACCCCCCTAACGGAGACAAACGTGGCCACGCATTATGCCGCGTCGAATCGGGAGAGATCAACGTCGGTCCAAGTCGGCCGAAAGTCGAAGCAGAGACCGATGGGACCAGCGAAAACAGGGACCGGATATGCGTGGGTGCTGGATTGCGTTGCGCGGTCTGTTTGAATGGTTATCGCGCGAATCCTCCGACGGGGTACACCTGTCAACGGCAGCAGACCCAGGTCCGTCGAGTATCCTAGGACTCGCAGGACTCGAAGGTTTGTAATCACGCGTACATGTATAGGCACAGAGGTTCGCGGAACGGGGCGCACAGCGTGTGCTTGTAGCGGGTGGCATCACGAGGATGCGAGGATGGGAAGGGTGCCGGAAGTAAGAGGAAGAGGGAACGGGAACGCACGTAAGGGTTTTCTCGGTTTCTTACAGCGAAGGAGTGGGAGTTTGGCGGAGGTTGGAGCGCGTGGGGCCAACAGGGGGGCCAAGAGGCGGGCGGGCAAGCGGGCGAGCGGGCGAGCGGGCTGAGCGCGGGGGTGCGGAGGTTGTGGGGGTGGCCCAGGGGGGAGAACGAGGGGGTGGGCGAACGAGTGGGTTGAGGGTAGAGCAGCTCTGCCTAGAAGTTGCGCCCAGCATTTTAATCGATTTCATTTGCGCGCATGTGAGTGAGAGTGAGCGGGCACCGGGGTTGAGACAGAGAACGTAGTCGCGGGCTTTCAAGGGAACGCGAGACGAGTGAGCAGGGCCACGAGCGAGCGAGAAAGAATGAAAGGGAGACAGAGCGAAAGAAAGAGAAAGGGGGGAAATAACGGAAAGAGAGAGGGAGAGGAAACGAGCGAATCGAAAGAGCGAGTCTGTTGCCGTACCGAGGGAGACGACGGAAACGAAAGACCGAGGGAAAGAGAGAGAGAGAGGGCATGCTCGCTCCTCCGGTGTATAAACCTTTCTTTGTTTTGCTTTGCTTGCGTCATTAGGGGTTGGGGATGGATGAGGCGAAGGCGGCGGCCGGGTGGCGGGTGTACCGGCGGGGGCGGGGGGAGGGTGGAGGGGGAGGGGAGAAGGACTCGACGGGAGAGGGCGTGGTTCTTCTGCAATCTACATATAGGCATCCCGTGCAGACGACTTTCGTACGTATGTACGTATGTGTATGTATGTTTGTGGGAATGCACGTGTGTTACCTCTCCGTAGGTGCACATGGTATGCCCCGGAATTCCCTGTCCGTGAGACCCGTCGCCATCGCCATCGCCGTCGTCGTCGTCGTCGTCGTTGTCGTCGTCGTCGTTGTCGTCGTTGTTGGCGTGTCCCTACTTATAATTCGCATGATGAGCCGACACACGGTGAAGTTAAAACTTTGCCATGTATCTCGGTGGCTCGAGCGCCGCCAACTACCCCCGTCCTCCCCCCCCCCCCCCCCCCCCCCCCTTCCTATTCCTTCTAAAGGTCGTTAGCCATACGAGGGACCCCGCTTCGTATACGTATTTTGCGTTCGAGGAGACTACTGCTTCGAAACTACAGTTGCGTGTAGTGTCGTCGCCGCGGCACCGTATCGAAGTTTATGCTAACTTTTTCCGAGCTTTCGTGCGCGCCCTTGATACACGAGCTGATGAGGATTCGACAAATAAGCGGGACACACCGGGAACGGGAACAGGATTTGCTGTTAGCCGGCGAAATTGATCCGTGACTTCTTACCGATACGCAAACTGCTTTAATAAATCAATATTCGGTTCGGGTCCGGTACATCGTGGCCGATTGCCGGTTTCGGTATAAGTTCTAAGGCTTCTAACGAGCAGATTGAAATTTTCACTTCATCTTCCGCGACGTCCTGAAACGTTATCTTGTTGGCCCCGCATAAATAGATTGACACTTCGGGGAGTAATATTGCGCGGAGATCCGATTGCGCCGGTAGATTGTAAATAAGTTCGAGTAACTTGTCTGTATTGGATGTCGACGTCGACGTCGACAGTCTCGGTAAATAGACACCAAACATTAACCTTAATACGAGCGGATAACGGCGGCGGCGGCGGGTCTCATAAGTCGCATACGCGCGTGCCACGGTGCAATTTAAAAATTCAGAACTTCGGAATTAGTCTTTCGCCGCAGGACGCAATCCATCTTCGATCTCTCTCTCTCTGCATAGAACTTCATGCTAAAGTTAACTTCCGCCGCGGGCATAAATTTTCCAATGAAATTTTTCACAAATTTCAAAGTTTTATTCAGGAGTATTATTTAATTCGAGTCACTCGTTTGTTTCGTCCACGTAATTGTCCAATGAGTCGCGGTAATTACTATCCTCGGTGCTGTATCAAATTTTAACTGCAAACTTTGTATTGTGGATGCATTTGTTTACGTAGGCGGTATTGTATAGAGACATGCTAAAATCTTGACTATTTCTCTTTTACCGGACACCTAACTTTTTACTGTTCTTCGATACAGATTGCCCCCCCTAAATGTTTATTTGCCTTCTCGAGATTTGAAAGCATGTTCACTAAAAATCCAATATCGGAGGTTAAATGTCACGACACTTAACGCGGAAGAACAACACTCGTATCGATGCCGGCGGAAGCATAAACTAAAGAAGATTAAATGGGTGAGCCGCATCAGCTAGAAAATCATCGTGTACTTTCTTTGCAACGCTAATTGCTATATCCAGACGTTAAAACAGGAACATTAATTTCAATATTAGTAATTTTGCTCCATGCGTCAATTATTATTTTATTTGCGAAACGCGGCTGTGCGAATAAGCCATGAGTAATAAAAGGTTAATAAATAAAAGTAATAAATGGTAATTTGTATCAACACTGTTATTCATTTTCTTTGTTTCTAAAGTTACGAATTTCGTGATAGTGCATTTCAGGAAGTTTCTGTTGTAGAAAATGTAAATTTAAAAATAATTATTTATGTCATCGTGCAAAATGCTTTATTAAGTTTCTTCTATAATAGCGATGATACGGTTCTCTACTCGTTACTTTAATTGCACAAGTGATAAACACTTATACAACCTGCTGTGCACTCTAAAATTTCCATAACGATGACGGGTAAATAATATTTACGTAACACGCTTTCAAACCCAATCGTAACGCCTTCTTCATGATTTATATATTTGTTTGTCCGTTGTATTTCTCTCTCCATGTTTCAGCGTTCTTACCATTATCCATTCTATAACACATTTGCTGTTGTCATAATTTATCTTGCTAATCTTTTTTAAAAAGTAAGAGTTATAGATTCGCTGTACGCCTTCCAACTTTCAATAATAGTAAATACAAAATACCAACAGACTCGAAAAAGTCCTTAGTGACAAAAGTCAAGCAGCAATCTCATTAATTTTCTCATTAAGTTCATTAACGATGAACACCTTAGAAACCACATTGAAAACATAAACTCTACGATGTAAATAATTCTGATCAAACTCGCAGGATTTGTCTTATTACTAATCATTTCTCCGCATAAAAATGGTTACAACACGTTCGCTACTAACATTTGTTTCGGTATTTATGACGAAAATGAGTAGGCGGAATACAAAGCAATAAAAGAATCAAAAGAATTAAAAAATATTATTACATTACAATCAAACTACTAAACAAGTAGTAATCTTAATAGGTAGGAAAAAAGTCATTTTTTTATCTTACCCTTGTTCGTCACAATTGAGGTGGAAAATGTTTATGTCGCGTAAAGTTTTGCAGTCTAGTCGTACTAATATACTAATGTATAATGTCTCCTCTTATACGATAATGCATCCTCCGAATACCATGCAACATCATGTCACAAACTTTGAATAACCACATACATAAAATCAGTCGTATTTTCTTTAAGCGAAACACCAAATCTTGGTCGCTTATTTGATTCTGGCAGCGAATATATTAACGTAACCACGTGTTTATTCGATTCAATTGAAAGCGTTCACACAGCATCCAACTCGACATTATGCTTGCGAGAGCATAATCCGATTTTTCCCCCAAAGAACAGACGCGTGACACCTTGTTAGCGGTACAGAAATCAATTTTCGTAGCATCATGCTCCACTAAGACAATTTTCAAAGAATTTCCAGGACGCAGGAAGCGACGTATGGCGACGTATTCTGATAAAATAAACGTCATTAGGATTTCTAGGATGCGATAGAATTGGAGTAGCAACCCTCTATAAGAAATTGTAATTTTCCAGTTTCGTCAAAGTATTCGGAGTCTGTGTGATTTGTTAGGGTTCGTATTCAAGTTAATTCAATTTAAATTAACCCTTAGCACTCGAATGGCGACTGTAAGGCACCAGTAAAAATTGCTGTATCATTATTAAAAATATTTTTTACATTATTAAATTTGTTTGTATTTAATAAATTACTAAATATGTCAGTATTGCACGAGTAGATTGCACCATTTTCGTATGTATAACATGAAAAAGAAAATATATATATATAGAAGGTAAATATTCTAGGTCGGAAGAAATGTTTCGTTTTGGAGTTAAATTAGCTTCGAGTGCAAAGGGTTAATCTAATTGCGGCAGAAAATTGTTGACAACGTGTAGGACGTGTAGGTGGGTTCGCGTGCGTTAGCGGTCAGCGGCGGGAAAGCCCGCTCTTTTCGCGGGCCGGTGGAAGAACTCGGGCAAACAGGTAGGTAGCGGTCAGCTGACGGGGTAGCACGGGCAGTAGTCACGTGTCGCGTGGCCAGCCGCCGGATCGAGTCGGGTAGCTTATGCCCGGCGAGTGGCCGGCCCACGTGGTGAGCCAGCAAAAACAACGAAAACGAAGAAAGGCTTTCTAACGGGCGAACGGTGCCCGTGGCGTGGCGTGGTTCAGGGGGTGGGAGCGAGGCGGGAGAGTAACGCAGAGATTTTATTGGTGTCGGTGCGGGATGGTCCACTGCGTGGTCAGCTGGCGTCGGCGCGGCATTACGCGCGCGAGTCTCCTCTGACAGGGTGGAGTGCTAGGTGGCCGTGAGAGGGGCTCCTGGGGGTGGGTTGAGAGGGTGCAAGCAGTCGTCGGCACGAAGGGTGGGGCTCGGTCACCACGTGGCTGAGCACGTGGTCTTTACCCTCCGACAAGACCTATCCTTTCTCTTTCGCTCTGCCCTCGCTTCGTTCTCGTCCTCCTCCACCTCTCTCTCTCTCTCTTTCACACTATCGACGATGTCACTCTTTGATACACTTACCTCCGGCCCGCTGGCTCCTCTACTCGTACACCTGTTTCACCTACCTGTATCTTGTTCACCGGCACACGTACCCACCCGCACCGCGTTGCTCGCTCGCTCGCTCGCGCTTCTTCCTTCGCGTGATCACCCCTTCCTTTCGTGTCGTCGTTGCGCCCCGATCACAGATCTCGACTTGCCGCGTCGTCCTGTGGAAACGTCTCTTTTTTGGTTTTTCGAAGATTCGCGGAAATGAGTCGCGGCTCCGACGGAACCGCTGGCACGAGACGTCGCGTCGCATAACTGTTTTTGGTTTAACGTCTGAGTCGGCGGAGGCTTTCTGGGTGATTAGCAACGATGGGAAATGTTGTTGTTCCTTGTGTGACGGGGCTGTTGGTTTCCAACTCTCCTTTTGCTAAAGAAATTGCAGACTGCGAATGCTGAACGCACGATTTGCATTGGGGGTGACTATAGTCGTGAAAGTTATCATTCTTATAACAGGTCTGGTCAAATGTTCAACTTTCGTTACTTCGATGTGCATTTGTTTGTAAACTGGTCGTAATTAACACACATCCGATCGCACCGCTAAAATTAGTCATTTCACCGCGAATGACCAACGAGCCTAATGCTGGTTATTCGCAGTCCCGCAGTCGACTTCAGTTCCTTTGAAGAAAACTGAATTAAGATGAATGGCTAAAGATAAAATCATAATTCATTAGAAAGTAGTAGGAAGAAGAAAAATATAAACAGAGAAACAATTATGATATGGCTCACTGTATTCCCTACCAGTGTTACACACGCATGATCGGTTCTCTTCGGAGGACCGTTCGATGTTGTAAATGAATAGTGGTGTGCAAACTTCCGACCATCTATCTCGTTCCTTTCCAATAAATAAATTCTGTTTATAATTTTTCGTATACTTCATAAAAATATCTGCATACGATAGATTAAGGATTATTCCTACTTCTTAGGTTTTATGGTTCTAAGAACATATATGAAAATACACTCTGTTAAAGTACAAAAGACAAAGCATGATCTTTACATGTTGATCACAAATAAATTTTAGATTTTCTTCTCCGTCTGTATTACATTCAAGAGACTTGTCGTTCTCGAATGAGTAATAGAAATAACGTGTGAAAAATCAGTTCTCGAGCACGATCTACGTATTAACAGCAAGGATCCGACACGTTAAATATTTCACAGCGAGCACATTAACGTTAGGATCGAAAATATTTTTATACGAACTCGTGATCGCGCATTAAGGGGTGAGTAGACACGCAACGAAGCTATACGCCGTAGGGAATGATTTGAAGGGTGGAAAACCTAACGAAATCCAGTGGCTATAACAGTAAGTCTGACTAATCTCGTACAAAATGTTAAGAATAGAATGTATCTGTAATCTCACGTTGATAAACACCGCGGACAATACAAGAAAAAGAAAGTCGCAATATTTCAGACCCTGTCAAATCGTACTTAACTCTCGCCGTTCTGGGGTCATTTTGGCACGCAGCACGCGACAGTCGTTTCTATTTCCAGTGCTGTAATATGTAATGTGTTATAAACTATTCATCCAGTTCGTCACAGTAAAAATAGTAATAGTTACAGTAATGAACGTATTAATACATTTATGTTTGATGTAGTCCTCTTAAACTCATTCATTGTTCTCATTCAAATGTACAGCAGTTTGTCAGTAGATATCTCTCTCATTTTTAAACAACGTATTTTCCGGAAGAATTTGTCGAATCGAGGAACACTCGAAATAAAAAGTACAGAGAAATGGTGAAACAGTCTTACGTATTTATTTTTAAAAGTTCATTAAACCTTTGTCGCGTCATTCATTTTCCAGTTTGCAACGTGCAAACAACGCTTGACAGCCAGATAGACATTTCAAAATATAAGGTTTTAATCTCGTGTTAAAAAAATCGCCGATTCTACTGAATATGTGTGTTATTACTTTCCTTTAAATCGAAACACAATTCTATTTTGTTGTTGGAACATAAGCACACAATCACTTTAACGCTAAACCTACCTAACCTTAAAGTAACTGATACATGTCGCCTTGTAAAAATGAAGAGATTAAATTTATTTGGATTATGTGCGGTTCGCAATTTAATCATTTCCCACGAAAGCATCTTTATAGTTTCAGTAATTGTAAACTAAAAACTATGTTAAACTCCTTTGACCTTCTAAGAAATTATGAGCGAAAAAGTAGAGTTCTAATCACTGTAACCGTTAAATATATGGCGGTGCGAGGGATTAATGGATTTAGCCAGTGAGCGGCTCATTTGCTCGTCAAAGTGGGCCAGAGGTAAGGGCAAAATTGAGAGAAAAAGTAAGAGCAAGAGCAAGAGCAAGAGCAAGAGCAAGATTAAGAGTAAAAGTAAGAGTAACAGCAAGAGCAGGAGTAAGAGCAAGAGTCGGGGTAAGAGTAAGAGTAAAGGTAAGAGTAAGAGTAGTAGTAGAAGTAAGAGTAAGAGTAAGAATATGGAGATAGAACTAGGCGAGGTAGTAGGGGTAAGAGTAAGAGTAAGAGTAAGAGTAAGAGTAAGACTAAGCGTAGAAGGTAAAAGATGGTGAGAGGTGGAGGGCGAGGAAGGTAGGTACACGACATGTCATGCTGTGCCTGGCTCGCCTCCACCTTCTTCCAGCCACCTCAGACCATCGTTCGCCAGCGCTCACCCCTTCCTCCAGAGGCAGAGCCTCATCCCCTCGGCGCCGCATCCACTGCCACATCGATCCACCTTAATGAGTGGAAAGAATAAGACAGCCTCCCCTACTGCGAAAGCGGAGTTTCGCCCTCCCCTACGACGGCGAACGTAGTCGTGTATAGGAAAGAAGGGGTCGCGGGAATCGGAGACGGGTGAAGGAAACAGGACTCGAGCCTAGTCGTGGGAAGGCGAGCTGCGGGGGTGGCGCGCGACGCGGGGGGTTGGGAAAAGAGCCCGGAGAAAGAGAGAGGGAAAAAGGGAAGGAAAAGAGACTCGAAGAAGAGAGCGAACCGGGAGAGATAGAGAGAGAGAGAGAGAGAGAGAGGAAGACCAGAGGGGGCTGAGTTTCAAGAGGTGAGGAGGTGATGGAGTTGGAGGCTGAGGGGTGGTAATGCTCCCGTTGTTTCGCGAGTGAGGGAGGCACGCACGCACCCCCAACTCCCATCTCCTTTTCGTCCAACCGACTCCTTCTTCGTCGGCCCCCCCCCCCACGGCTCCGAGGAATGTTAATTCCCGGCGCTTTAATTCTTACGAATATTTCCCTCGTGCCTGGGGACGATCGCGGGAAAGCCAGAAAAGACGAGACCCGAAGAGGAAGGAGCGGAAGAAGAAGAAGAAGAAGAAGAAGAGGATGATGAGGAAGAAGCCGAAGAACGAAACGAAGAAGACGGTGCGACGGAGAGAGCACCAACACGAGACAAAGAGAGAGAGGGTTGCGGGAAGAATAAGACGAAGGCGCAGAACCCCTGAAGGCACGTCGTTCCTCACCACTTTGACGTCGGCTTCCTCTCTCGTCTTCCTCGCGGGCTGTCCTTCCTTCTCTTTTCACGCGTTTCTATGTTTCCCTGACGCTCATTTTCTATTTTCCACACTCCGCTCCCCGAACGTTTCGCGCGGATTTTAAGCTCTACGTAAATTTTTCGGGAGACTAGTCGGTCCGCGGATTTTTCCCTCCAAGTATCGCCATACGCGTCGCTTGCAGTTCGTTATACCGGCATTCATCGCTTTCCCATTCGTCTGGCCGGGTATAATTAAGAATTGACTCGGGGAGACAAAGTTTCTGCACTTGCGCATCTTCGGGAATGATTCGAAAATGAAAAAGTTCTGGTGGGAAGGTCCTCGGTAATTAAGTGCCGAGGCGAACTTCCGCTGCCGTGGATTCTAACGGAATAGATGCGACATTTCTTTGTCCTCATTTAATTTATACTGCCACCACGAAATAATTATCATTGAACTCGATGATCTTACCTGGTATTGCATATTGTGAGAATTTAAATTAATACGTGGGCCAGTGTTCAATACACTTTTTATCACCATATAAAATTTATGAGTACCTCTTATCGATAAAATTACAAATAAATGTAATTAATTTTCTTATTTTCATTAGATTCGTTTTATTGGAATTATTTAGCACATTTAACCTCAACTGATTGGACCAGTCGATCGCGTGATATCGTGTAAAATGATTTTCTCACTGTAATATGTAACAGCACGTAGGCGGGTAGGTAATTCCAGGTAAACGTAGGAAGCGCTTTTTTTCTTCTTCTTCTAACGCGATAGAGAAACGATGATCGATTGAACTGGATTTACGCGGGGAGAGAAGGAAGCCCCCGAGCAAAAACGAAAAATCGGTAAACAGAGATGAATTCCTCGAGGGAGAGGCAAACAGAGAATCCGAGAGAAAAGCGTAACTGCTATGGTTTTTGCGGATTCGTCATATCCGGTCATCTGTTTCTCGTAGCATTTATTCCTGGTCAGGTCATGGCTGAGAGCGTGTTTATTCGGATAAATCATCGATATACTTCGATGCTTCAATATTGCCTTTAATGGTCTCCCTTGCATCCAATATTCTAATAAACAAATGTCTGGCAAACGAAGATAAAATTTATTTCGGTAATTCTATAATCCACATAAACGACTACAATTAAGTATCTCGGTGGATAAATTAACGTTTGTAGACATTTTGTATATCAGTTAAATAAATGTTCTTACCTTAAGATAAAATTTATTTCTTAATTATTTGAATAAGTTGACGATAACAGTTTTTTAAATATATATTTTTACCGTTTTGTATTTCACCCTCCTTTTGCCATAAATGCATACAATCCACTGTGTAGGCATAACGTGTTTATAAGCAACTAAAATAGAATCAAATCGAAAGTCTTGATAGTCGTTTTCGTGAGACAATCTGTGCAAATCCGAATGTAGGTATAAAGATCCTAGACGAAGGATAAGATGCGAAGGATAGATTTATGAACATAAATGCGTTCTTTCAACTTTTCGTCTGGGAGCAGTCTGTGCAGAGCAAGTCGTAGAAATGTGTCAATGTCACGCATAGAAAGCATTAGGGTCTATTAAGTCAATATTAAAGGCCAGCAAGAAAAGGTTGCAGACTTCATTTGGAGAAAGCAATTCGATCAAATTAGGTTGAAGCATTTCACCAAGAATTTCTTCATATTAACATGATTTCCAATGCGCCTCGTTTCTGCTCGGTTTCGCTTACGGCCGATATTCTAGGTTCCCCTTTATCATACTCAATTCCACGTCTCGATACATACTCTTACCAGACGACGCAGACCCGCAGTTTTGCGTGATATTAAATTATTAGGGGAAGGCATCCCAGCCTGTTTCACCCTCTAGGGTCGAATCACATATTACATAATCCTTAGTCGTAATTTCCGTTGGAAAGAATTCCGGAATGAAAATTTATTGTCGGCCGTACTGTGATATATTGTTGATTTCAAAACGCCGCTGTTCAATCTTAGCTTGGTGTACAAATGCGGGGGATAACGAATAATAATAGCAATGCGTAATCAGTTTTCTTAAAATGAAATTGAATAAAATTTATCTTACATCTATAATTCATTTTTGAAACTATTTATCTAGTTTCAGTTGTATTACGATTTTCTCGTCACTTTATTATGTAACTAACTATAAGTTTAATTATATTTCTTTAGCACAATTTAATCAGTCGATAATGTCAATTTGCAGCTAAATTAAAATTTAGTTTCTATTTATTCGGTCGACAGTCGCTGCTATTGATATTATAAAAGCATAGAAAACTGAGTGTTTATCTCCACTTATTTCTGTCATGAAGACGTAATCATAATTGGCGCGAAAACATTTCAGCTAATTAAGAGATTCTTGTTCGAAAGGTTTAAATATTGTATGTGTAATGAAAGAAGCAAGGATCGAGACCTGAAGAAACGAAAATAATTGTAATAAAAACTTGGGGGGGGGGGGTTATGAAAGATCTTGAATAAATAGTGATTAAACGAAAATAGAGAAGGCTGATTTGGAATGACATTTCAAGTGTTTGAACGATGAGATATTTCAGTAAACCTGTGAGGTAAAATTATTACGCTCAAGGAAGACTATTTTTGTGCGATTTTCTACTAATGAAAGACAACATATTTGTTTCAATACATGTAAAATATTACCTTTGAAAACTCGTTTCATTGATAATTGGATAACAAGAAATTAAGTAGAAGTTACATTTGTCTTATCCACGCCACGCTAAAATTATATTACAATTATTTTATTTAATGGCGATTAAACTTTTAAGTTCACAACGATTAAAGCCCTGCAATATAGAAATTGTTCATTATCTCGTTTATTACTTATTAGCTTATTTATTATTAGAATCAGAGTCAGAGTCAGTTCCATCTAAATTCGAATTTTTTAGTAGCAAATTCTTATCATTCGCTGTTTGTATTATGTTCAAAAGGAAGATCAACGTTGATCTCAAAGAAGTATGTTCAAAAGTGTTTAAAATAAAATTGGAGAATAAAGATTCGAATAAATCTAGCCACGTCTGGCATAAAATCGTCGAAAGCCTTGCAAGGGAAATTATTGGGTGCCACTTATTGCAACCACAAAGAAAATCGTACACCATAGAACGAAAAGCAATACAATGTTGCTTAATATTCCTGGATTATTACTCAAATAGAATATATAATTCTTCGTTAAAAAGAAGAACCGAAGGGATTGATAAGAGCTAACAAAACGTAATAGAATGGGGTAAAATTAGGGATAACGAAAGACCAGAAAATGGGGTAGAGAACTCGAAAAGGGACAGCTGATCGATGAAAACGGTCGAATTAATTGGTGATGGGGGAACGAGTGCAGAGCGTTCCTTTCACGAGTGTCCGTCGGCTGGTTGACGGTGTAAATCAAATGGGAAACGGAAAATCGGGAATCTGACGTTAACAATCACGGCGCCGTCATTCTGGCACGCTACCAAGACGACCGTGCCCCGCGCTGACAAACTGGTGTAAAATACCGGCCAGCAATTCGCGTCAGCAGTGAATAGCACCTTAATCTTCGTGCTGCAATCTGGACCATAAACAACGTTGCTCGCGATGCGATGGGCGCACATGCACGGTGAGCGGACACGTTGCACGTATTGAGGGAACGGCCGAGAGGTGCTTGATGCCGTGGCTTGATCTAAAGTCGCTACAGACGATAAATTCAACGAGCGAATAAAATAGATCTCGACTAATTGTGAGAGATTCACGACACACTTGCACGTTTCGACGGTCCTCTCACTCTCTCTCTTTTCCTCCGCGGATCGTCTTTGCCTCTGCTACCCTTCCACCCCCTCTCTTTCTCTCTCTCTCTCTCTCTCTCTCTCTGGACACTTATCCTCGTCTCGTTTCATCTTATCGATCCCTTTCTCTTTCTTTCGCGTACACATCCTACCACCGGTTCCGTCTTCATGCCCTAGAACGTGGTATGCACTCCTTACACTCTATGCTGTCCTATGATGGGGTGAGTGGAGGGGTGCGGGGGATTATAGGGGGAGGTAGGCTTCGATGCTTGGTTAAACCTCTAGGAGATCGGGTTATGCACACCGCAAGTTCGTCTACAGATTTACCGAGTGATGGGTACGAGTGATGAATTAGATATCTGCGATACCTCGGCGGAATGTTCGGGCCGCGGATCTTTCTGCTAATTTGCCTGATAAGCTGCTTCAGAAAAATTGGATTTGGCGAACAATTTCCTTCACTGGTGAAAAAGTTACTTATGGACGAATAGAATGTAAATATTATTTAGTTTCGTTAATTGAAACGTGTTCTTGTATTTGTCAAAAATGTCTGGAAGTCTGGGAAAAATTCAGTAAATAACGTTAATAATAATTGGACGGCATGAAATTTGTTATGCATCATGTAAAATAGCTCGTGGAACGATGCAGTGGAACTTTTGGTGCATTTGTAGTGTACAATATTATACAATGCACTATAAATGCGTAACAAATACACTACAGTGAATTTTATCCTCCCAGTTTCGGTTTTGTTAACCCTTTCTAGATGACGATTGTGCACTATACTGACTCTACAACATGTTTCAAAATTGGTTACACATTCATCGGATACATTTCCATCCGTTATTGTTTACGTTGTAAATATGAGCATAGCTATGGAGAATATCCACAAAGAACCATCGGCCATGTACAAATTTCAACTTTCTACTTTTTATTTTGTGGACATTTGTTTGGTTGATATTGATTTAATTGAATCTTTCACAATTGTCCTATAAGAAAGCAAGTTTGAAAGCCTTCTTTTACATAATAACCCTAAGCGAAGTAACTGGATTACGTTACTGCGGATGACTTGAAGTATCCCGATTGAACCTGGTCATAACCGTTGAAGGATCAACTAAAAAATCATTAGCCATGGATCTAGGACGTAGACTTCGACATGGATCACAGATTTTCAGAAACTAGGAAATAATCGTCGGTGGGTGTTAATATGTTAACCCCTTGCCGTACAATATCGAGTCAGACTCGTGATGAAATTCTGCACGATGAAGAACTTCTAATGATTATAAACAGAAAATAAATAGTAGTGCATATCCTCTAAATAATCAACAACAAGGAGACAAAAGCAAGAAGAATTAACAAGAGAAAATCAGGCTGGTCCCGCGAAGAGTTTGTCGGCGAGGGGCACGCAAGCGGGCCCCTAGGACGCGGTCGCAGAAAGCAGCGGACCAAGAACGAACAAAGCGGAATCGGGACGATGTTCGTAGCCCTCGGTAGGTCTCGTGAGGAACGAGAGATCGCACGAGCGCAAAGATCAAGCAGGATCGTGCGACCCGGACCCCTCGACCTGTGTGCCTCGAACCAAGGAACGAACGAACGAAACGGCCCCCTTTCGCCCTCTTCTGTCCCTGTTGTGTCCGTGTCAGTCGCGGCAGCATCTTGCCCGCTCTCTTACTCTCTCCCACTTCTTCTCTCAGTTTCTCCACGTCTCTCTCTCTCTCTCTCTCTCTCTCTCTCTCTCTCTCGTTCTTTCTCGGGATGGCCAGCTTCGTTCGCCTCCCCAGACCACGGCATCCGATGCCTCCTTTGACCACCTCTTTCCCCGTCTCGCGTGGCAGAGATGTGATCCACGCCTGTGATGCAATAGCTTGGATTGTGTTACTTCACCCGGTGGTGCCGGAGTCGAATTCTGTCGGATACGGCCCCGCGGTCTCGTATACTTACATTTGTTGCGATCACGTGTCCGCGAGCGCCGAACAAGTCCTCTCTGCTCCTCCTCTCCTCTCGCCTCTCCTCTCCTCACCGGGATCGGCGAGAGCGGATCGTGGGGACCGGACCCGTCGATAGCGAATCTCGAAAACGGCCTAACCGCTAGCCCACTCCCGGGCCCGTTTAGTAATCATGCCTTGACATTTTTCAAACGGTGTTGTTCGAGGGATATCGACGACCGGGGCGGCTGTGCTCCTCTCGGTTCCTCCGCGCGAGCTGGGTCAGGAGAGCATCGGCGCCGGACCCGAGGCCTCGGCGTTCGTATCTTTTTGCGCCGTGATCCGTCTTGCTTATGCGCCACGGCAGATAGGATGCGTGATAACGACTGTGACGCACGCTCCACTATCTCCTCAGGATTTTCCACGTTTCCTGGAGCCGGGAAGTTTCCGTTCCTGCAGTCCGCGATACGTGGGATTAAAGTGTACGTACGTGCCAACTTCGGATAACGAATGCCGCACGGGATATGTGTCGCGAGGGTTCTTCGATAAATAAAGAGAAAAACACAGCTGCCTTTAACATTATAATTCACCGATATCATTTCTTTTTGTGCAAATAGGACAAATTCTTTGCGTTGAAGTCTGTCCCTTAGCCGTTCAGGGATGACGAATTTTTTGAAAGTTACGCGTGGTCAGCCTGCGAATTCTCGATATATGTCAACAACACGGGTCTTGCCAGAGTCGTGTATCGTCCAGGAGACATACGGCGTTCGAGGCCTCTTCGTGGCCTTTCACATACCCTGCGGTAGTGGGGATAATTCCGCGACGTTTAACATCCGGCCCTCGGCGACATATATAGAGAAATCACTGTACCATGCGGTTCCATCCATTGTCGCTGAAAATTTGAAGGCAATCATGAAGAATATCAAAAAAGTTAACGCTAAATGTACCAGCACTGATCAAATTTTATATTTTCACTCGTATGAAAAATTGCTCGGACTGCTTAACACGCTTACAGTCACTGCTGATTATTATGTGGACGACATGTCTACGGCAAAAACGTTCATTATTTGTTCTTGAACCTACAGTGTCTAATAAACCAAGTGCAGGTAATTGTTTCTGTATCACACAAATCCCTGACTATTTTGAAACTTCTTCGCTGCGCAATTACGATGCTGCCGATTTCAATGAACCAGTCTCCTCGTTATGTGGTTTCCTCGGTAGACTTAACACGCGCCGTGCAACATGAGCAACATTATTTCGCCCGACAACGAATCACCCACAATCAGCCAGAGACGCAAAACGTATTTCCCGGCTGGTCCTGATGGAAAAGTCCAAGCGCACCGGTGAAAATCAACCGGGCAAGAAAAAAAATATTGTCACGCAATTACCGCCAGCTTCAGGGATGTTTCAATTCCTGTGGTTGAAACCAGAACCGTGCAAGTCGCAACCCCCCGGGGCATCGTCGCCTACGTTGCATCCCGCGAATGGCATTAATGCGCTGCAAATATAATCGCTTTTGCAATCTCGTGGGCGAGGGGTGGGGGGTGAGCGGAGTAGGTTGGCTCCTGAGGAAGAATAAAAAAAAGGGGGAAAAAAATGAAAAAGTGTGGTTCGCGCCTCGCAGAACCCCCTATTCGGGCTCGCCGGCGCGCAGGTATACTTTACGCAGGAGCCTAGCAGCAGCAGCAGCACCACCGGCAGCAGCAGTCGTCACGAGAAGGACGACGATGACGACGAAGAAGAAGGGAAGAAGAGGGGTGGAATGCCGGCAGTAGCGGAAGCTAAGATGGCGTCGTGTTTACTTCGTTAAGGAGTTAATTACTCCTGGAGTCCCGGGTCCTGCCGCTAGCGGAGGACGATGGACGTGGAAGTGGCGGATGGTGGAATTTGATGTAGATGCAGTGAACGTAGGTAGAAGGAGAAAATCTTTCTCTCTTTCCCGGTCCATCTTTCTGCCCCGGCGTCGTTGGAGAAGAGGGTCGCGACTTAAGTGCCCCGCCGCTCGGCAAATCCGATCGAGGCCTTTCCACGGAATCTATTTATCTATTTATCTCGGCCTAGAGGTAATAAGCTGATATTAAAATGAGCAGCTAGGGCAGCGGCGTTCTGATAACTTAGCTAGCCGACGGGAACGCCGCGGAATGATTTGCGGACGTACGCTGCCAATGAGATTTGACGGCGTCGAAGTTCGAGCCGAGGCCGATGATAACGCCGAGGCAGCAGTCTCTCTCCTCAACGCTCAACCTACGAACTCTTCGTCGTGCTATTCACAACGTCGAACAGAGTAATACTAGACACTCGATTACGATTACAGTGATTTCTCTACATATGTCGCCAAGGCCTGCATGATAAACGTCGCGGAATTATCCCCACTACCGTGGGCTACACCCCTTGAAGAGACACGAAGCCCGAGAGGCCTCGGACGCGAAGGTCTCCTGCACGATTCACGATTGTTGCACCGGTTAGCTCGAATATGACGTTAGACATATCAATTTAAGTAATTAATAATTTTTAATTTAAGTAATGGGGATGAAGAGTTAATCTCCAATACGACAACAAACATAAATCTGCTTTTTTTGTATAGAAATGAGTAGTTTTTAAATTATTAAATTCTCTTCAAATTTTCTCCATGGAAGTGGGAAATAATTGCATATAGCAAAAAATGTGTATAATTTATTAAAAATATTGTTGAATATATTCAAAATATATATTGAAAAACAGTCTTCTACCATTTGTGATTTCTAAGGAGATAAATAAAAATTATAATGAGGAAAGTGATTATTCTATTGTCTGAGAGGTTCCGTGCTATTGTCTGGTGGTTGATTCGGATACCGGTGGGTGTATGGTTGTGCTCGGTTCGGATCTCTTTGAGAACGCTCGTTGATGCATAGATCCACGGCTCCACACGCAGCCGGGGCTGAACCGAGGCGCAAAATTTCACGTTAACGAAATTTTTTCGACTTTTCTGAAAGATCTTGAGTTTCCGTCGGTTTTATTTCGGGCTTCGAAAGTCTGCTAACAAGTATATGGCCGCGGTACTTGAAAGTATTTGAAATAAGGAGGCGGAATGCAGCACCTTGTTCACGGGGACGGGGTAAATGCGGAGGCAAGCGGCAGGAGGGTGTCTGTGCTTCTCATGGACGATGGTGGTGGTGGTGGTGGTTGCCGGTCGGGCAGTGGTGTTGGTGGTGGTGGTGTAGAGCGCACTAGGCACTTCTAGCTTCCATCAGCAAAGTAATTAATTTTTAATGTACTTTGCCTGCTTATTTCTTTCGTATCATGGATTTTTTCCCGTGCCTCCGGGGGTAACGGGGGCGGGCGCCAGTGGTACGGCACGGGGGAGGCGACGGTTATGAATTTCTAATGAGATTCCGCGGAGATCTGCGAGAGATTAGCGTCGCTGGAAGGTGGTACGCCGGAGGTAAAAGTGTGTACCTTGCATGTCTAAGACAGCGGCGACACTAAGGGACTGCTGGACGAAAACAAGATACCGATGATAGCCGCGAAGACAGGTATCAAAGGCGCGAATACCGTCGAATCGTTAAACGCCCGTGCACGGTAACTGATCCACGCGGAGATACGCTTGTACCCGTTCAAAATCGACTATCTCTCTTGGTCTCCTCCTTTTTGTGAAGCTTGCTCTCGCATTTTTCTATAATACACCCAATTCCGTGGTCTGCTGCTCGACGTCGCTCCAAAGAAATCATGTAAAAATCCAGAGTGCGTACGAACAACCAAATTTTGTCGATTCAAAACGTAAAACTCCAATATAGATCTCATTTTTGTTTCCAAATACACAACAATTTTCAACACTGGGAACTATTTACAATGTTTTACAAAACTAATACGAGTATATTTATTCAGATTTCTATAGTGCAATAATCGGGATAAGAATAGGAATAGGCAGAACATAGGTAGAGTGGTCAGAGTAGGGATGAGTGAGTCAGAGAGAGAAAGGGAGAGGGAGAGAGAGAGAGAGAGAGAGAGAATGCGTGGACAAGATAAAAAAAGCGTCATTGCAATCTCAATAATCGTATATTAAAAAATTTTAGATCCGCCATTCTGTGGAGTCCCATAGATCAATTTCAGCACTGTTTTATTTTATCTCATTAGTTCATAAGAACGTTTGCTTGAACCGCGTTAAATTAGAATCGTGTGAGGAACAGTTCGCGCGAAACTGTAATTTTTTGATCATTCGGTAAGTTTATGTTTAATCTGTTTGAAAGATTATTGTATAAGAAAGTTTGTTTTGTGTTGTAATAAGACGATGCGAATTTTATGCGCTTATAATTGATGCGAACGAATAGGGCACATTAAAATGTAAACTCTAAGAGAATATAATAGAGGCTACTTTCTTTTATCCCTAATGAACCCATTATCAAAGGAAATAACTTTCTAATTAATTCCTGTCTTGATAAATTAGTCAAGAAGAATTTCAATTTACATTAATCGCTAGAGACTGCTATATCGTGTACGTGGTTAGTCGACATCTGACGATAAGAACTAGATTATTGTTTGCAAGACGATCATTCTTGGAATGTGCATATTTTGAGTTATTGAATATTAAGGATAACAATCCTATATCTAAAAAGAATGCAACATAGTTGACGTGGTCCTTAAGGATTTTTCATGTAGATTAGAGTTTACAATATATAAAATTTAAAAATTTGTTAGGGGATCTTCTACTGTGCCTAGTTTTTTTTCGTTTCTTTGCAAATTTTTCTGTCAAAAAACAATCGACTACAGTTCGACTGTTTCAATTTTGTACTGATTAGGTGCTAGAAAATTCGAATTTAGCTGGAACGTTTCTAACTCTGGGTCGAAATGAGCCCAAGCCCCGCCGTTTGAGAATTAAAAGGTGCTCGAATATTACAGTGAGTCACCGTGACTACAATAAGATATATATGTATAAATTATGTGCTTCGGTGGGAATGGCAATAAAAACATTACAGTAAACCTTATTGCCAGCATATAAACACGCTACCAGGCTACACAAAGGCAATTTCTAATCCTCGGAGTTTCGGTTAACAATAGCGAGATGGAGGTAACAGCCGAATCGTCCGCTCCGTTTGGTTTCCGATCGGTGCGCAGGTGTAAATAACTGTGTCGATGGTTCGCAAGCAGAAAGTAACACGCGATGGGTGCACATAGTTACGGGGCCCCTGTGCACTTTGCAGGGTAGTTTCATAAATTTTCCTATTGAACCAGGTAGAAATCAGTCCCGGTGACCACTTGCTCCGGGGAAAGCAGGTAGGTAGGCGTGCGTTTACGGGCTCTGCTCGGTCCCTCGCGCAGCGCACGTGCTCACACATTCATCTGCTTGCACACGGATAATAGAGGAGGGAAAAGACCTCCTCGGTGTTCCGCCTATGCGAATAACGATGCTCTAAGGATGACCGTCGGTGGTCAGCTGCCCGTGTGTGAGCCCCGGCACCCTGATGGGGCCTACTCGACCTCTCGACAGGATCCTTGTCCAGGAGTTTTTCTTCCTAGCTGCCACGCCACGTTGTTGGTGCAACGTCGTTCAGATGACTCGTGTATTAGGCACTAATTTGTTTCAGCTGATGTATAGTCCGTGTTAACTTGGTCCGTGTGCGTATAGACTGACAACAACGAACACCTGCAATTATATTTTCTTTTTCTTTTCTTGCAGATTTCGGCCGGAAAACGTCTGCTCACTTCAGTTTGCGAATGTCGCTTATTGTTGGTGCTAGCTACGGCACCTGTTACGAATATTTTAATTTGCCGTTATTCAGAGCACAAGGATGTATTCGTGGGAGATTATTCAATAAACCTACTTTTTAAAATATTATACATTTTATGACGAAAATCGCTTGGGATTCGCTGCTACGATGCAAGATAAGAATAAATACATTGTTCTTGTAAAGATACAGTCGGTGTACAAAATATTCGTACTTTGCGGTCTGATTGGTCCGTGTTTCTCGCTAATAATTCCGGAACAAAGCCGCAGAGAACATTTTGGCAAAGGAAAAAATTTAGTACAACATTTTTGTGACAGCCTCTTATCGTTAAAGTAAATTCTTATATGCTTTTCAGATGAAAAATCAAGCACGGTATAATAAAATGTTTAATTTCCCTTTGGGCGACGCATCGGTCTCTTTGTATTTCAATTTCCGAGTAATTAAGTGACCGGATTATCTGGTCGAAGCCGGGAAATTTGCATATTGTGCATCGCGGGACAGCGATACTTGGTTCGAATAAAAGTGCGCAATTGCCGTCTGCAGTCTCATACGACGGTATGGCATTCGAAGGGGGATTTTACGGCAGATAACGAAGAATCTGGTGCAATGAGCAAGCAATTCAGCGCGGCACAAGAGGCTTCCGGTTCTGTTCCGTGAACGTAGGTAAGACGACGAACATCGGTGATCAGGTGCTCGTGTATGGGTACAAACACACCCCAATGGATGCACTCGACCTTTCGTGAGTACTATTCACAGCCTCTTCGTCCCTTTACCTGTCCTATTGTTAACGGTGCAACACCGTTACTACGGCTCGTGCATTAGACACTAATTTTATAATCCTGGTACCGTGGAAGCGTCCATGTGCCTTCTGTCTTTCGTCGAGTCCCCGGTGTATATCTAGCCCTCCCGCAGCCAGAGGAAGGCCTGAGATGTCCTTTACTGCCCAGGCATTATTTCAAATCGTCCACCAGCTTGCAGCTGTTTACCGACACTGTTCAACCTTCTCGACGAACCTGAACTTACCTCTCCGTTACTTGAATCGCACACTTGCTTCTATCAGTGTAATAGAAACTCCATGATATCAGTAATACAACAGAGGAACTGCAGAAAAGCAGCATCTTTGTTGGGGACAAATAAAAGTCAATGATATTGTGTAAGGTTATTACGGATTTTATGCATTTATCAAAGAAATGAGTTGGACTTGATAAATATCTTTATCAAGATATCTATACATTATTTTCAACCTATTAAATATATTAAGAAAGAAATTAAAATTCTATTTCAACCCAGTTCGTTGCAATTTTGCATGAAGATCCGCAGTCTAGTTATTACGATCTTCGAAAAAATCCCAAAGCGGAAAGTAAAATTACATTTAATTTCTTTTTTAATAGATCTGAACTTAACCCTCTGATTATCAATATTTTCTGCACGAATGTGTACAACATTCTGGTATTCTCTTTTTCGGTAATTTTCCTACTAATATAATTCAAGCACCTAGCAATAATGAAGAATAAAAAGTATCTGAGACTTCGGTGTGACCGAAAAATTGACATAGAGTTTTGTTACGGTGAACATGAATTTTTAATAGAATCCATTTCACCGAATAAACCAAATTCAATTAGGACCTTCAACTAACTGTCACGATACACTTTTTCTTTTTATTTCTGCATTGTCAAATAATATCGTTGCTCCGTAAGGTTGGTAGGGAAGTGTTAATTACAGAATATTTTAAGCAGATTACGCTCACAGAGGAGACGATTACGTCGGTGTACGGATCGAATACGCCCTCGTCCGGCAGTTGAAGAATCGCAAGTTCGAAGGCAAGACGCGGTGCAGCGAAATTTTCTAATATCCCGAGGTTCTGCCGATCAAACACCAATACCATTCGAGCGGGCAGATAACGATAGCCTATGCTTGATGAGAATCATTTATTTCTTCGGTCGGGAAACGATCTAGCAATTTCAATGTGCCGCAATACGTCATTCAAATATTTACCGAATACTTGTCCGTATTACGGATGCAATTATCGACGATCTGGAAGAAAAGCGCGTATCATAGCCTCGTCGGTTAGTTTCCCTCCCCTTAGCATCCCCGTCCGTCGGCGAGCCGTCCTCCTTCTTTCGCCGTGAGTCGTTTTTCACGATTCAGCAATTCCAATCTTGCCATTCAGCCGGCTTGCCGATCGGTCAGTCTTCGGGGAACACGTAAACCCTTCCGTTCGTGCACATTATATGTTTATCCGTCTTTATCCACTTTCCTTTTGTTCTCCCGCACCATTCTCCTCACCACTCTCTCTCGCCCCCTGCCACCCTTCCGTGTGCTGACCAGCCCCGACCAACGCGGCCTTTTCTTGAACGCTCCATCACGGACAACCAGGTAGTAAGTACGGTTCCGTAGGTACAGGTACAGGTACAGGTACAGGTGCATCAACACAAACATTCGAAAGCCCCCCTCGAGGCGGCGGCCTAACCAGAGTGCAGTTTTCTACGTCATTTTATTCTTTTTTGTTCCGTTTTAGTAAAGGACACGAATCGTTGACGTTTTACGAGCAGACGATTCCCCGTTTTCGGAAACGCACTTTACGAGCACCCCTGGCAACGAGGGGTAGCGGAACCAGCGTTGTCGTATGGATTAACCCGTTTTGACCTGAAAATAATTCAGTCGTAATTTTATGGAATTGTCGTTGTAAATATAATTGAGGCTGTTTGACAAAAAATGAGTTTATATTACGGGTCTTTCGAACTACCTGTTCCATACACGGGGCGACAGGTTCGCGAGTATTCAAAAGTTGAATTATACCGATTCATTCTTTCATATTTAATGAATTGCGCGGTACAGAAGGTTGGATTAAATAATTTTGACCATACATTTATAAAATCCGCGGACTACTTACCCACGGAGATTACTTCTTGAATTATTTTTCTAGTGAGAATCAAGTAATTGTATTATGACAACGTGTTAATGATTACCAAGATCACTCGGAATAATTAATTAAAAAAATCATTACAGAACAATCGATTACTGCCCAACTCTGTTGCTCGGTGCATCTGCTTGTTAGTATACGTTGGGAATAATTGCAGATTAAAATAAACGAATTACAAAGAATATTCTCACATGGTCGAGAAGGGGGTTATTTGCCATACGCGACTGTCGATTCACGATAGCGTGATCGTTCTTGACCTAGACCTCTTCGTATCGGTATGAAAAAACGGCTCATCAGGTTAGTCGGCCGTAAAAGCACGTCTCTACGAGAATCGTTGATTACGCTTGCAAGCTAAACAACCAGCGTGGAAGTAACGAGTAGCGAGACGAGTAGGGGACGGCGAAGGAAAGGAAGGGAATAGAAGGGAACCGAGCACGGAGAATCCGTGGCAGGGTGTAGGTAGCATGAAATAGGTACGGAGGGGCAATAATTATGAGACATAAAGTGACGAGCTTGGCCAGAGATCGTTCAGGGAATAAGCCTGCCCGCGAGAACGTTGAAAAGATGGACAACGTGCACGCAGAATTCCGGGAAAAGAACGAAGGGCGGGAGAAGGGCTCGGCTAAGACAATGTTGCGCTTCTCTGAAGGTCCAAGGAGTCCGAGCCATTAGCGCGAGTTCCATACCGATGGCCGAATGCCAAGTGCCCTTCGTTTCACTAAGCTCCACGAGAGACACGTACCGAGGGGAGAGAGAGACAAAAGAAAGAGAGACAGGGATTTAGGGGAAGAGAGACGGAACGATGGCGTGAAGCGAAGGCTGAAGGGAAACAAACGGAAGCAGCGAGCAGGAGACACGGGAGACAGAGAGAGAAGAAGGAGAGAGAAAGAGAGAAAGGGGGAGAGAGAGGCGCGGAGGGAGAAGAGAAAGTGAAAGAGAGACAGAGAGATTGAGTGCTTAAGGATGGCCCCAAGGCCTCTTGCCTTAACCTTACTCGACGAGGCAATACCTTGCCTCTTCTTTCTTCTTCTGCCTATCCTCCTCCCTTTCCCTTTCGATCGGGGACTTAAATTCCGCGCGCAACGCTTTAAACCCTTTCACGCACTCCTCTCCGCCACGGAAGTCGAGTGGACCCGCGTCGATTCCCCAGAGTTTTTCGAATTCAGATCGTGAGTACCAAGCGGAGAGAGAGAAGCTAATTGTGTATTTAAGTATGCATAATTGCCGAGCTCGCGGGTGAATGGGGATAGCTAATTACCACCAGAGGAGTCTTTTTTACTCTTAAGAATTATATGCGTATTATATAATGCCCTTAATCCGCATGTCCGCGCGGAACCACCGGCTTCAAGATTCCTTTTTCTCTTTTCCACATTTTCTTTTTTTATTTACATTCTAGGACCGATTAATCGCGACCATTCAAACGCTCGGCTACGTTACGTGTAGTTAAAGATGTCAGCCAGAAGTATTTGAACGTGTTTGAATGAACCCCCTGGCGGGCCCGTCTTCTTTGTGAATAAGATGGAAGGCTATTACGAGCTCATTCAACCTTTTAATTTTACGCTCGGTCCGCGATTTGGTCGGTTTTCAGTAATTTTGTACTATTTATGGAAATCAGT
This sequence comes from Halictus quadricinctus, assembly GCA_028454245.1. Lineage (NCBI taxonomy): Eukaryota > Metazoa > Arthropoda > Insecta > Hymenoptera > Halictidae > Halictus > Halictus quadricinctus. The sequence goes on along the minus strand of CM052118.1, from coordinate 10,098,232 downwards.
CCGTTCATTCGAGGAATCGTGTGCGATATTGTATATCGACATGCGATTTGCCTTAGACCGGAAGTTTACTGTGCGTTATTCGAGAATCAGTTAACCCATTTCGCGTCTGATGATTTCTTTTGTGACAATAATTAATTTCTGGATTAGAAAAACCCACGGTTATTTCGTTATTTTGTTTGAATGGCAACGTCAATGACGAGGAATCGCGTGAACACATGTATTCAAAATCAAGTGAAAATGTTCGGATGTCGTTGGTGTGTTGCACGGTCATGTATCCGGAAACGCGTTTTCCTTCGAGTCAGTTTTCATAAAATCTCGTTACCGCACTTGCGAACAGGAAAAGTGCACTTGTTTTGCACGACGACACACGGCCCCGGGTTGTCTCTCTAACTCGTCAAAACATAAAAGACGTCGGATAGGAAGTTTCACCGCGTCCATCTTCATCGTTCTATCTCCTCGGAACTATAACTCGAGAAACAAACACGTAATCTATAATAAAGCGTTCTCATTAGTGTCGGATGAGTATAATTCGATATAGAAAATCTGATGTGAAAAGTATCACGGATACTCGACTATTCGTACATCTTCTTTGATCAAATTTGAGAGGTCGGTCGAATCGATAGGAAAGCTTCTCTAATTTTCCCGTACATAATTTATTTGATTATGAAAAACTGTTCTGCAGACACTTGCGCGGAAAGGGCATGGAAATAATACTTGCCAATGATTTGTCTCGGAGAGAGTAAATGATTGAATATAAAATTTGTACTTCAGACGGTTGAAAATACAAGGGAATTGTATTAGACGTTGTCCAGAAGAAACGTTGTTTTCGAAAGGCATTATAAGTGAGGTCTGGCAGAATATTGTAAAAGGTGGTTAGTCTAAGCTGGGCGTGTTATTCAATACGATTTACGGTTGTCCGGGAGATCCGCAAGGTGCTTCTCGCGACAGGTAATGCTGTAAACCAATACAGAGTTTCTTAGAAAGCTGTCCTTCGTGTAAAAGAATTACTTTTGTAGATCTTCGGCCGGCAGTTGACAGAGTATATACGCGGTCGGAAGTGAAAATTTTATGCCCCGATGAGTTTTTGGCGATTCAGTTAGGTAGACACATACACCTTGTCGACGACACACCATAAAGCATCCTCCGGGGCCCTATTCTTCGACAATTCTTATTTCTCAGTTAAGGGTATCGTTTACAAAATTGGTGTCCCTTTTACACACTGCGAATTATTGTACTCTCACTTATCCACCTGAATATTAATTACTTTATGTTCGAAAGCAACAAGTGCATTTTATAACCGCTCGCAAATTGCCCATAAAAGTCCATTGTGGTGGAACTTTGGATTTGGAGGTATTTTGAATTTATTGTTAACACCAGATACACGGAGTACCTATTAAACGTGACTGTGCTACACCTACTTAATAAGAATATTAGTATATATTTAGAATTTAGATTATATATTTACATTTTCATATAGATTTTACAGTGTTCACGCCATAACCAGCATTTCTCTAGATAATAATAAATATTAGAAAAATATGAAAGAGGAAATAGTAATACTTTATAAAGAAATTTTTATTTTATAAAACTGCATTTATTCAGATTTTTAGCGAGATTTATCATAATAGATCTTCGAAGGAATAAGCTTATTATCATAATTCCACATAAATGCATCCTTACAGTTCCAATAAATGCAGATTAACGAAACCCATCATTTTAACGTAGTTCTAATTGTTAGAAGCGGAGGTAGATAGACTGGAAAAATATGAAAACTTCCATGAAATATTTACATAAAAAGGAATGTTTTACGTGGATTCTCGTTGGATGTGAAGTAAGTTGGAAATATCCGAGGATATTAATATAATCCCTTAATGAAAGATGATAACCAGCCTTCAGTGTCATCATAATTAAAGGTTGGTATTTGAAGTAAATTGATTTGCTATTTCCGAATTCAAGATATCATTTTTGTGACAAAAAATATAAAACTGAATTCAGGATCTAAGAATTCGTAATTTAATGCAATTTTCATTTATTTACGGAAAATACGGTTCAATAACCACTATAGGTTAAAGTAACTCGGATCTTCAATTAGACCAACAGGAGAATAATTCAGTATACGTAAGTCATCGTTATACCCGAAAACGTTGGTTATATTTAGACAGACTAATTTTTATATGATCCTGGCTGCTTGCTTTATCAACATTTCAGTGACGTATCAATCATTACTAGATTGCGGACCTTCATGGAAAATAAAAATTTCGATGGAAAATGTACTTCCTCTCTTGATCAATTTATCAAGTCACGAATAATGTAATAACAGTCTTAAATTCTTTCAAGGTCTTCACAATTTTGTGTATTTATTTTTGTCAGAAATGCATAAAATCCGCAGACTTTTATCCTTTCGTTCGAATTTAATTCATAATTAAACAGGAACTGTAACAATTCAGAGACTGTAAAATATCAATAAAATATTCATTCGTAATGAGAACGCTGCTTTTATTATACATCTTATTAGATGATGTTTCTTGTTATTACAAGTAGACCGCAGATCATTGTGCAAAATACTGTAATTTCGACCAATTGCATTTTTAATAAAAAATTTTCCTCACGTTATGTAGCGATCCAATTGTTCTAACTTGTCAAAAGAATTCAAGCAGTATAGTCCAATATTGACAAAGTTATGCGATTTTTAAGAGCATTGGAGTATTAGTGTGAGTCACTGTACGTACAATTAGAGGATCGAATTAACGTAAAATAGTATCAGAACGAATAAGGGGTCCGCAGGTGAACGGAGCGAACAATAGAGAACCAACAAACTAACATTGCCGTTTATACGGTTGCTCCGGTCCCATTGTTTAATGGTGTCCCGACATATGTATGTAGGTATATGTGTTAAACGCTCAGGTAGAACGTTCGAGAGAAAACGTAGGAGGATCGTGAACGAACCGTGACAGAACCTCGCGAACTCGACGCCGATCCTTGAATGAATCTAACTATTCCTGTGCAGGGTTTCACGTAGGTGCAGGATCCGCGTAGCCGTGCTCCATGTATGAATGAACGCAGAAATAGCTCCGCCAGGAAGTGGTGCTATAATAAATACCCCGTCTAGCAACTCCACTCCGGATTTATCCCCCTTCCCTGTCAACCTAATCATACATCTCTCTAAATTGAAAGGTTCTTAATAATGATAATAAGGAAGGTCGATCCGTCTCTGTTGAACTCGGCTAATTTAATCGCTCGATCTCCAAGACAGTCTTTCCTCCCCAATCGTTCCCGGGCCGTGTTCTAATAGCTACCGGAGACTCCAAATATACCCATCAACGGATGACCGTGTTCGAAGCATCGAGATACCGCGACGGGGATCGTTCGCAAGGAAACTTGCTTGTTAAAGATTCACGAGCCTCAACGCCGCTTGTACAGGTGTATATCTAATGCGTGAACAGTTTATTGTCGGGGACGATTGCGAGCGACGACCTCCGGGGCTCCGTTCTTTGATATTCAAATCGCAGCCGTCGGAGACTACCTGCAACTTTTACAAGTTTCAATCCGGCGACTACCTTTGGCCACTTGATCTTTCCCGAACGTAAATACAACATTCCGAGCTATTAAATAGCGAATTACTTGCTCAGTAAATATTCTGTTGCACGTCGTATATTTCATTTACCAGGTACAATGTTCCATCGACAATTCCTTAAAATATTTCGAGAAACATTCGAACACTGAATTTCCTATTCCTGAGAAATCGTCGATATTTCTACTGTGATAATTTCGTTAAAAATAATATAGTACGATATACCTGGACTCATTATATTTTATATCCACAAAGTTATTTCCGCTTCTATTTTTTATTTGTAGTCATTATAAATGAGAGTATTTAATAATTAAAACTACTTCAAATTTACCAATTAGTTACAGGTCCAACATGACACGAGTAAAAACAAAATCAAGGAAACGAAACATAAAAGTGTCAAATAGATTTACAAGTCTCTGTGTGAGTGTCTTTATGTGACTTTACCCCTGTATAACCTCAGCCGTTATTGCACCCACGGCTTCCATCGCGTATTTAGGGTAAATACAGGTGACACGGGACAGCACGTAATATGAAACGCCGTATAATCCCCATAAAAAATAATAAACCCTAAAGATAGTTGGATATGTATATTAGTTCCCCAGAAGCGATGAATAATCATGCCAACAATTGACCGTCAGTCGAGCATTCGTTACTGGAAGAGAAATATTTCTAGTTTCCATGGTGTGCAGAAATTTCTGCAAAAAAGTGAATGAAAGATTAAGTTGAACATTGTTATCTTTGTATACGGTTGAATGAAAATTTCGCTTCGATTTTGTGCAACGTTCCTGGATGAAAATAATGATAATTATGTTTGTTTTAATTTAATTGGTGCATTATCGAGCAGCTTGTACTACAACGTGCAGCGCAATAAAGATAATACTTGAAAAGTACGTTTGTTTGGTTTGGTCGAACTGTGGGATTTCACTCCTTTAGAAAACTTTTTAAAATTTGATTGTATAAGTTTCTACTTATTGTATATCCTTCATTCCCTCGCATAGGTTTTATCAACCCTCGAATAGAAGGGTCCGTTGGGTCGATTTTGACTCAGAGTTACAAACAGACCATATAAATACCAACTTCTTGACATTCGGTTAAAGTTATTGGTTATTTATACGAATCCTATAGGGACGTCGTTCGTGCATCATACTAGAAGGAGAAAAATCTACTTGTAGTCAGACCGTATATGACCTATTGAATATAACTCTGCAGCTTGTTAATACGTAAAACAGGATTTCGAACAGAACCGAAGTTATTTTTGAATGACCCAATAGTACACGAGGTCAGACGATTAAATACGACACACGTTCATCTATTATTGCTAGAATGTTAAAATAATCGATCACCATAGGGAGACTGTCCGGTGAATATTAGCGTTCACAAATCTTTAGAAATACTCTATAAAAATAACATAATACCTATTCTCGCTACTGTTTAACACGTTCGGCGCCGCGTCACCCATATTTGAGTGACGGAATTAAAATGAATTTTTACGTTGATACATTCATTGTACTAAACTTGATTAGGATCTGTGACATGCAAGAAAGTTGGAGGATTACTCAGTATCATACATTAATTATTTGCTATTTTTATTTCATTAAATAACTTACTTTGATTTTATGGAATTTTTGGGGTTTCTAGTTGGGCGTTCTAAGTGTTAAATAGAAAGGAATAAATCCTAATAAATCCTATATAATTTCTTTTTGTACACCGAGAGAAATAAATTTGTTGAACAATTCCCCGTGGCTGTATCGTTGCAACCCGAATAATCGTACGTTGAAAATATTAGATCCCGTGATTCCGTTGGGTCCCTTGGTGTTAAGATCGAGTAGGAGGGCGCGACAGAACGTACGTTGGATCGTGAGGGTACGCGCGAGCGTGAAGAATTTCTATTTACACGTCCTCGGGGCAGCAATCTCGGTCCGCGGAACCGGATTCAAGGTACCTTTCAGCGGTTCGTCACCGGACGATCCCGTGACACTAGTTGCCAAGCGAATTTATCGTTCGCAGGACGTCGGGCCGTGCCGGGCCGTGCCGGGCCAAGGAGTCGACGGACAGCGGACGGGTTTCTGGGGTATAGTTCCATCGTTAAGGAGCCGGAGTGGTTGTGGGCTGGATAGGGAGATGGTTTAGGGTCCATACATAGAAGGAGCCGGGCACGTATAAGGACGGAACGTGTGGGGTATTGACTAGCCGGCTGGTCCCGGCAAGGGTTGCGGCTAAGACGGAGCAGAAGAGGGACGAAGAGGGCCCGGTGTATCTGAAGGAACGGAAGGAGGTGGACGGTAAGCAAGCGAGAAACACAAGGCGAAAGCGAGAAAGCGAAATCGGAAGAGAAGACCGAGAAGAGAAGGAGAAGGAGGAGGAGGAGGAGGAGGAGGTGGTGGTGGAGAAGGAGAAGGAGGAGAACAGCTGAGAGAAGAAGAGGGAGCGAGGAGAGTGATCTCTCTCATTGCTAAAGGTGGTTCTAGGTTGGAGGGATGAGACGCGTAGCGTAGGGTGGTCGGGTGGACTACCTAAGACTGATATGGATTGTAGATTATTCTGGACCTCGGGGTGCGGCTTGGCCAAGGGTTAGTATCTCAGAACCCTTGGCGTTTACCTCTACCTCCTCTCTTCTTCTGCCTCTACCTCGTTCTCATCCCGCGTTACCAAACCTCTCGGCGTCCACTCACACTATCCCTTCAACATCCACCGATCTCTTCGTGCTTCCTACCAACCCCCCGCGCTGTTGCCCACCACCCACCTCGCGGCTTCTCGCAGTAGCAGTTCGTCTGTTCCGACGTGGCTAGGCCTGCGGCCGATTACATGCCTTTCCGTAATCCGATGTTGCGCGAATCCCGCGTTTCAGGTCAATTCCCTGTGTTCTCGAAGATTCAAAACCTGCGGAATTTCCGTGGCAGACATTTACTGATAAGATCGCTGCATAACTGATCCTGTTCTATATTATATACGGGGTGGCCCATTTTAATCGTTACCACCACAGCCACACTACCGGACATATCAATTCGAACAGTTTTCCTTTTGCTCGTTACGAACGTTTTGCTTCGTTTTTCGTTTAGACTCACTCTAACTGTCACAAAAATTAGGATGTCGCGGGTTGCGTTCAAGTACATAAAATCACTTTTTTTTTCCTTACACAGCGGATCCAGAAAGTATTGAAATGCTAAATTTAATATTATTTTTAGTATTTAAATGCTAAATACTAAATAATAAATCGTCAACATTCAAACTGTGGTAATTTCGTTGACATCGATAGTACATCGATAAACCTAGTCTCGTTTTAAGACAATCTTCCACCACGTGACATCGTAACATATTTAGATGAAAAATTCGTGGTAGTAACTTTAATTTCGAATTTATTCCAATTTAATTTCAATGAGTGATCGACCAAAAGTAATAATATTGTACGATACTGCACGCTGTCATTATAGGATACACGAAAAGTTTCTGTCACAGCAGAATAAAGGATTGTAACCTGTTTAAAAACAGGCAAACCTGTTGGTATCGTTTACATAATTATAGTAGAATCTAACTATCTCACAGGATAGTCAATTGAGACACTGAATTGTTTTGTTCTCAATTTTCACGGGACCGTACATTACATGTATCGGTACAAAACAACAATGCAAGAGTTTTTCGCATGCACAACGTTCCAAATATTTTACGTTCTACGATATTCGCTAAGAAACCCTTCTATTGTATTTATCTTTAAAGATCAAGTACTATAGGCATTTGGCTCCTGTTCTTTTGGCTCGCAGCCACTCAGTGCTACAGTCAGCGTAATTGAGTGAAAGAAATAGTGTGGACTGTCAAGAGATCTATTAATATTTTTGTTTGAGAGACACTCTCACAGATAATAGAATTTACCTACAAGCGAGAGCAATCTAATCATAGGATATCAATAATCATTGTAACAGGATAATCAGAATCGAATAAAGTCAGAAAATGTATGAACGGTTTTAAGGTTCTGGTGGTAGAATGGGGGAGAAGAATAAACTGATGTCTCAATCTTCATAAATTTCTCCAAATAGTTTGTCGATACTAAACTCACCAGAAAATTAGATTATTCTTAAAGTTTCCAAAAGATGTTCGACCGGTCTGAGGGGCCGCAAAGGCTATTACGTCGGTTTTCCTTGTAGATCACGCATCTCGAGCTCTCCATTTTTACGGTTAGGCCCGCGAAGTAGCGGTGCATTGTTAATGACGGTTGATGACAGTTGTTACAGCTTAGTTGGCGACTATTAGTTTCTCGTGTACCTGGTACGCCTCGGCACACGCTCGGTAATTACGTGTACGTTCCGTCGACCGGTGTTCTAGAACGTAAAGCTGCGTGTACACTGGCCAGAACAGGCGATGGGTGCCTTAAAATGGACGCTTTTAATTATTCCATGGCTGCCATGACTGGGTTCATTAAAATCTTTACGCGCCAATTTCTGTTTACATATTTTTGAACGTATTTCTTGGAGATCAACGCTGATCTTCTTATCGGACCTAATAAAAGTGGCTAATAATTTGAACTAGCTACTAGAAAATTAGGTGTCAACCGGAAAGTTTACAATTTTGACGTAATATAAATTACTACCCATTTGAACTTGCTACTAGGTAATTAAAATTTCAATGGAAAATTTGTTTTTTGGACCTGATGTAGGTGGCTAATGATTTAATCTTGTTACTAAAACATTATAATTTAAACTGAATGTCTGTTATTTGGACCTAATATAGAGAGCTAATAGATTTGAACTCGTTGCAACAAAATTAAAATATAAATGGAACTATTGAAATTCCCACGATGAAAGTGTAAATCTGTATATCAAGAATATTTTTCAGATATAACATTTTTGTTGAGCAATTATTTAAAGAAAGTCTAAACAGTCTAAAGAAAGAAAGTCAGTTTTTATCGAAATGGTCAAAATAAATCATTTCTTCAAAGAAAATAAATGTAGTGTTTGTCAGCGATTTCGAAAATTTCAGTTTTTCGAAAAATGACAGTCACTCGATTTAAAAGATGCAATTTACGCTTCGAAATCGTCGGCCTTGTATTCTACAAAAGAAGTTCAACATGTGTGCAAACATTATATTGCAAGTATTAGCTTATTACACCGGAAATAATTACAGAAATCTTCAGTTAAGTGGATACATTATTTGCTTAGATGTCCTTGGTATCGCTTTTGAAAAGATACATCTAAGACAAATGCGGATGCATAGAGTTTTAATACGTACAATGTTCTTTTCATGCATAAAGTTATAATTTCTGAAATTTTTCAATGAAATTTCAAAATACGTTTATTATTATACAAGCAATTTGTTTTCTGGATAGTATATTATTCCTTTTTGAATACTTTATCACCTTTAACTCGGAAAGCACTATACGAGTCACTGTAACTTCATGCCAACCAAGTTTTGCACAAAACACTTTACTCGGATTTTAGAGGCATAAACGCTTCCGTGTATTCTGCAATAGATATACTGGGTGCTTTCTAAATCGTAGTATAATTGGGAAGTGAATCATTCAACATGATAAAATAAAGTGTAATCAAATATATTCATATGATACTTCGTTTCGAAAATAACTGTCTTTGAAAAGTTAGGTGCACACGTTAATCAATAGGAATTTGAGTGATGTGTCTGGTTATCACTCACCGTTTCTACTTGTTTTACGTACTATACACCGTTAGCCACACCAAATGACTACCTCAGCTATTAAACTATGTTAAATTTGTTATTATAGTGTATGTTAGATCGTCGAAATTACATAAATACTATTATTTAGTAATAAGTTATTACTAGTTATTATTAATGATACACATGTAGGCAAAATGTGAAATATTCATGAAAATTAACGGAAAATTGGCATCGCATTCATTTTTGTGCTACAGTTTTCCATGCATGTGAATTTGAATGTATAAATTAAGTGTGTGCAAAAGTTTCAATCGTTTTTCTAATTTTCTTTTATTTATTCGCGATACACGAGGTGTGTCACCAGTCGACAATGAATTCAGCTATTTCGTCACATCAACGGCGAACAATTGCGCAAAAAAAAGCGGAAGATTATAATCATTATAATTATAAGTAATTATGCAGGAACGATTAAAAATTAAGATACGAAATGAAGCCTGTGTTATTGTATTATGAACAGTAGAACAGTGATCGTCAACGTGTAAATATTTCCTTTCTGTCACGGTACGGCAACTTTGCATTAGACCGAGGTATCGTTTGCATTATGCTCTAGTGTGAGCACAGCTTAAGCCTAACGTTCTGGCAAAAGCGGCGGCTCGTGGACGCAGTGACCCGCGTTGTGTACGCCGAATAAAATTAAAAACCGCTTACATAAGACACGGTTTTTTACTTTGCGCCCGGGCACCGTTTGTGCAACATTGTTTGATTTTAGTTTCTTGCCACGTTCACGTTTGGGCAGCACCTCTGCGATTCCATTGCGAATCGAATTCCTTTGTACGGATACTTTTACTATTGACACTATTATCAGATCCTCCTGTGCACGACAGTTTTCAAGCGTTAGATCGTATCAGGCCCCGCGGAACGTTCTCATATATCTTTTTGCAAGCAAGTTAAGTGGATTTCGCCATTAAAATGATTTCCATTACGCTGAACAACCTGTTCCCGGCATCACTCGAATCGCATACACTCACCGGCAAAAGTTTAGAAACAAAACAAAACTCCAACGAATGTTATATATCTGTTGACTTCGTACGATCCGTGTGCCTTTAGACATTTCTTTCCGGTTTTGTCGAACGATAAGCACGCGTGTTTTATTTTTTAAGCGAGTGTTTGTCCACGTAAATAACAGAGGAAAATGTAATTTACGCTAGTCCTCGTTTCTGTACTTCTGACGGAGAATGTATTTATGCGTGTCTTGACTGTCTGGTTGTAAAGTAATATGTCAAACTACTGAATTATGGTGTGAATAACGTTCATTTTAGACGTTACAGAAGTGACAAGAAGTAATTGTATAACGATAACAGCGAAAGTATTTAAACTCAAACCGAACGTGAATTTAATAGTGATTAGAACTGTGTAATAGACGTTTACATAAATTTGTTTACCTATTTCATTAGTGACAATAAAATGTAATATTCGTATAAATATATGTAACTACATCATCACATAATATATTTGCTTCTATTTCAATAAAAAAAGACCAAGACTCATAATAAATTAAGAAATTGCTTGTTTTTGAAATTAATCGCGACCGTTCGAGGTAAAAGATTAGGTTTAAATGTTACACTACTAATATTTTAATAATCCTCCTTTAACTATAAAATTCATTTAACCCTTTAAAGTGTAATAATGTAATTCAAATGAAAATTGACATGATCGCATTTCTTACAGTAGAAGTTTTTTGTGTACATTTGTCACTCACAAAACCATTGAACTTCAATTTAGCGAACTCGCGTATGTCATGGGAGCGGAGGTTAAAGTTCACCAGGGGAAGTACCGTTAAAAACCACGTATTAATTTGAAAGGTGAAATAACAGAGTACGACGGTGGTTTTAAATCATGTCGCAACGCGTTGCGAATTGTATCAAATCCGAATTGTTAACATTCGTTGCTCCGTATGCACGCTCGTCCGCGGTTAATCGTCGTTTCCAAGTCCACGAAATGAATTAACGTAATCGCTGTATCGCGAAATCATTATTAGGTTTCTATCGTGTAGAACGGTGCGCGTACGAGTAATTGTGCATTACATGGTAATCACGCGGGCTCAGCGTACGCGAGGCTATCAATTGGGAGTAAATCCGTGAAAGCCATTATTACTTATCGTGAAATCGTTTATCCTAACCGATTCGTTCCGCCTATAACTCCCTACCAGCGATCCCGGTATAACAATTACACGTGGCTGTTGCGAATAAAAGATCTACATCACTCGAAAGATGTTTGTGTAGAACGGTTTCGCGCGCGCAAAGTTCACCGACACGGATACACACACAGACAGACAGTGGGTTTACTTTAGCGAGGATTGAACGGCGCAGCACATTGTTACAGGAGATTAATATACTTTAAAAAGGTTGCGGATTAAGAAACAGATTGAATGTTAGATACTTATTTATTAATTTATTGGTAATCAATGGAACGAGCTCCGAAACACTCGAGTGACCTCCTTCACGGACTACGGAAAACCATTAGGGGGCTCGGACTCGAAATCGATTGTTTCCACGAGTTATTAATCGATGGTCGATTGGTGTATGAGGATCATCTCAGAATGAACTCATTTAATTGGTTTACTCGAGGCCGAAATAGCTTTTTCTTCTGTTGCGGCACTAACGATTCATTTCCAGTAGTCCTGTACCGTATCATTACGATACTATCAGCAAACTAAATACTCGGGGAATTAATTAAATCTTATCTGCGTAGCTTCTGTTAATTATAACTGGCGTGGAATTGTTATAATCGTATTGGCGAGGTACAGATTCCGATTCACAGTTTAAAGACACAGTTTCTTAAAGGGTTAAGCAATTTTGTCTTTTTGTTTTATCAACAAAATTTTTGTTCACATTTTTGGGAACAGTTGGACAATTGATATTTCGAAAAGATTTCTTAGATATTCGCGTAAACTGAATTTAAACGTAATTTATTCTTTGTATATTAATGAATGCATTTATTAGAAAAATATGAGAATCCGAAAATTTATAAATGGAACATTTCCTCAGGTGGCGTTTAATAATTATTTATTATTAATCCTGCGGATATTGCGGTTCTAAAAATTCATTCCAGTCGAGGTGGAACTGAAAGATACGTTAATTTTGAATGTGAATTGCAATACTTACCGTTGCAGACAAAATATTTTATTAATGTAGAGTATATACAGTGACTCCCAATAGTACTCGGACGCTTTTAAAAATCGTATAACATTGTTAATATTGGACCATACGACTTGGATTTTTTTAAAGAGGTTAGCATCATTGGTTTGCTACATAAAGTGAAAACAATTGCTTAAAAAAATTGCAATTGGTCGAAATTGCAGAGAAAATACTAAAAGTTGTGTTTTGCAACATTTTTACGTGGACCTACATTGAAAATTTAGAAAGTACGATTTGTAGATCTGTATGAATTATACATATTCTGAGAATTTCATCAAAATCGGTCAACGTTGCAATGAGCTACAGATGTTCTAAAATAATCACATAAGAGCGAAATTTCCTGACAACGCCAAAATTCTGCGATTTTCACTCTTAAGCTTTCATCGTTAAACGTTTGTAGCTCACTGAAATGTTGACCGATTTGGATGAAATATTCAGAATATGTATAATTGATA
>CM052118.1:9991652-10077999 GCA_028454245.1 Halictus quadricinctus | reverse complement strand
AAATTCTTATAATGTGTCTCTCGTATTTTATCGTTTAACCGATTTGTTCGATTTAAATAGTCACTTCATGAAATATAGAACACTGTAAATAAGGCTATTTCGAGCGCACGTGTATTGCGCATTTCAAGGATGGGGATTAATTGGTCGGACTGCTCGCAGACGTTATCACCGTTTATGTTCAAACATCTTGCGCGCATAGATCAATAGCATTAACAACTCACACTAATGGTCACTGACCGTTTTGTATAAATATTTACGCACGTTCTAATTCCCGTAATCTGCCTTAAACATTATCAGTGTTCACTTACTGCTGTCGTACGCAGAAACAAAATTATTAAAACAATACAAAAATTAAATAAGGGAAGAAACTCGTTGTTGTATCAACGACTAATACGATTAAATATTTTGTCATCATTGAAATTGAATTTATCGAGAACCAAGTAAGTTTTGCTGGAATAACGTAAACTTTAAACAAAATACAAATTTTTGAAGATAATTTTAAGAAACTACTGTTCAATGAAAATTTATTGTTTCTCTTAATCAGCTCAAAAAGTCGAAAATAATGCAACAGTGTTCCTAAGTTCTTCTTTAATGTCTTTCCAGTTTTGTATTTGACGTATTGTCATATAGCATAATTGTCATTGTCATATATGACTTTGCAGACAAAACTTTTATACTTAACAAGCACTCGTAAGCAACAATCATTGTCTTTATTATTTCACAAAAATATGTAGATATAAACAGACGCACGAGTCGTGCTGCAATTATTATAAAAATCAGCAAAGTTGCCAAATAGATTAGAGACGATTAGCACACGTTTAATAATGTTGACCAGACAACGTCGTCGTTCTTCGACTGAATTTAGTATCTCCGCAAACTTTTTAATAGTGCCGGGCAAGTATTGTGCATCTAATGACTCGGACCAGCGAGCGTCACTAGCGGAATGACCCAATTAACGTGTCTACCCGGATCATAGCAGCGTCAGCATGTCAACTTAATTGCGGCTAGCGAATCAATACATCTCGTCGGGTAAAGAACCGGTAACCCGAAAGTTTCCTTATCGGGTAGCGAGGTAAAAGTCAAAGTGCTGGACCGTTCCCATTCCGGGGCGTTTTGCTGGACACTTAAACGCGGCAGCTTAACTTCAGCAAACTCGGCGATAGAAAGAAACGGAAAGTACAAGGTCCCCGATAGACGTGTCCGTCTAGGCATCCGGCAAACGCGAGAGAAGAAAGACGCAGGACAGGGATGAGAGAGAGAGAGAGAGAGAGAGAGAGAGAGGTGGATCGAGATGGGGAAGGGGTTGCAAGGGTAGATCCGTTACTGTCAAACAGTGGCGGCCGTCGGTACCGCTTCTACCGAAGCACCTTGTGCACGTGAATCAATAGCATTAACCCATTCCATCCTATCAAAAGGGGTGGGCTGGGTGGTCCGCTGGGCGAAGGAGGAGGGGGTGCAAAGGGGTGGCAATAGTAACAATCCTGAGGTATTTAGCCGCTCGCCCCCAGGACAGCGAGGGAGCCAAGATACCGCTAAGACCGTCCGCGTACTCTGTAGCATCCATCCCATCGCGCAGACCCCTTTCCTCCTTCTCCTTCTCGTTCCCTCTGTTGCCTCCTCTCTTTCTCCAGCCATCGGTATTTGCTTCTATCTGCCCGGTGGCTCCTTGTCCCACCTCTCTTCCTACACCTCCGTCGACGTATCGTGGTGTATTCTCATACGGACTTACTATCCCTAGGTCTTCGGGAACCGTGTGTTAGATGCACGTAAGTGTGTTCATACCGGGTGATCAGCCGGAAAGCTTGCCCCGGGGCTGGGTCAACCTTACGAAATTCATGGGAACGTGGTCTGTATTATCAAAATCCCGGACAGGACTTACAGTATTGTTTCGCGTAATTTTCCGAACCGCAATCCCTACGCGATGCGACGAGACGCGACGCGACCCGACAGTGCGCCACGACGCGACGAAAATCTTGCTTGACCACGGACACTCGTGTCGATTTGCATCTCCTTCGATCGACTCCCAGGAAATTATATCTTGTGTTGCGCAATACGTTTGTTCCCGCTTCTCTGTATGAAAATTCAGCACTGATTCGATTCAAGGCTCGTTTAATTAACCCTTCAGGGACGACTGTCCGCTGTACCGACTCTGACGAATATTTGGATATTTATTGCACAAGGTCATGTTATCAGGGTGCGTGTCCGTTTGAGACATATTTTGTACGAAAGGAATAGCACTCTCGAGTACTATCGGAGAGCGCTATTCCTTTCGTGCAAAATAAAACAGTGACGAATTTGACTCTCGGAAGTAACTCGCGACAGTTTCACTCTCAAATGGACACGCACCCTTAGTCTGAGTTCTACAATCGAGAATTACAATTCGAGAAGCTAGCTAGGAAAAATAGCGAACGATCGAAATCATCGACAGATTATATCAGGTCGTTGCATATGAGATACCCGATTTTAAGAAGTGTTTTATTTAAGAAATACTATTGCAATCTACAGGTCTATTATACAGGCCGAATAACATGTACAAGCGAGGTGATTTCTTATGAGGAAATAATTTTTTCGTCCGAAGCCTCGTTTTCGAGAAAATCGTGTTTGAAAATACGCGTGCTATTCGATAGGAAACGTCTGACGGGTCTGATCATGACCAACCAATTCTACTTCGTGCATTGTATACTGAAGCACGCGAACCCGACGGACTTTGAACTAATTTTTTTTCTTACTTGTTGTACGATATTTATTATGACAACGGAATTTATTCAGCTTTTTTCAAACTCCATAAAATACAGAAGTGTATAACGTGTTCAACATTACTCTGTTTACATTTTTATACGTGGCAAATAGACTATTCGAAACAAACACGATGTCGCCCTTAAAAAGGGAGGGAAGATTTAGGTCAGAAAACAGAGGGGTCCACTGGATTGGTCGTTCTTGTCTCGTCCATTTTTCATTGAAATTCCGATATAAATGATGGCTGACTTTGACTAAAAAATGAGGTGAAGGTCCGCTCTACCGGTGCCTGATTCGTAGCCTTTCGCCAAGAGGCGCTACATAAGATAGACAAAAACATCTAACAGTTTTACCCGACAAAGTTACGTAGTCTTCAACCTTACATTGTCTTCGCCTCTCTTCCAGGTGTACGAAACGTAGCGAAATTAAGCTATGACAATAACGGAAGTGAAGTGAATAAATTTCATACCGGAAAGATTTTCTCACAAGGTTGCATTTTCGAGATTTCAAAGTCACTCGTGTTTTCTTAAAGAATGCTGTAGAATGAGAAATTGTCTGAATGGTCAGAGGACGAATTCGTTCAGTAATTTGTTAAATTCCAGGTAACTTTTTAACGATGACAAACAATTTGTTGATAAACAAGCGTATTAGACTTTCGCGTTAATTTAAAAAATACTAGTTCACTAGGTTTATCCATTTTAGAAAAAGTAATGTTCGAATTATAGATAAAATATTAAATTCATCGTCCATATTTTTGCAATAATATAAATGTACTATTACACTTCAAAATTATAGTGGTTAAACGATGACGTTAAATACGTCTACCTACATTCTTTTTTTGTTTCATTACAAATAACAGGGACATGTTAGATTGCGCTTTTGCGCAATTAGTTAGATGACTCACAGCCTCTGTGTCTTGACCTTGTCTTTTCAGTTACGGTTGTTCTTTACTACATTAACTGCACAGCTATCTACATAGGATAATACTATCAATAAACAATAATAAATTAGAACTATATGACTAGTTAGACCAAGAATAAAAGTGTTAATCGGAATGTATCCCATCACTATGAAGCATTGCATGTTTGCACAAATGTTTCAGCACAAAGCAGGTTCATCGTGACGACTGCGATGAAAAATAAAAAAAAAAGCATCGCAACCGTGCGCACAAATTTTTGTGCTGACAGTCGGTCCACCGACACCGAGTCGATGAAAAGTAAAAATTAAAACAACGAGAAGTACTAATCAGAAATGTTCCTCGTATCACAATAAAGCATCGAGACCACGCATACAAACTTTTTACGCAGGTTCTACCTCGGGATACCCCGGAATCTCACATCGCAGCTAAATACACGCTCTCTCCCCGAAAAATGTTTCTATCCACTGTCAGCTCGAGTTTTTCGCTCGCCTGTGGAACGTTATCGAACGTGAAGACAGTCGATTCGCCGAAACGATACTCAAAGCGTGCTCTAGAACAAACGGGTAAAAACGCGCGCGGGCGGGGAATGAAGGCGATCGCGCAGAATATCGATAATGATAACGCTTCTGATTTTCCCGTCGTCCGGGCCCGGCCCGGCCCGGCCCGGGCGTCTCGTATCGCGGTTTCCATTAGCGTCGGAGAGACTCGGCGTTCGCGTATAATTTTTTTTTTATTTTCGTATCGCGGTTAGTTCGATTTGTGGATAGAAATGGCGAAGGGAAAGCGAGTTAAAAGGAAAACAAGGAGCGAAAGGAAGCAGGAAGGAGGAAACAAGAAAAAAAGGGAAGGAAGTGATGGTGGGAGGAGAGAGAGAGAGAGAGAGAGAGAGAGAGAGAGAGAGAGAGAGAAAAAGGACGAAATACTAACGGGACTCGAAAGAATGGGCATTAATGCAGCGATCTGTGCAGTCTGGCAGAGCGCGACGTTTCTGACTGTTGATGCCGCAATACGTTCGCTTTGGTGCGGCCAGTAGAAGCCCGCTATATAGTCGCTTTTGGATTTAACCAAGACCTTCGTTGTTCCGACGAAGTGGAGCCCGCCGGAGCCCAGTAGAGCGCAGTAAAGCGCATAGAGTATTCGGCTCGAGCAAACCACTCGAGTATGACATGAATTTTTTTCACCCTTCCTGTCCCCCATCCCTCCGCAGCCCTTCGTCCTCAAACCATCTCCACCTCCACCGTCGGCGTGCTGCACTTCTACTGAAAGTATCGCCCGGGCCAACCGTTTCTTGTTTTTTGCCTCTCTTGTCGAAAGTTCTCACTCTTTCTTCCCCGGCGCGGGTAAACGTCGGAAATTAATTTGCTTTGCTGGCTTCTATTCCCCGCCTTATTGTTCCGAGGAAAAAATCGGCTGGTTAATATACAAGATTGACGGAAAAGCGCGGAATGGAACGGCAAATACCGGCGCACAGTTAGTTCAACAAATTCCACCGTATCCCGTTCAACAATCTGCGAAAACCGGCCAAAGATGAATCAACCCCTTGGCGTTCGTACGGCGACTGTGAAACGGCACTGTATGTTGGGAGAAACAGTTTTTGCGTTGCTAGGATTGTTGTTGTTTGACCAAGCCGTAAACATTCGGAATAATCATTACAGTAACGTTTTGATATTGTGCAAAATTTATCCCCCCTACCGCGGGGCGTACACCTTGAGGGTCGCAGAAGCTCGATCGCCGAGAAGTGTATCACGATACAGAGTTAAACGTATCGATCAGACGATAATAATCTAATGACAAAACTTTTTTGTCTTTAATTATTTTTCTTATGAAACTTTCGTGTACATATTGGTGACATTTTCACGGTTAAAACGAGCCCAAACTCGGCATAATTTGCGTGTTTAATTGTAGAACCTCCGTTATCCGAACCGATGATAGTTGAGCTCTCCATTACCCGGAATTTAAAGCAGTCAATGTAAAGCACGATCCATTGGATAAATCTGACTCTGTAGATACAGTGTTAATATTAACTATAATAATTGAAATTGATTAAAAAAAGTGTCTTCAGTTTCCCAGTCGCTGTATCATGCAAGAATATAATAAATCTTTAACGTTTTTATAACCGTAGTATAATCATTTAAATGTATCCGATAAATCCAGAACGGGAAAAGGAATATAAATAATATTGAGATTATTTATTTTTCTAATATTATTCATACAGTTTATGTGAACATTGTATTTGAATTCGAATATGCTCGATGTTCTTTCCCCGAAAGAAATGGTTTTAAATAATATAATAATACAAACATTAATCTACCGGCTAAAATTGATGCATATTATTAAAAAGTACCATAAATTTAATGTTGCTAATTTTCTTCAGAAGCTGAAGTTCCTTTTAGAAGTTCTACCCAAACACACACCTTTAACGATGTGTAACTCGGAGGAAAGAAAAAGTTTCTGTTCTACAATTACAAAAAGTTTGTTCGTTACTGCGTTTAGTAAAATACTCGGGTAAAGTTGTCTATGCGTGTCACTCAAAGCGTCAACATGTAATACAATCTACTGAAACGATGTATGCGCATGAAAATTCAAAGGAAAAATTATGAAAACCCCCCTGCAGTTATGAAATAATTTTCCTGTTACTCGGGACAAATTCAGAGTGGAAGTTAACCTGTGTAATCCATTTTTATTACATATCTTTCAAAGTTACTTTCCACGGTATGCGTAAACATATTTTATACGCTCTTTAAATGATGTCCATGTCCTTCATGTTCGTCACAAAGTTTTATTCGTTTTCATTTCGTTTTTATGCGTTTATGTTCAAACAGCGCTTTTAAGCGTCACTTTCGACAAATCCATATTATAAATCTAATACGTCTAAATTTTGTTATGAAATCTAATTCAATTTAATTTGACCACTACGTTTCATCAAGTAGGGCTTGCACGAAAGTCGACTTTTGAAAACAATAAAAACTATCCGTGTGCATTCTAGAATTTGTCAGTATATTTAAAATTCGTAGAACTACAAAAATATAACAAAATGAAATGTAGCCTATGCCTATGCTAATTTAATTAATATTAATGGAAATTCAAAAATATAATAAAATGAGATATAGTTCATAAAAGACAGAATAAGAGAACCAAGTGAAAAATATAAATTACACTATTATTTCATTTAGCTTTGTGCAAAGTATCTGGAATGAATATAGCATTGAAAAGTTGAAATGATTCATGGGCACAAAGGGTTAATTAAAGATTCTCTTGGTAAATTTGGTATTGTTGGGAAACCAGGAAAATCGAAACGTCCTTGGTTTCAGCAACGCTCTGAAAGTGGACGGATGATAATTCAAGGAAGATGGGAAGGCAAGACTATCTGAATTTGCAGGAGACGGTCGATGATGCCGGATGTGGACTGCGGTCTGTGTCATGCATCAGCAATTCACATCTCTCCAGCCTCATTGTTTGTGTCAAGGAAATACTGAAATCCCACGTCTACGATGTTCGTTGGGACTACAAAGAATGCTCCGAGATTCGTCCCATTCCGGAAATGCGTTTTTACGATTTTACTCGTGGACGTCTGTTTTCCTTTGTTTCCCGTAATACTTTGTACCCGACATCATCCCTCCTGGTGTAATGCTTGCTTCATAGCTCCACAGTTTCAGGCAGTTCGTGCGTGTGGAGTCGATCGAATTCTGAGAGATCGAACACTCTGTCTCGTTGATTTTCGCACGAACGTGATAAACGATAAATAGCAAGAATCGAAGTTTAGCAACTTAACTGCGTACAATATTATTTATTTCGGGCACTCTTTCAAAGACATATTCCTGTTAACGTGAAAATCATTCTTCAATATTAATCTGGAAGGTAAACAACCAGAACTCGTGTTTTGGTAAATCAGTTTAGCAAGTAATGTTTTTAACCAATGTCAACATAATGTCCCAATTTTTTCATTTATATTGGATTAAGAATCGTTAAAAATCTGAAGAAAAAATCTTTGTTGTTTTTATAAATCGCCATTTTTAGTGCTCCATAGACTCAAGGGTCAAGAGAAATTAATTAATATTATTTTTTTTTATCACAATTTGTTTACTTTCTTATAAAGAGATACGAAAACTTCCACTGTTAAAGCATCTGAGGGGTCGATTAAACGGTAATTAAGAGATTTTACACCTGTAAGGCCACGCGTGGGTGGAATTCCGCCCCGAGCGATTTGGTCAAACAAAGATTTTTATGCTTTATGGGTTCCCTTCTACAAATATTGACATGAAGCTTACTCTGTGCGAATAGATATTGAATTTAATACATGTAGAACAAGAAATGTAGTTAATACTGTTATGAACAATTACTAGTGCCGATCATTATTATTGCGGAACGCTGTAGCACATTTCAACTACTGTGGAAGTATAACAAAATTTGAGTACATAACAAATTAAGTGAAATGAATGAATTAAATTTGTATTAACCAGGTGTAGGTACTACATAAGTATTTAGAGTATTTCAATGAATCTATCCAAATTTTCGGAAATATGTCAAAGTCGTGGTTTTTTGAGTTTTGAGAATTCAAGATAACGACGCTGACTATTCGGCAAAAGTAGCTATAGCGATAATACAGTTCCAACTCATTAAAAATTTCTCACATCGATCTTCCCGAGGAATTAAAAACGGAAAAAAACTCCGAGTAGGAAGTATCGCGACGGAACAAGTAGCAATAATTACCCCTATTAGTACACTTAATGAACCTGTAAAAAGGGGGCCGGGAGAGATTTATATTGAAGTTTATTACTGCCGGAACGCGGCTCGAATGTCCTGATCTATTCGGCAAAGTGCATAGCCCGGCGAGCGTAAAAGTTTATCCGCGCGATCTGTGCTGATGCTCGCGCGTATCGAGAGTTTCGTGGATTCGTAGATGCAACGAAATTGTGCCGGTTAAACGAACCGAGCAGTGAAATCAAAGTCGGCGAGGAGGTCGGGAAGGTTAATGGTGTACGCATACGTTAAATGTGTAATGGTTAGCACGTAAGCCTTTAACACGGCCAGCACACGGGCTCTCCGCAGAGGGGTGAAATTACACGCGAGGCGTCGGGTCAGGCACGCGAGGAAACGCTCGCGTGCGCGTTCATTCTTCGCACATGTACGAATTAAAAATCCGGATCGTGCTCTTTTACTCCACCCCGGGGGGACAGACCCTGGGGCCACGCCGATAATTCGATTAATCTCGATCGACCGACCGGGGAGGGGAGGGGAGGGCCGCGCGCGCGATAAAAGACATTCCGAAACCGTGGATACTGTCCAGAGCATTTTCTGAGATTGATTTGCTGGCTGTTACGTGGACAACTCGACAATGCGTGTACAGGACAGGCAAGACTCGTTACATGTTCGAACGAGAAGAAGAAGGTTACCTAAGAGGCATCGGTGTTGAGTGCTGTGCTCGGTAAAATTGATTGGAAAAGTATTTGAAATACTGTTTTAAGTAATCGTCGTTCTACAGTTTAAATAAAATATTTGAAACGACATTTTAGTAAACGAACTGTTTCCAGTTCGACGATTTCAAGTATTTCTTGACTGTGGAAACCGATAGAGGAGAGAGATACATATTAGAATGTAAAAATCCATATTTTTAACCCCTTAACTTGTACGCTCGAGTTAATTCGAGCGCGCTAAACAGGCCAAACTGTGCACACTCGAGATAATTCGAGCGGCGTTGTATTTTATGCTGCTATAATTTTGCACACTCGAATATAATCGAGAATTGAAAATAACAATGTGAAAGCAAAAGAAAAGAAATCGTTTTATTGATATTTATCATTTACATGGGATTGTAAGCTATAACACTTATTTATTCAAGAATAAAATATAGCCTTTTTCCGTGGAACAAAAGCGCAGTATATCAAAAATTGATTTTTTTTGGTCGGCTTTAAAAAAAAAAAAAAACTGTGCGATAAGGGGTTAAGCTAAATTAAGTTTCTTTTTAACTCACGTCCGACTGGTGTTCTAATTTAGAAATTCAAGGCTACGTTAATAAATGAAATTGACTTCACCAACAGACATTACGTCTTCATGCCCTTCCATAAAGCAAAAATGGGTGAAACATTATCCTAGGTTCTTTTATGCAACCACATTGATTTCTTTATATATGTCGCCAAGGCCTAGGTGATAAACGTCGCGGAATTATCCCCACTACCGCGAGATATCCCGCGAGAGGCCACGTAGTTCGAGAGGACTCCGACGCCGAGGAGTGTAAACATACTACGGGTTGGGTACGACGTTCGGAATGGATCAAAGAATATACAGTGATTTCTCTATATATGTCGCCAAGGCCTGGATGATAAACGACTCGGAATTATCCCCACTGGCGCGGAGTATACCCCGTGTAACATCGCTCGGTTATGTCTCCTGGAAGATACACGACGCTCGCAAGACCCGTATTCTGTTGACATGTATCGAGAATAAAAGCGACATATAGATTTGACAAAAAAAAAAAAAAAGAAAAAAGAACAGTCGAATAATACGTTCAAGATAATGCGAGACACCTCGCGCTCCGGTATCGAGGAACGGCGTCAGAACAAATAGCAGATAAAAGATCATTCATTCGACGAATCGCGTGGGATGCGACAGGGACAAGTACCACTTTACCTGCTACACACGTCCGTTACAAGCTTCACACATGCCGTTCATTGTTCCGCGGTACGTTCATGCCGGCATTGTGCATCGGAAAAACAAGACAACGGTGGAGAATGAATCTGAGCGGGGAGGAGGGGAAGGGTACACGTGAAACCGGTGAAAAGCCGTCACTGGCTAAACTGACGAAAACGTTTCGTGTTTGACGCGGAAAGGTACGGTTCCCCCTCGCACCGTCGGCGTCGGCGCGGTTCCATTTGCGAAATACACATCGACCACGAAATTAAGACGAAGCTGCCGCTCATAAGCCGGGTCCGTCTGCCATTTACGCAATGCTCACGTGTACGCTCCGTAAGTGTTCGAAATGCTCATTGTGCCCGGCCTATATTGCAGCGCAAGAAAAGGTAATGGTGGCTCGGGAGGGGGTGTTTGATGGCGGGTGGGTGAGGGGTGGATGCCAGAGTACACGTGATGCGTTGCACACTTATGAAATAACCCCCTACTTTTCTCATCCCCTGTTTCGCCTCACCTAACCACGCCAGAAGAAACGTGAAGGGAGAAACGGTTGCTCACGTGCACGCATGTACGTGTACCGACGAATCTCGCGGGGGGGTTGAACGGGGGAAAACGGAGGAGGCGTAGGGGGACGAGGAAGGGGGACCGAATCGGAGGCGGAGGAAGCGGAGGGAGGGCCAGAGAGGAGCAGGCTGTTTGGCATGAGAAGCGTTCATCAGCCCCGAGGTTTTAAATACGTGGCGAGGAAGGGAACTAAGGAAGAAACCACCCCCGTCTCTACCCTACCAGTGACGGATTGATTAAAAATCTAGGGGGCGAAAATAACATCGGGCGCCAGCCCTGGTACAACACGCTCTCCTCGGTTCTCTTTTCACGAATATCGGACGCGAACATTGTCGCTGTGCACGGTTTCCTTGTTTTATTTTCGATCCGCTGATCCGAGTGTCATCGAGCTCTTCGTCGATTCTTCGTCATCGAAGTCGTGAACGTCTTGTGTCCGTGTTGATCACGGAGTTTTCTCTATACGCTCACAGTTTTTCAACATTCCAGAATTCGAGTTCCACTCTGATTTAATTATTCGAAATATCGTGGAAATCTTCTACCTGATTAATTATAGCAGCTGGCGCCACCCTTTTGCAGAAAATGCCGAAAAATTTGAATTTTAATAATTCCTTTTAAAATACGAAAATCAGAATTCTGTTTCATCTGTATTTTGTATTTGGGTATGTATTTTTCATACACACAAAATGGAAAAAATTAACTAAGAAGCGCCATTTTCTAATGTAATTTTAAAACAAATTAAAACACCTAAAACCTGGTTGTGCATTTGGATTTCTTATTAAGAAATATATAATTTTCTTATGTGAACCACTCCTCAAGCTGTAATAGTTTCCGAGATATTCGAACAAATATGGTTCCAGCCCCCAGCTTTAAGGGCTGTTTTCACCCCTGTAATGTAGAGGATGGAAAATAGAAAAACGTGTCCAATATTTTCCTCGGTACTACTTTTTCCCAAAGATTCGTCAGAATCGGCGTCTGTCAGAAAAGTCTTTGTACACACTTGAACCCTTACGTGAGTAACCAAAATTTTTTAAAAATTTTCCAACTTCCGAAGTTGCATTCTCCTAAACTATCGCAGGATATAAATCATGGTTTTCCTTCGCAACCCGTAGCCAATCATTTGCGCGTCTGACAGAGAGAGAAAAAGAGAGCAACGTAACGACAGTTGAAATAATTACAGCCGTGACAACGGGTGAGTGAACTTCGACGTGTAAAATCAAACGTGGCGTCCAAGATCAAAAGCTTGTAACCGGGGAAAATGGAAAAAGGGAACGGGGGTGAGGCGGGGGTGCGAGGGGTGGCGGAGCTTACGCAACGGCAACGTGTAATTTTAAATAGTCCGCGCGGGAGCGTGGGTGGACCGAGGCGAAGGCAGGACGAGTATATTCCGCGCTTTCTGGGAACAGGGGTTGATGTGGGTAAGTTGGATGAAGGGTGGGGGGAGGGGGAGGGGGAGTTGAAGACTAGCAAAGGAACGGGTCTGGTGTACGAGGGAAGTAGAGAGAAAAAGGGCGAAAGAGATAGAGGCCGGAGAGTAGACGACGAGGGCTGTCGGAGATAAGACGCAAACGAACCCCCTTTCGGGTGTCTCGATCGATAGCTCCACACGGAAAATTCGAAAGTAAGATGCAATTAAACAGCGAGCGAGGGTAAGCAAGAAAAGGGGTGAGTTTTCCAGCCCCGTAGGCCCTGTCTTCCCCTCCCACCCCCTCTAGCCGCCCTCATCTGCCCCCGTCTGGCTCTGCCACTCTCTCTGGAAACCCTCCGACTCCGTTACCACCCCTAAACCCCGTCCCCCTGCCCCTCGAATCCACCACCTATCCTGCCAAGCTTTCCATCCTCTTTACCTTTCTTCTTCCACGGCCTGGCACTGTCCTTCTCTGTTGGACAGTGCCCGCGCTGCACTGTCTCTTTTCCATGCTCTCTCCTCGAGTGTACACGCTCCGGCCTGCGTCGTCGGCCCGAAGGGAAGCAACCCTTTTTCTCAACCCCCTCTAGTATT
The DNA here is from genome assembly GCA_028454245.1 of Halictus quadricinctus. Lineage (NCBI taxonomy): Eukaryota > Metazoa > Arthropoda > Insecta > Hymenoptera > Halictidae > Halictus > Halictus quadricinctus. Next base: position 10,065,154 of record CM052118.1, on the reverse strand, counting down.
TATATTGAGCGTCTTAAAGAATCTTCCTCCTCCCTCCCTTCCCTCCTTTCCTAGTTTTCTCTCTGTTTCTCTTCTTGTTCGAACAACCCCCAGACCCCCACCCCTCACCTTTTCTCTCATCCTTCTACTTCTTCTTCTCCTTCTTCTGGTTTCTGCTGTTTCTTCTCCTTCTTCTTCTTCTTCTTCTTCTCGTTCTTCGTTCTCGTCGTCATCCACCTCTTTTTCGTCTCACCCTCGTGACGTCACTTTAAATACTCTTTTCCAGGGTGGTGGGTTGGCGGTTGATGGGTATAATGGAATTGGTAGTCGTTGCCTCCGGAGGAGAGGCAAAATCATTCTGTCTTATTTCTCTTTAGTGTGTTTCTATCTGTTCCTTCGCTCCATAGATCTTTTACTATGATTCTTTTTTTTCGGCGGACTATACGGCGTCTCTCTCTTTCGTCCTTTCTTTTTATTCCTTTTTATCTGCACATTCTTGGCCATCATTTTTCTTATTTACTCTTCTTTGTTTTTCCAATCTTCCTCCATTTTCCTACTTCGGAGTCTTCGAGAGTATCCGAGTTATAAATCGATTTGTTTAAATAGTAAATATTACAAACACCGCTTCTTTCCCGCCGGTATATATATATCCCCGCGGTAGTGGGGATAATTCCGCGACGTTTATCATTCGGGCATTGACGACATATATAGAGAAATCACTGTATACAGATGTTTAATTTCGAACTTAAAAGCTTGGTTTAAAAAGAAACATGTTTACAGTTTTCTGAACTATATTTTCTTAAAATCTAGAAATTTTCGAATGTTCGAAGAATGCTTTTTTGACGCCATGGTTAGAGACAACGCGCAAGACATGCATCCTTCTTAAACGTCTGAAGTAGCATACCTCCTCGAGTCAACTGGATATCGACATATGTATGAACCATGATATTCTTACCATTGAGCGTTTCGACGTATCGCTGAATCATACATTTGCAATTTTAAATGAATATGAGGAGTCACTTAAATTAACATAAGGTTGAAAAAAGACTGAGGAAAATATTAAGAAGTATGGATCGACGATCGCCGAGGAGTGGTACGACTGCTCAGGGAGAATATCTTTACTACTGAAAATGTAAATAAAGGTAATCCGTAACAAGATGCATTCATTCTGATGCCGTCTATTAGTATTCAGATATCGAACACTTGAGATATCGATATTTTACAATATATGTACATAAAGCTGAATAATTTAAAAAACTGTTAATTCGTGGATCTATGTTTATCGCAGCCATTTTAGTTTCTCCTACGAACCCTCTCGAGAAGTTCCAGAACGATCTCCAGTTTGAAGTAACAATTCGAACTTACAAAATTATTGCGCATTTTATACAATAATATATAATACGATCCCTTATTAGAACGGATTAAATAAATGTACTTTTTTCCTGGTATTCAGTATATAGCTTAACAACTGTTACGACTGTAAGGCGCAACTAAAAATTGCTGTACCATTATTCAAAATATTTTTTACATTATTTAATTTCTTTGTTTTTAATAAATTACTAAACTGAATTTGTAAATGTATTAATAATGTAAATTGTACAGTAATTGTTCAGTATTGTATAGCATGAAAAAATATATATAAAAAGGAAATATTCTAGGTCGAAAGAAATGTTTAGTTTTGTAGTTAAAATGGCTCCGAGTGCAAAGGGTTAAAAACGAAACTAAACGTTCAATTTCGATCCCTGAATTTTCCTGATGCACGTGGTTTATGGTAGCATAGAAAAGGACAAGTTTGGAGCCGGATATAAGCTACTTCTTGACAGCAGTGTCCTTTTATGCACCAATTTCGTGAAGAGAAATCAAGACTGGATAGAGTTAAGTATTTAAATGAAACCGTGTGTCTTTAACGACATGCACTTCGCCGAGCAAAGTCTGCTACAGTTCCGCCTGTAATAGAAGAGTGCCGCGTGCGGTCTGTATTACAGACGCCAGACTCTAACGATAAGAATATTTTCTTTATATTTCTTTCTTAACCGTTTTGTTACGCGACGGTAATAAATTTATAATTAGACCGTGGTCCACTTTATTGGTCCTGAGCATAGCACACCTATACCGGTTGCGCGTCAATGTGTGCCGAAGAAACATTAGCTTCTTAATTGCAATGGTGATCAGGTTATATTAAAACAGCGAAAGTGTCTCGCTAGACAGAAATAGTTAAAACGAATATAAACTTTTATAAGTTTCATGCATTTCCCTGCATCGTTCATTGAATGTTACGAGCGACTTCAATTCGTTTCATGAGGAATAAAAAGAGTTAACTATTACGGAATACTTAAAGATCACGAACATTATTCATTGTGTTAAAGGAAAACTATAGTTTTCTTAAGTTTGGAAGAATAGAAGACAGATAAATGATTAATTTTGGAGACTTCGAAAATATACCGGGTGTTTCTAGCAGTGATACCACATACGGAAAAACCAGTTGAAGAACAGTAAAAAATTTTTTTGTTCGACGCTTTGTTTTCGAGAAAAATGAGTTCGAAGATTCCGTCGGGTTAGCGTTCCCTAGTATCTGCAGGAAGTAGAACCAGTCGACCATGAACAGACGCATCAGTGAATTCCTTCTCGTAGCGTGCGTATTCAAATCTTCGAACACGATTTTCTCGAAAAGAAGGCGTCAAGCAAAAAAATGATATTCCCATTTTTCGACTTGTTCTTGCATGTAGAATTGCCAACCGGTCACCGGTACCATAATTTCGGAAACACGCTGTACATTTGTGTGGGACATTTATGGAAAGGGACGTTACCGTTAGGAATTCTTTAAAATATATATTCTGTAAGAACACTGTAATAATAAAAAGTAAAAATTTGCGTAATAAAAATTCCAAAGAAACAAGTTATTTTTCTTGACGTGAGAATTAACGTCCTTTAGAATACATGTGAAGTAAAAGGAATAGATTCTGCGTAAAAAATATCGTGAGCACGGCTCGAAGCATTATAAAATATCAAGGGTATGTAAATTATTCATTTTGCTCCGCGAATGTTTTGAATAAGACGACGATAAGTTAGTTTTAAGTAAGTGCAGTGTATAAAGCTCGATCTATAAAGCCGAAGATCGACGGTTCTTCATTTTCCTTTCTCGCTCGTAAAACTTCTCACGTAAGATCGTAAATGTCTGTCGTCAAAGTGTTACGAAACTTTCCATCGCCATCGATACAAAACTACTGGCAGTGTTTTCAACCTGTAATCGGCGATATTTGTTCTGGTTTCGATTCGACATCGTCTTTTATACGCTCGCCATCCCAAATCAAATGTTCCATTTATTGAATCGTGTGTACAGAACGATATTCATTAATAAATGAATTCAAAAGAACTTATTATCGAATAACAGTAACAGTAATCAGTGTTCAATGTCCATTTAGTGTTATAAAGTATTGTACCATTGAAGAAATTTAATCCCTAATCAGAAAATAAATAAATAATATTACAATAATATTATTAACTTATATTTATTCATTAATTTATTATACTTATTTTATTAATTCATATTTATTTCTCAAAACTGTGTTTTTCAAATTTATTCTCATGGTGTCTTACGATGTACTCGATCGATTGACTCCAAAAGCTAGTACCATTAGTACACCTGTTGCTGCAACAGGTATTACAATTTAGTCAAAATGATTTTTTCTCGAATTTTATGGCTGGTGTTAGTTTAAATAGAAAAATGTCGCCATTCAATTGTTAGTTCTTTTTAACGTGGTACTGATTACACTCGCCCTTATTTAAAATAAATAACTAAATTCTTATTTTACATTTACCGAAAGAGAACCATCAAAATCATCACAGTCATTCATAATAGGTACTCTCTTCTTTCTCGAACCCCGTAAAAATTCCTTGAAGTTAGGTTAAAACGTCGTGTCCTAGACCAGAATAGCCTCTGAAAGTGGGGTCGAACAAGCGCATCGAGGTAAAGCGATAGCTGTCGTGAAAGATCAACGAAAATCGATCGACATCCGATACGTGGATCTGATTTGCACAAGTTGCGGCACAGCCTGATCCGATTCCCAGTCCCCTTGGCTTCGTGGATGACGCGAAAATATCAGCTCAATTGGGATAATACAATGGATCACCCGGCGGAGGGATCGACAGGTTCTCCTTGATCCGTGAAAGTAAACCGTGTGCCCGGGCGCAAAAGGTGTAGAGCCGTAAACAGCCGAAGACACGCATCGATGTAGGAAGTAAACTCGGTTGGCGAATTTTACGATCTGCTACCGGGCTTCTGGATCGACTGCGCAACGCGAATTGCGAACGCGAAACCTGAAAGGGGTGAGAGCGAATTCTTCGTTACACGTGCTGTGTATTGGCTGTGTGCAAAAGTCTGTGTCCAACTTCAAGATAAAACGCTTAAAGCGACACTATTAGATTCTGTACCTGCTGTAACTGTTCCACCTGCTTAAATCCACTTTTCGTCACCCGTTACCGACTCGATACCAAAAAGGTTCTTTCTCGTGACAACCAATTGCCCCCAAACACGATGAAAATATAATTTTCTCGTCCTCCATCTTGAGAAACTCATCTCTAGATGACAAAACGACTCGAATAAACGGCCCCTGGCGTTTAAAGTGACGCGAGAAAATCATCTGTGCGAAATTGCGATAAGGTAGCCGCCACCTCTGAAAATCAGGCACGAACTTTTGCACTCATCCGAACACTATACAGGCTCCGAATTCCTTTACCGCAGCTCGAACATCGAGACCGTGTTTCCACGCGTATGCCCCAGTAAAATGACGAGGAATGCTTCCCTCTTTCCGGCAGACAGGAGGTATGCGCAAACGTAGTAGCTCTGTTACCTGGTACTCGTGATTTATTCATTCTACATACATAATCGTTCACCCATAAACCGAATGGCAGATACCTCTTGCTTGGCCGCGTACATCCGAAGCGAATAACTTATCCTTCGTAAATCTCTATTTTCTCGGCCGTTTAACCATCCTACCAGTATATTGGAACCACCGTGTGACTTTTAATAGAACCGCTCTGCCGTTTTTACCAAAAGGAGAATTACCCTTCCGCGATGTAACGCTTCCTAGTGGTTCGCTGTACCGATGCTTTACCGCGCCGGACGTACATATGTATCTTCATCGTAAAGTTTTTGTTGCCTGTACCTAGTGGCTCGAATGAAAAATCGTAGCGATTCCGAAGTTTTCACTAGCGTTCGTGTAATCGGTTTTCATAATGCGGGACTGCGCCTTGGATTTCAGCGAACTGCGATCGGTACTTTCTTTTATCGAGTTTAATCAATTGTCGTTATTGAGATTGATCCAATGAACATCGTTGCTACGAAATGGCAAAAGAACAAAGAGGTCAGTTTTATTCAGATAGAAATCATTTTATATTAGTTATTATATTTCTCTAATATCATATGTTTTCGGACATACGAAAAAACCATTTATTAACCACAATTTTTCGGTATGAAGAGGACTACGATATGGGAGTAACAGTTTTTCTATAGATGAAACAGTTTCGGAGATTTCAAGGTCACCTTCATCTTCCTAACTAGAAACATATAGTTTTCTGTGCACTGTTCGATACATCTCGACATTTTCTATAAAAAAGTACTCACCTATGTATGTCGAAGAATTATCGATTTAAGAGATATTTCAACTTTAATTTGATCGAATTCGATGAAACTTTTAGCACGTTGCAATGTTTTAAAAATCTTTTCTGCATGCGATTTAGTAAATCGGTGGTTCGAATTGGTAAGCAAAAGTCGAGTCGTTTGGAGGAAATTTAAGAAAATGATTTAGATGTAAAGGGCGTTCGAATAGTTTTGGAGGCCACCGTGTTCGGGTGCGCAACAAGGACGTCGGACGGGGAGTTATGCTCTTTGGCGTATCGGTGCAAAGAAACAAAACGAAACGAAACGAAACGAATCGGATCGCCGTAGACCGCTCCCACATCAATCATCTTTCGCAGTTTCGTGGTAGAAAGGATCGGTTGCGGAGCAAATCGTTCCATTGGGGGTCAGTCGAGGTTGCGCAACGAGTCAACGTCGGGCCGTTCGGTGAGACGGGATCCGTGGTACCAGCACGAGGAATACACCTCGAACGTATAACTGGTCTTGTTGACTTAACGGATCAATTTGATGCAAATCACTCGTTTGCGATATACACGTCTGCTTGTAGCATTCTCGGATCTCTCTATTCGACCTAATGCGGCGCAGAGCGTGCCGGGTATAGCGCTGTCTTCGTCATCTATTCTAATCTCTACCCCCTCTCCACCCCCCCATTGCTCTCCTCCTTGTCGTTGTCGTATCCATGGCAGAGCATTTGGAAATTAGCGAATGGGCCAATTATCGGACCGACGACCCGACTTAGGGTAGGGAGGGCCCCGATTGCGCGAATCGACCGATAGACTCGAGAAACGCGGGAGGATCGTGGGTCATGGGGTGACTGTGGGAATCCCCGTAACGCGTCTCGATCGTTTATCGATCGTTACGTCTCCTGATAGTCTGTTAGGACGCCGGTGAAACAAGCGAAAAAATAGTCCTTTTTCAGAAAAAAGTCTTTCGGCCATTGATACCGAGGAATAATTGACGTCTTAATTGGACTGCGGATCTCTAGTCGAATACTCCCTCTTTATAGGGTATTTTATAGAAAACAGAGTAAGAGAACAAAAATTGACAGCATTCTAAAATAATGTGAATACTATATTTGTAAAATTTGACAAATTACAAGGTACGGATGTGTTCATAAAGCAACTAACTTGGTTTATTCATGATGATACATAATCAAAATAAGATTTTGATGACGCTTATACGTTATTAGTCGAATAGTACGTCTCGGTTCGAAAAATCGAAATTAAATCGTTCCGCAGGTAGCTAACTCACGTGCTGGATCATTACAGGATGTTCGGCCGCCACCGTGCAGCTGCGCCATTTCTGGGCCGGCTGAAAAATGATGTTCATGGCAGAAACAAATGCCACGGAGCGGTTTCGTGCGGTGTTTGAGGTAGGCAAGAGGCGAACCCGTCGAAAAGTTGGCCTCGTGTGATGCGAATTCGAAGGTAGTCAGCGCGCGCGACCGAGGAGTATACGAAACGGAGCCGATCCTGAGTGGCCGTGGCGCGGAACAGCGCTCGATGGAGCGGAACTACCTGAGCGGAGTCACCTGCTCGCTTCCGGCACGTCGCTGTGGTTGTCCTCCCTCTCTTCTCTGCCTCCTCCGCTATCGCGCGAACTCTCGGACAGTCCTCCAACGTCTCCGCTGTTTCCGTTCCCCCTTAGCATCGCCATCTTTTTCCTTCCGTCTCTTAATTTCGACTGATCTCCTCCCGACTGACCCGTGAACTTAAGGGCCCCGGATAGTCACGTGACTTTTTAATTAATAATTTCCATTCACAACCTTCAGACTCAGACTTAAAATCCGTCTTGGTCTTGATCCGACGGGTCTTAAGTCTCTGACTAAACTTGTCACATTTTTTCCTCTGTATTATCGATATTATGAATTCTGAAACGTGCTTCAAGTTTTCGGCTTTGTTTCGCAGGGAATCAAGACAAAATATAGCTCAATTTGTAGCGCGAGATATTTTCTAGCGCGCGCTGCTCTCGATTTCATCCAGAAAACTCATCCAATGGCAGAAAAATGCTTGGACTCCACGGCATGCGCATCGTCAATTTTTGGCCTACTTCTAACGTTTAAATTGCCAAATATCTGCATAATCTCAGCAGTTACTGACCAGCGCGCACTAGATTGAATCTTCCTCTTTCAAAATATTGACAAAATATTCTTATATAAGGACGAAAACTTGAGGCACATAAAACCATTTTTTGACGGTAATGTAGTCACTCTACCTTATCGCGAATCTACGACGACCGGGCCTTTAAGGGGGCCGGCAGGCATTTGGCCTTGACTGTCACGCTATGTTACGCTGTGCCTATTTTTCTAGACATTTTACGTCTTAAATAAGTAAGTAATCAATTAAAAATGCATACCACCGTGTTTGTACATGTCTTTGCTACGTCTGTATAGAGCCTTTTTTTCGATACGAACACTAAATCTCTCGAAATTAAGAGAATCTCTCTGCGGCAGCCATCTTGTGACGTCATACTTGCTTCAGAATTCGAATTTTCTGCCGAATATTACAAATTACTCCACTATGAGGTAGAAATTCGCAATTTGGGCTCTGTACAGACGTAGATTGGACTTTTAGGAAACACAATTGACCACTTTTAAACTGCTCATTGCAATATTGAAGCGGTAGTTTGAAAAGGTTTTGACACTTGCACACGTATATGGATTTCAAACCATGCCGGCCCCCTGAAGTGAAACTGGTACGAGAATCACTCGGAATCAATCGACTAATCGCTCTAGAAGAGTGGAAAAGATCACTCTTCCGGACTTGGAAAGTACATTTTCCGGGGATTTGGAGTTCCAGCAAGTGTTGTTCATACCCCAAGTTTAATTGATCTAATTAGTAGCCGGGGGTAAGGAATGCCGCGAGGAGGAACAATGAGTACAGTAAACGGACCCTCCGAAAATGGTAGTATTCGTCGCCAGCCGCAAGTTCCATACGCTGGGTTTGAATGTACCCAGATTAAACGAGCGACCATCGGTCGAATCGTTCGATCTGCTTGTCCAGTCCAGATCCGAAACAACCGTAACGCTTAGTCATGCTCGACGTTCCCAGGCGTGGAACGCTTCGAGCAGTCCGGCCACCGAGATTTCTATATACACCGAGTGTAAGAATGTACCTCTGTAGTGGTATGTACGTGTTAAACTTTTCATTCGCGTAACGACTTATATGTGATCACAAAGGCTCGCTAAGAATATCTGATTCATTGTTCCCCTCCCGCGTCCACCTTTCTTATCGTAAGGACAATAGGAAAGAAATCCTCATGTGCTGCGTTTCGCATCGTCATAGGAAGACACCCCAAACGAACACTATTTTCGTGCATTATGTTATTATCACCTAGAACCAAGGCTGCTTTTCATTTTTTGTGGAATATAGTTCATCATTGATTTCGAGAAATCGTACAATTGTTGGTAGATAAAGCGTTAAAACGAAACATTATATTTCGCAAACTGTTATAATTTTTATAGGAGATTAGAAATGAGTTAAACTACTTTGACTGTTTCGTTGTTCCACCGTTGCCAACTAGGTTGTATTATCGACTCGTTCATCAATGAAGAAAAGAACGGAGACAATTGTCTCTGTCCATCTTGTCCTCGTCAAATTATCATGGCGCAGTAAGAATCCGCGCTGTTTCGACCGGTCTTTAATTAGTGGATTTAAATGGAAGGTTTAGGGGGGTTTAAGCCAAGAAACAATCTCGTTTAAAGTTTCGGTTTTGCCGACACTAATCTCGAGCTAAGGCTTAAACGACTAACCTCCGACTTCCGCTCGCCATCCACCTACGTTTATACATATAAATAAAAGCAAATTTTCAATCCAACAAACGAGTGATTGCTGCGACACGAACAAATCCAAATCGTAAAAAGTCTTCGATATAAAATCGAATAGTAACTCGATATAAAATCAGCCAGTTGCAATCCCTTTAAACTCAAAGACACAAACATGATCACCGAAGTATAATACTACCGTCGCTAACGACCGCGAAGTCGGCGCAACGAAAAGCGTCGGAGAAAAAGAATATACAGTGATTTCTCTGTATATGTCGCAAAGGCCTGGATGATAAACGCCACGGAATTATCCCCACTTCCGCGGGGTATAATACAAATGTCCTGGACGATATACGACGCTGATAAGACCCGCGTTGTTGACATATATCGCGAACTCACTGTACATACTTAAACATACTTATGTTGATTTCTCCACAAACTGCGTTACCGTGGCATCTGTATATCGTTGTTCAGCACTCTAAGGTATACGAATCTGATGCAAGGGACGGATAAGTGTTAAGTATTACACGTTGGCGCTGGCTCGATATGAAATGTTACGATCCGGCGTGCGCGATGCAATTACAAAGTTAGCACGTGCAGCGAGCGGCATGCGTACGGATTGAGGAACTGTAAAGTGGCGAGCGAGGATATTGGGACCTCGGTCTGTATTTCTGCTGGAAGCCCCAAGTAGAGAGGCTAAGGGGCCCATTACGCGGTCGTAAACCTGTAGGCTACGTCTCATGCACTGTTATACGCATCCCGTGCAACCTCCGCAAAAAATACCACATTGTTCTACCCACGACACTCGCATACCTGAAACAGAGAGGGACGCAGAGCGAGAGAGAGTGAGTGAGGGGGAGGAACAGGGAGAGAGAGAGAGCGAGGGGCTATTCGGCAAGGGATATTAAGTAAAAAGAAAGGGGCGGGCTTGGGGGACAGGGGGACAAGGGGAAACACACCCGGGGAGCCATCTGCGGAAGCTGCTTCGGCCGTGCTTGATAACTTCGAGGATTCTGGAAATCGTGAACCCGCGTAGATTGCTTTGTATATGTTCGCCTGCTGCAGAAGGATGATTCCGGATGCAAAAGATACAGAAGAAGATTCGCGAAGAAACGACCTCTTCCGAGGATTTCGCACAGTGGTCCACGCGCCCGTACTTGCTGTCCATTTGGTAAAACATGAACATGCCATATCGATGTTCCATAGCAAATATTCGGACACTTTTTAAAAGCTCTTTTGACACATTATCTAAAATGCCAGTGATTTCGCAACGATTGAGAATCGAGCTTTCTAACTGCTCGTGCACATATCACAGAAGTATCAAACGGACGTTGAAGAGTACGTGTGCACAAAACACGCATCGGATGCAACGCACAATGTAGCATTTTAGAAGCAATGAGAAATATGTGACATTCGAAGCGCACAATGCGACGAGTGGAGAGCTACACGCGCGTTCCGAATATGACAATCTGTTAGGCGCGTGAAACCGAGAGAGCTTTCGCATTGCCAATGAAAGTAACTGCGACTTCAATGGAAAAAAACTTTTCTTTCGCTTGTGAAATTAGAAACCTTAATATTTCGCTTACTTTCTCTAAAGTTTAATCATAAATGCATGTAGGTTGATGCGTTATTTACGACCATCACAAGGATTACGACCATCTCAATCTGAAAACTATACGTGGAATAAAAACACATAAATGTTAATAGATTGTACAGTGGCCTCAATTATCAAGTGAAATTTACTTTTAAATGAAAAAAAGTTACGAAAACGTCGGCTAATTAAAACATCAATAAGCAGAATATATTTCACAATTTCTGGTCTCCTGCATACTAATTCAAGCCTGTTTACAGTATTATTCGTGTTATAAACATTTGAAATTTCTTGAAAAATCGGAGAAAACGGCAGTGAGTATGTTTCCGTATTTAACCTTCCAAAACCATGAAAGAAGTCGCATTATTTATGACACGACGCGACATTTACCCATACACTTTTGTAGAAACAGATTTTCAGAAGAAATTTCCAATGACCAATCACAACGATTATTAGAAAAACAGAAGGACTTTCCAATTTTATTTTCGACAATGTCCCCCTTAATTAACGTTTCCACTTAATTCCGAATGGTAGGCGCGCGCCTCTTTCACTATTAAAAATATAGTCCAGAGCCGGTGCGCCGAGTCTCCCGAACCAGCAGCGAATGACAAGTGTCGCCGTCGAGGCCGTTCTATCCTAATAATCCAGTGTGAACAATACGTTGAACTGACAATCGCGTCGGTGGCTTTAAAAATATTTTCATTCCCGGCGACGACGTCACATTTCCGGGGCTCGTCGGAAAATTCTGCACCGCTCTTCAAAAACAAAAGGAAATACCTTAATATCAAAAACCTACGAGGTTATGCCATGTTAACTCGGGCTATCTCGAATAAAATGATTCCGTCCTCGACGAGAGAGAAGATACACGGGGGAGAATAGGGTCGGGGTCGGGGCGTATGGGGAGGGCGATGCTGCGGGAGCTGGGCCGAAAAGAGAGAAGAGAAGAGAGAGAGAGAGTGTGTGTGTGAGAGAGAGAGAGAGAGACGTCGAATACGGGGGAGAGAAAAGCGAACTGTCGTTGGTAGGGTGCAGGTGCGAGAAAATCGCGGTGCCAGGTATCGCGTTACTAATTCAGCGACCCCTGAAATACATCCATTCATCGGCGCACACCAGGTACGCGGATGTATACAGGAGTAACCGAGGCCTCCTACTTGGATCTCTATTCTATCTCGTCGTCGTCGTCGTCAGCCATGGGGTTCTGGAAACAGAAACGACCCAGTGCAACCGAGACCCACGGAAAAAAAAGAGGGTTCGCCGTAACGGTGTTTAGGAGAGACGGAGAGAGAGTGAGAATCCGCGAAACCAGGAAGAGAGCAACGCGGAATAGGAGAGAAAGAAATGCGCCTGGGAATGGACAGAGAGGGGACTAACGGAAAAATCGGGGGAACAAGAGAGAAACAACGTTTTCCCGTATACGTGGTACGCGTACATAGGCACGTGCAAAGAACGAACCGAGCGTAGACAGAGACAGAGATCCACGGATAAATACAGCGCGGAGCGAGAGATGCACGGAAACCGTGGAGATAGACAGAGGCGTTCGTAAACCGGGAGGAAAGGGGTGGAACGAGGAAGGAGAATCGAGTTCGAGATAACAATGCGAGCGACAGAGAGCCGAACCGGAAGCAGAGTCAATGACTCGAGCTTCAAGTCAGTCCGTTCGAGGTGACAAGAAAGTGTACGCGCAACTAGACGCCTCCGGGATAAACGCGACGCCGTACCAATTTTATTGGATCACCCGACGGAAAATAGATCGCGGATTATTTTAACTCTCGAATCTCGACTTTCAGATAACGCCAAGATGCCCCGCGCGGCTTTAAGCCGTTTCGCGTGTTATTAACGACGTTGTTGTTGTTGCTGTTTGTCTTGGTATTTTATCGATCGATTAGCTATCATCGCACAGTGTTACCGAGCGCTTTTAGTTATCTTATTTTTCAAATTGCTGAAATTAGAAAGACTCCTTTATAGGAAATTGAAGGAATTTCCTAAATCAAACGTACATTGTAATAATTTTTATCACTTTTCAATTCCGCTTTATCAAGATTGATAAAAATGTATTCTGCTAAGTGGATAAATTAAATACATTACAATTTTAACAGCGATATGATCTGAACATTCATTCCCTGTAAAATTTTCATTCAGTACGTAGCAGAAGTAAATAATAATGAAGGGAATAAAAATGATAGAATACTAGGAAGAAAAAGGGTAGATGAATTCGATCGAACATTCCGCGGAGTTGAAAATCCCAGGAACGGAGCTCTAGATCCAAATCAATTGGATTCCCGCAAGAAAATTCTCGATCAGCAGTCGAATCATCCTGATTAGGAGAAAAATGGTTGCGTGGAACGTGGAACGGATGCGAACCGTAGGAAAGAAACGCGAATGGAGGAACGAAAAACTCGAAAGGCAATGCGAATTCGTGCACGCAACTTTAGCGGTACTTTATCTCGCCACCGATCGATGACCCGACAAGAAATGTAAGCTGCGCCGCGCCGCTGCGAAAAATCATCGACTTCCTAACGAAATTAACGATGCTCGGCTTCTATCGCCTCCGGAAAGAAAGGGATAATCGGTGAATCATCGAAACAAAATTTTAGAAGTCAGTTTACCAAAGGGTGCAATTATTAGCACTGCTTAAAGTCAATGTCATCTAGAACAAAGACAACTGTGTTGAATTTTCTACAAAAAATAGAGGTAATCGAAGAATTCTCGAGAGAAAATTTAAGAAAGAAGGGTCAGCAGTGGGTGCAATTATTAGCACTGTTTAAAGTCAAACTCGGCGAGATCAAAGCTTCCTAAGGAAGTTAATGATGCTCTGCTGTATCACCTCTAAGAAAAGAGAAAATCGTAGATTCATCGGCAGAAAATTTAAGAAAGGAGGATTAGCAGTGGGTGCAATTATTAGCACTGCTTAAAGTCAACCTCGACGAGATCGAAGCTTCGTAACGGAATTGATCATGCTCTGCCTCCCCCCAAAAAAAAGACGCAATCGAGAAATCATCGAAAGAGACTTTCAAAAAAGTACGTTCCGAAGTGGGTGCAATTATTAGCACAGCTTAAAGTCAACCTCGGCGAGATCAAAGCTGTGGATTCACTTGCCGGTGCTGCTGAAAAACTGCCGGCGATCGCTTTTGACGCTCAATAATCACGTTTCTACACGGACGTCGATGACTATCACGAGATTTATTTCACGTCAGTTTTCGTCCCGGGCACATCGCTTCCCACACTTGGCTCGCACGACCCCACATTAACTTCATTCATACCTCGAGGTCCAGACGGAAGATGCGCGACTGATGCGTGTCCAACAGATAGAAGAAGAGAAAGACGCGGGACGAACCATACCGGAATGTATTACGAGAATCGATCCGCTTCCTTCTTGTTCTTCTTCTTCCTCGTCTTCTTCATCGCCTTCTTCTTCGTCTTCTTTGTCTTTCGCGTTCGAACGCGCGACGATGCCTCTTTCTGGCCAACGTATCCTCGCTGAATACTGCACTTCGTCGAAACTTCTTGTCCCGTTTGTTTTCTCTCGTTCATCGATACTTTACGCAAATTTTTACCCTGACCGTGGAGAACAGGATTCTGCACTGCGGTAGTGTAGCGAGCGAAACTTCGCTGACTGCAAATAATTATCGAGAATCGCAGTCGTTGCTGCAACGAGATGTAAAGAATTGTCGTCAAATATGGACCGAGTCTTCATATTCATTAAAAAATATATTTGTTTGAAAAAGAAAATTCACGAAACGCTTCATAACCGTGGAAAGATGACTACAGTAATAATTATCTAATGATTAGTGTAAACATTTTAAATTTTTCAGTGGATAGTTTGCAGATCAAGTATTGTCCAACATTATTTTTTCACCAGTGAGAAACGTTTGTGTTTTCAAAGTTTCACCCCGTTTCAGATACCAAACGGATACTTCGGCTCACGCTACCGGAAGTTCAGGAACGCGAATAGTTTCCGCGACTTACAGGTGGTACGACTCGCATTTTCTGAACGTTTAACTCCATAAAAAGGTAGAAAGCTTTGGTTTCGTTATCCCTTTGATCTTCGAGCCGAGCACTCGGCTAACTTGGGATCTAGCTTGGACATTTTGCACCGATGACTTGCAGACGACCGATAGTTTCGGCTCCTAAATCCAATCTTTGAAAGTGATCTCATTGAAACATCCGTTTGGTGGCGCGATGACTGATCTAATGAAATCGTGAAAAGGAAGAATCGACGAAAATTGAGATCTCGCAAGAAAATTGAGAAGAACCTGCGCGACAGGCTCGTGTTGCGTCTACCTTAATTTGATTAGATGTGTTTTTACTTTAACGTGATGCCGTTCCGACGATAAAAGTCTTATCGTTGGTTAATGTAATGAAACGAACGTATGTACGAAGAAACCAGTGAAATTAAAAGCGACGTATAAAAGGTTCCTTTGAAAAATCTATCGAAAAATAATTTCTTACTTCATTCTGTTTTATTACGTACAATCACTTAACATAAAAATGCATCACATATAAATTTATATAGTTTCTATGTAATTTGTAAACAGTTTTACTGACTAAAAAAAAAAACTGATAAATAATTCAAAGAAAATTCTCTTATGCCCCTGTAGTTACCAATAACTGAACGGTGAATGGAAATGAAATGAAAATTAAATGTGTGTTTCAGTATTCTACTAACTGAAAGACGTCGTCCGCATGCATAAGCGAATAAAAAGAATGTAAACGTATATTTTCCTTATAAAATGTCCAGCAGTGATGCGAAGAAACCAGAAAAGATATAAGAGAACGACAGAGGCCCGGTTAACAAGTTAACACCATGCAAGGATCGCGATATAAGTTCTCGTTCGGAATGCGCCAAAACAATCTCGACCTGATCGAACGATCGATCGAGGTATCCACATGTCCACAAGTGTGAAATTACCCGCTTTCGACGCGCTCCTCCTTTTTTTCCCCCGAGCCGCGATTTCACAGTTCGGCCACGGGTGTGCGCGTTTGTGCGTATCCCGCACGAATCTACGTAATCGTGACGGATAAAATCCACGGATTCGGCTCGCCGTTGCTGCCTGTCGGTCCGTGAGAATGTAGAATAAAAACGACCGTGGATATAGATGCACGGGTGGAAGGGGGAGGCAGAGTTTCTTGTCTCCAGTTCGACGAATCCGCCTACGTTTCAGTGGACACGCAGCTGTCCACGCTCTCCAAACATAAAAGTCTGCGCAGACACCGGAACAAACCGCGTCGACTCGCGTTACACGAAATACACCGGGTAAATCACATGTCCTGGTTATTTAATCGTGTATTCAACAACCAATACCGGGCTGAGGTTGCGAACCCTATCTCGATAAGGTTCCTCAAGTCCGCGCGAAGATCATAGTAAATATTGTTTCTACTCGTCCTTCCATTTTCCTAGCACTGCTTACACGTAAAATATTAATATTGTAATACTATTGTTGCATGTGTCCGATTTTAGAATGCAATTGTTATAAAGCGTTCTGATCAAGGAATACATTTATTATACATCATTTTAAGGTACTATGCTGACTTCCAAGGGCCTACCTCGAGTATTTATTTGGATATCTAATTTTACCAGATATTGAATTTATTTAAATATCAGCCAATGTGATTGTACTTTTTTTACATGAGCGGGGAAATAAACATATTGACGATGGCATTGTGCAATGTTTGATCAGAAGATGGTGGTAATGGACGTAGAAATTGTTCCACGGTTCTACGATTTAATTGTGAAATTATTGTTTCTTTGTGAAACACAGTTACATGGTAATTCTACCAATAAGACTCGAAACGTTGCGACAACCGTTCGTTCGCTTTCCGATGGTTCGCATACTTTTTCGAAACTCTTCTTCGTTCTCTGTGACTGGATTTCCATTGATTGGGTTGCAAGTGTTGCTATTTTTTGGACAACTGATTGGCTCTTGTAAAGTTTTCGCCTGTAACTTTTTCACGGTTGACCGGCCAGTTTCTCTTTGCCGATTGTTCGGTACAAATGGTACGTGGCACTCGTCGACACGATAAGCTAACGATCGAAGAATTATCTCGTGCTTAAAAAACGGGCCATTACGTGGACAAAGTTTGAGGAACGAGTTTATTTTCGCAGTTCATTAAATCCCGAGTCAGGCAGAGCTGTCGATAAATTGCGAACTACAAACAATGTCCTGTACTTTGATTATCCGTATAATAATAATAATAAATGTTTCGTGTTAAAGTCTATGAATATTTAAGCAAACTATCGCGTCGTATAGATATACGTTTACAATAAACGGTTAATCACTTCTCACGCTGGGAAATGATTTACAATCAAGTAATTCTTGCGAATTAAGTCATGAAATAAACTATGAGGCAAGGGGTTAAATAATTTATATCGTAATCACGTTTATAAGCTTACCATATGAAATAGTGATAGTTAATATGAAACTTTAATACGGATAAAATCTGCGAAGAAGATTACAAAACTATATATATATATTTTTTAATTTAGTGTAACCTTCTGTAACGAGTCGCTGGTATCGATATGTAACAACCTAATAGCAGTCGCGCGTGGTCCCTCGAGGTAAAGGAGATAACCGAGAAGAGCAATCATGAACGCGTCGACTCGATTAGTTTCCGCTAAGACTTTAAATACTCGTCGATTCCAGAGTTCTGCCGGCGGCGGCGTGGCAGGTCATCATCATTGACACCATGGCGAGATCACAAAGAAGCCATGGGCTGTGTAGGAGCCCGAGTTCCGTCGTCAGAAGAAAACCACAAAAATGAGAAGTTCGTAGGTAGTCATCCGGCAGAGGATTCTCTGACATGGCACGGCGTAAGGAGGGAATGAAAGGTTGTAGAGGGAGAGGCAGGACGAGCCGTACAGTTAAATTGTTATGACATAATTAGGGGCGATCCGAGGTACGGTCCGGTGGTGGTGGTGGCGGAGGCGGTGGTAGGTGATGGCGGCGGTGGTGGTGGTGGTGGTAGTGGCGATGACGGGTCCGAAGACAAGGGCGAGAGAAGAAAAAGAGGATGGCAAAGAAGAAGGACCGCTCGAAGTCGAACTGGAATCGAAACTGCCGGTGCAACCATTCATTCTTCACTCGGCCGTGGTACCATTTGACCAGTTCATTCAGGGATTTAAGACTTTTCCTAGAGCTCGCCCCGTGGTTTTGTTTCATTCCCCGTTTCTTTTTCGTCCACAGATCGCCACTCTCGTTCCCGTCTTGTTCTCTTTCTCTACGCTCTGCTCACAGTGCAGTTACGCTATCCGGCCGTCACGTGAGCGCAATTTTCTGCGCCGATGACGGGTCGTGCAGATCAAGCTACGAACTTCCTTGCATCGCGTTTTACAATCTAGCCGCGCCTTCTCAGAACTTCAATCTCTCTCTCTCTCTCTCTCTCGCTCTCTTTCTCTCTTCTGTCCACCCCCCACCATTTCCCGTAAACACGCCGTCGATATTTTGTTCCCAGTTGGTACCATTTTGTCTGAAACGCGGCCACTGTGTCTTGTGCGACATCGACTCTTAGAAATTTAGAATGGAGAATTTATCGCTGCAGAACAATTCGACGGGAAGGCGGGAAACGGTCCTAATCATGACTACATTCCTACTGGTAATTATCTGTTCATGTTAGGAAAAACTGCAACTCGATGCGTCAAGTTAGGGGACACCGTTCGGTGAAATGCTAGTTATTAACGATGCAGGGTTTTAAATAATTTAGATTTGTACAACGTTAACAACTGTCTGTCGCTCTCTTCCACGTCTCCGAACACTTTTTCTTTACTCTCATCTATAGTTTTAATCTTGATATTTATTCTTCAATAAATTATTCTCTAATAAATTACTCTCACTTTCTTTCGTATACCCGAATATTCTTAAAAATAAAGTTGTCTCAATAAAAACTATCAATAAAAACAATATAATACATATATCCTACTCGAATGTCCTAAATTCTCTTCTCAACGATCCAGATTTTCCATCGAAAATGACCTCATGATAAATTTAAACGAGAACAATATTGGAAACGTCCTTGTGTTTTTTAAATCTATTGATATATATAAACTGTTATAAATTTGTTTTTTGCTGTACCCCACCACAATGTAAATATTAACCGTAACCTTCTCTTTTATATTCAATTGTAATCGATGTGGTCGCTAATGACCTAGCCGCTAATGCGACCACTTTAAAATAAACGATATATAATAATATAATAATAATACATATGGACAGTCAATCGTTATATTTATAGTGGATCCGAATAGTATTTAAACATTAAATTTCCGATTGTCGATAAATTGTCAATATTTGAATTATGATCATTTCTTTTTAGGAAAACTGAGGAGAATTTTGAACGAAGGAAGAAAGTAAAAATCGAATAATTGTTCGGAAATTGTTAGCACGAACTGACATGAATAAACTGTGACGACTGAAATGAATAAAATTAAGTATAGCGTGTAACGCTTACATCGACGAAATGTAAGCACAATAAACACAACAAGGTGGCATATGAAACGGTAACAGTGATTGCATTCAGTCCAGCATGTATTCTCCGATGCGCGGTATCCAATGAAAGAAATGACTTGCGCAACGATTACTAAATCCCCCGATGACTCGTAATATGATTGACGATACTGTCGTCGCGCTGATGCGAGAACCACTAACGCCAGACTTTCTCCGCACTCTTCTCCGTTATTCTACATTGAACAGAACATTTTCAAACTTCGGAGGAACAGCGAAGAAAAACGAGCATAGCTTTTCCCTGCATGAGATTTATAAATTAAACGAGACGATGACATTCAACGTTATCGATCTTTAACAGTATTCTTGCTGGTCATTGTCGAGCAGATCTCCGTATTTCCTTCTGGTAAAATTAAACAAATATTCTCACGCGAGAAAGACGAATTAAGATTCGAATGTGATAATCATTTGCTTCGTCACCAATTTCATCTCTCATGTAGCGCCATCGTCGCGTGAATTAGCTTGCATTATTTTAACGGGACACAATGAACATTTCAGAATAGGAATAAAAAGTTACGATTATCACAATTGCTGGATTATGTAACTTTTATTTGGATTTAATTTCTATTTATAGAAATATTCATTATTTATTTCTTTGGTACTAATAATATTCGTTTGTTCCTCAGTAAAAGGGTACAACAATGATATAGCAAGACAAACAATCGAACTCGGAGTAAACGCATGATTACCGAAGAAAACGTGTACCTTGTCTCGCGGCGAAGTACCACTTCAGTGACTGAACCAGCATCGAAACCCATCGGTTGTTTGATTCAAGCTCAATTTGCTTCGAACGCCTAATTATGTATTCGGTTAATTACCGAAAGTTCAAGCTGAACAATCGGTTCGGTTTTTCCTCAATTTAGCCCCTATCACGGCACTCGAAACTTTGGCAAACTCTTTCCTCTCTGGGCTGTTCGCCTCCACCGCCCCTTTCCGGTGTATTGTGAATTGTGACCCACGCATCGAGACTCGAGATTCGCTTCGCGCGAACCAAGACCGCACAAAAGTCAGTCTCGAGGGTAGCACGATTTTCATGGAAAAGTCGGCGTTTCGTACGACCACGCACAGCCGTCCAAAATCGTAAAAACTCGGACTAAAGTCAAGTTTTCAACTCCTTTCAAAATTCATAAAGTTGTGGTTACAGATTCTTTAATGTATATATTATGTTATGAAACGCATGTAACTTGCTACAAGTAACTCTATATTTAACTACAGATATTTTTACAGATAAGGTCCAATTAATATAACGTTAAACAGTATCCTTTCAACTGCATGTACTCACGAGAGAAATAACATTGTAAAAGCCCCTTTAACAGTAGCCTTTCGCGAATTTAAATTTTACTTAATATTACTTTAATTTTTATAATCAGATATTCAAGTGTATGATATAGCGTTGTATTTTGTAAATTTACCCGCGGTCTAAGCTTTGCCATCGTTAAGCCATCTGCCGAGGCCTCTTTGCATGTAATCACATGGTGAACAACATTGTACGACAAATCGAATCAGATCCGAGGGAGGAAAGAGAAAGGTAGAGAGATTGTGAGAGAAAGAGAGAGAGAGAGAGAGAGAGAATGCTTCTTGGATAGAGGAAGCCGACCGTTAAATAGATAGAGGTGGAGGAACGGGGTGCAAGAAGGCGTATAACTTGGATGAACAGAGATTGTCATCGGAGGAGAGAGAGAGAGAGAGGCAGGGAGAGAGAGAGCAATGATACCTGTTACCAGATTACGAAAGTTTATATAGATTCACATTTTTATAGACAAATTCGGAGAAACTCAAGTTGAGATTCTATTTTCCGCGAGAATTGTTTTAGTCGTCTAGAAGTGGCACAAGAACCAGACGGATTTTATTGAAATTCCTATTTTATCCCTCCCCGGTGATCTTTATAAGCTATTAATGCATAAAGATTCGCTATTTATGTATCACATATTACTGGATTAGGTTTCATGAATATTCCACGTTAATGGGAAACGTTACTATGGAAAATGATTTCAAGAAACCTGTGTCGACAAGTTGTCAAATTTTCGACACTGTTTCACTTATTATGCATTCAAACACACATGTATAAAAGTTGTTTCATAATTGAGGGTTAAATTCAACAATACTACTTAAATTACATTTTCTAAACTAATCATGAGCGACAGAAGTTGAATAAAGATGTTTTCTTTTAATGAATTTAGTAAATTGTAAAGAGTGTAACAATTCTCTGATGTTTTTAAAATTTGTGTAGTAATTTTTATTACAAATGCAGACGCAGTGTAGTTATTGTATTTACATGAATATCATGTATTCATATAGGTAAATAAATTTATACATTTGTATCTAAATTACAACTATACATTTATGTTCGTGTCATATTTTTTAAAATTTCAATTCCAAATATCATATAACACGAGTTTTATTAATATAGAACCAATTAATCGTAAGTATTCGCGGTCGATTAATTATACTTGCACTTAATCGCTACACATTAGCTGCAAGTCTATCGTCTAATAATGTTTGCGAATAAATATAGTTTAAATACGTTTATGGGTTTAAATATAGCCAAATATATTACTGACTTCCTCTACATTCCGGGCTTCCTAAATAAATTTGTGAACGTATTACTGCCAACGACTAAATTAATTAATAACTGCGAGTAATTTATAGTAGTTTATTCGGGAAGACTTAGGAGAGAAATTATGTAAATATAACACGCCGACTTTATTGAAATTTGCGTATGAAATACAGACAGTCTTAAAAGTTTACTTTTTTTTTAAATTTTTTAAAAAATTTTTTAACGTTTCATGGACATTAATCCATTATTTAGCTAAAATTAGGTAACTCCTGAAAGCAATGACCATACTTTAATTTATTAATTTTAACGTTCAGCATTGATGAACTCAAGAAATTTATCTCCTATAAGATTTTGAATTTCATCTTCATTAAATTTCTTATAGGAGAATTAAGGAAGTACGAAGTCGTAATAAACTATTATGGAGAGTCGAGGGAACACAAATAAAAATGTAATGCAAACCATGTACTTCATAAGAATGCCTCATAAGACGCACTTCGCGCGAAGATCCGCAGTTTAATTATACAACAAGAATTTCGGAAGAATCTCGTAAGAATTCCGTTGTTTCCGGAATACAAATGTGTGCTTCACGATCAAAAATTCCTATCAATTTCTTGAACATATCTATAGTGATCGATTTAACAACTATAAGCTAAGTACCAAGCGAACGTTATGAGTCGAAAACCGTGAAAAACTGCAATTTTCACATTTAATCGTTTGCAACTCGTAACTCAATTAACCAATGTCGATAAAATTTTCAGAACTCAGATAACTTATAGGCGTCGACAAAACTCATTTTACAAAATTTTCATTATACACCTAGATAAAAAAAAGTTTTAAAAAACAACCGTCACCGTCTTTTATTCGTGATTTCGATCAAATTCGCGATAAGGTAGAGTGACTACATTACCGTCAAAAAATGGTTTTACGTGCCTCAAGTTTTCGTGCTTATATAAGAACATTTTGTCGCTGGTAAATGGCTCATTCGAAAGAGGAAGGTTCAATCTAGTTCGCGGTGGTCAGGAGCTACCGAGATTATGCAGATATTTGGTAATATAAGCGTTAGAAGTAGGCCAAAAATTGACGATGCGTATGGCGTGGAATCCAAGGATTTTTATGTCACTGAATGAGTTTTCTGGATGAAATCGAGAGTAGGCGGCACTAGAAAATATCTCCAGCTAGAAATTGAGCTATATTTTGTCTTGATTCTCTACGAAACAAAGCCGAAAACTTAAAGCACGTTTCAGAATTCATAATATTGACAATACGGAGGAAAAAATGTGACAAGTTTAGTCAGAGACTTAAGACCCGCCGGATCAACACCAAGAGACGGATCTTAAGTCTGTGTCTGAAGGCTGTGAAATCTGAATACGTGCATACGTAGAACTACCTCTGTGGGGGTCTTTATCGCCGTAATTCGTTTAAAAGGAACTACACGGGCGGGCCGGACCGTGAGTGCCCTCCTAAGTCATGCTACGCGGGCGAATGTGCTTGCCTGTGGGATCGCGAGCGCGAGCGCGCGAGCGCACAATCGTCTGCATGATCCACACACACATGCAGGCCCGACACAGAGTATAATTGTACGTCTCACGAGCGGTTCGTGACGCGGTTAAATACATTTTTCGGGCCGGATGATCGATGAAGCCCGATAAGCGTGTTCAATTAGCGTAGCGCCTTTGTACACGAGGGCGACTCACCGAATTTATTTATCACGATGATGCACCGACGCGATCCGAACAGTTATACACGGATGTTTGATATGTCTGTTTAGCGATTATCCAGCGCATCGCTCCCATTCTTCTTTTCTTTCCCATTCTCATCGGTAATTGCGAGGTCAGTCAAATATAAACTTCACTCGGTCTATAATTTTTTAAGGGGTAAGCGGGAAATAAAGTATCCCGGAAATCTCGTAACACGTGTTTTGTTGACAACATTTTCGTAAACAACCATAGTAGTAGAATTTTCGTGACACCGCTACAGGATGATGGTTTCGAAAACGTTATAATATGTCGTGTTTCTTTTCTGTCCTCCCATTTCCGGATCGATCGACCTAATGAAATGCTAACGATCGTGCCGGCGGTAATTAAATTTACACGTGACGATGACGAGTCACCGAACACACCGGCGGAATCGTAAATTCGATCCGTCGCGACGCGACACGACGCGACACGACGCGGTATGCCGCGCCGCGACGCAGCGAAACAACCCGCCGAATTTGTATTTGACTCGCCGCCGACGGGTTTAATTTACTCTCTCTCCCCCTTTGGTCACCGCAGCGGATCGCAACGAGAGTTGGGCGACTCCCGAAGAAAAACTTTGCCTTAGATTTTCGGGCGAAAATAAATATTCGACTGCTGCCGCCGCCGCGCCGGGCTGATTTACTCTATCGCAGAATGCGTACGGACTCTCAACGAAAAGGGGACGGTGTTAGCCTACTTACCGGAGTTTCTGGCCCGCCATCCCTCTTCGATCCAACCCCCCCACCCCACCCTTATCGAGCATCCAGCCAAATTTCTCTGCACACCGATGTCGTCGATTCGTAACCTATGATACGGCCTGCTTAACTCTTATGTCCTTAGAACTGCAGTAATGTCTCGACTAACACAGTTGGGGACTAAATTAAGTGGACACCCTTTAAATACTGATAACTAGTCTAGAAGAAATCCGATTTTTATGCATTTTGGATCTACAAGGGCTATTCCCATTAAAAATAAAGATTGGTTCCACCTTCTTAAAATTTGTCTACAAAAATTGAAAATTGCATAAACATCTGCAGTCTACTGATAACTTTTTTAAAATTGTACCAAACGATTTGAGCTTTTTTTTTTGAGATGTTAGAAGGATTATTGGGGAATGTATAAGAAAATTAAAAATACAGTAGGAAAGAAAGTATTCATGCACCAGTAACTTTTTCCATCATATGGCAATACAGGTTTTACTATCCAATCTGAGTGTTGTACTCGCCAGTCTGTAGAAAGTTATTCATAAAAAGCGAAATTCTTCCGATAAAGTTTACTACAAGTATCTTTACACCGTGTTATAGTAAGAACTGCATTGGCAGTTGAAGGAAATAGTCGACGACGTATGAACACTTCCATTACTTATCGTGAAAAGAAATAATGCAACAATCGATAAGTCTGCTCATGCTAAAAAGCGGAAGGGACCTGCAATCTCGTCGAATACTGAGGTAACATTTACATCGGTAAACGCGAATTAGGACAGGCTTACATAAATAATAATACCCCAAAAACGACCACTATTTTCCTGTGCTATGACGAGAATGCTAATTTTATTTTGTACTGCAAACAATCTCAAACATCGTTTCACTAATATCTTCGCTAAGTTTAGAAATAACCAAATTGAAATTAATTATGGCAGTTTGACGGCGAATTTCTTAAGGTTTCCAGACTAATTTCCCTCTAAACTTCTTGCGATCTACTTTAGAAATTCTTCCATGAACTACGATGTGGTTTTTTAATTTCTTTATCTGATCAGTGTACCTGATTCTTTACTATATTTAGACGAAATTATTCCAGACAATATTACACAATCTCAAACTTCTAATTACCTATTTATCAAAAATAATTTAAATAGATATCGAATGAACATTTCATATCACTATTTCACATACCATAAAACAGTTGGTTAAGATTATATTTGACTATATTTATATATGCCTGACAACAAATTTCTTAATAAATTATTACACGTTGGAATGGGCTGATCAGCTTATTCCTCATGCGTAGCTTCTCGTCTTCATATTATAAAACATTTAGAAAATTGCGTGTTAATGATAACAACACTTAAGATGGCTGACTACTATTAAATGGCTAACTGGAACAATTATCCTACTGTATAAATTTCAACGTGATGAGGGCGTCACGTTGCTTTATCGTTTAATACAAATTATGTTCGTTCCTTGACAGGTCACCCTACAAGGAGCTGCACGATAATCAATATTTTTTGTAGAGCAACTGCTGGCATAGTTGTATCGCTGAACGACACGAACTTTCGAAATCCCGGATTGAGTTGTCTTCGAGTACCGAGTCTAGAGCAGCGTTGTCGGTATTAATCATCATGGACAGCAGGTGTTATTATCCGTGGCCGGGGAATTGATGCGTAGGCGCAACCTGCATGCAATGAATCGTAAAGCCAGCCATGCTCCGGTAGCGTCGAAACGCGTTTACCTCTGAACCTCCGGTCCTCCGAGTTGTTTTTTCACGTTTAAGTGGTATATATTTAGTGACGGGGCCGGTGAGGCAGTGACGGAGGCCGAGTAGAAAGAGGAATAGGATGACGGCTGTTCCTGATGCGTTAAATTAAAGTTTAACTCCGAAGCAGCTGATGGGCTAGGCTGCCGATGGGTTAGAGATGAAATTCGTGGTTCCCTCTCTTTCTCCGTCTGCGCGCACGGTTTTCAAACGATCCGTTTGATGAAGCAGCGCGGCGACGGTGGCAGATGCGAGCAAGTATTTCATGTTTAACTTCATTCATTTTTCTTCGCTCCCAGCTCCAAGGGAAACGGAACTCTTCCGCCCGCGAAACGTTTATTTTAATTACTGTTCCAAACGAAGGAACTTTTCGAATTATTGTTCGGGAATTGTTGCTTCTACTCTCTCTATCTCTCTCTCTCTCTCCCTTTCACGACCGCCTGGACATCGTGAGCAAATTGTTTCCGTTCTCTACTAGCTTTATCTAGCCGAGCTTCGCGGTGCTTAAAGCCAACAAACGCCTCTTCTTTTTCTTTCTTCTCTTTCTCCGCTGTCGTCACACGGACCGTCCAGCGGCCTAAGAGTCGCGGATCGAAAAGAGTTCGGCTATCCGGAACATTTGCATAATTGAAGTTAATCAGCCGGTTTATATTTGAACGATCCCCGCGTCCCGTTGGTTTAGAACCAACGGAGGAGGGAGGTTCCGTCGAAAGTTTCAAGTGGCCCGGGTTACACATTAACTTCGCATGGAAAATAAATAGTACACGTAAACAGGCAGTCGCGATGGAACAGTCGGTCTGAAGGACGACACGAGCGGCGGTTCCTTAAATCCATCTATTCAAGCCGGCAGGACGGCACAGCCACGAACAAACATCGTTCCCGGGGAACCGTGGCGGAGTATCGCTTCCGTATTAATCCGGTACTTTGATCATAAAATTTACATTCACGTACCTCGCGCTCCTTCCGTATGCGGCGCGGCATCGTGAAATTCTCCCTCCCCTCTTCACCCCCTCTCCGTCCGTTCCGGCCGGTCCGGACCGAATCCACCAAGATCCGACACATCTTACAACCCTTTTCCTTACTTAAATCCAAATAAAGGTTGAGATTCTTGAGATTCTCCTCTTCTCCCCCGTCCTCCCACCATGGGTCCGACATAGGCGGCGTTCTACGAACCCCTCTGGATCGGAACTGCCGCATCTCCGTCTCTGTTCGTTGCGTTTGCTTTCCAGCCCTTTTCTTCTTTCTCCCCTGTCGCCTCTCTTACTCCCTCCCCTCTTCGTCTTACACCCACCATCTTCCACCTTCCAACTTTTCGTCTCTTTCTCTCTGTTCCCCTCTTTCTCTGACTCTCTCTCTCTCTTTCTCTCTCTCTCTCTCTGTCTCTCTCTTTCTCTTTTTATGCTAACCTCTTCCCGGGATCTATCCATCTTCGTTCGACTCCCGACCGGCTTCGTCCTTTCCCGGCCGTCTCTTTCCTTCCATCCCTTTCCCGATGGTGCTGGCTCGCTCTCCAGTAACGAGAGGAGAAACACCCTCGCTACTTTTAATCGACCCACGCTTTCTTCTGCTTATACATACCTAGCCAGCCCTGCCCCCTCCCCCCTCGCCCGTCCTCATCTCCATCCTCCCCGTTCCACGTTCGAGCACTCCCAACCCAACCCTCCTCCCCCCTCCTCCACCAGCGTCGCTTCTTACGTCTCATCTTTACCACCAACATCGTATATAAGTACCTAAGGGCGTTGTCTTTGGTCTTTCGCGTATTTTGCGCTCCGTTCACTACGAAATACACGGGGGTAGTTTCACGATTAAACGCGAAATGAAAGCCTCGCCAGGGAAAAGACGGCCGAGACGTTTCCGAAGGATCCATCCTACGATTTTACCGTCTTCGTTTTTGACCACGTAACCCGACCACCCCCTTCGACCACCCTCGAGCAACCAACCCACCCCTTTCGCCCGAAGCTTTTGCATAATTTCTGCGGCGAGGAAACGGATCCCCGGGATACGAATTCACTGATTGTCAGCCTTCCACGATAGAATTTTAACGTTTATTCGACAGCCGATGTTTATCCCCGATGGGATCTTAAGCGGGGATTAATTATTCCGAAAAACCACGATCATTCGTATTTCTGGAGGGACCCACGATGCTGGTGCACGATAATTGCGGATGATTCCCGCGGGGAAACCAATTAGAGGTCAGACTTTATCCGTTTCCGAACGGAAGTACTATATTTAATTACCAGACCGTATCGGGGATGAGTGTACATTTTTCAGGGATCGAGGTACGATTTTAACCCGGCGTTCCAGACTGTGTATTTTGATATACATGACTTTATGCTATTGTTAGTCGTCATCTTCAGGTTTCAGTCTTCGCCGGTCTGCCGAAACCTGCGCTTTGCTGCTATCAGTGTGGGGGATTGAGGATGAATGTTTTGTAACTAAACACTTCCCTTCGCTAGAAAATTTCTCATGAAAAAATAAGAAGCAAGAGTTAACCATTTGCAGTAATTAAATCTTCTTTGTTGTTCGTAATTTCTTATAATAAGAAGGAAGTTGATTAAAATCTAATTTAAATCTCATGAACAACTAGACAAACATCAAATGAATTTAATATTACTAGTAGATTATTTACAATCTATTGAAATGATTAATAAATCAATTTGCATGTAACTCCCTTTTCTCGAGATTGGTGGAGACAATTTTTATTTTACACAAAGATCTGCAGTCCATTGATAGCATACGTGTTTAGTAGATTCTATTGAAAGTCTTCATCGAGGGCTTCATCTTCGTGCAAGGGGTTAACAGAAAGAAGTAGTTGCAAGAAAGAAAAGTGCAAATCTACGATGAGAGTACGCGAAAACCCCGGCAGAAAAATCGCCAGTAAACCGACGAAACCGATGAAAATCATGCTTTCTAAACTCCGAAAGTCCTGGCGATCATCTCTGGGCCTTTTCCCCGTGCCCGCAAACGGGAACCATCCGATCCTCGAAGTTCCCTGGAAATTATATGATTTCCCGTCTGTAAGTGTACACCAATCGAGAGGAGTTAGAACTGCCGGTCCAAAGAAAATAAGCGAAATTATAGCAGGCATCGAGGCAATCAAAACTTCTAACCAGCGAATCCGGCAAATGACTTTCAATCTCGGCGTTGAACCGCGATCGGCGTATATACGCGCGACCCATACCGGAGGACAATGAAACGCTTTGTTTCGATCCTGCGGGACGTAGGAGCCGGCGCGCGGCTTCCTTTCTTCTTGCTGCCGCTTCCTTCCCGTATCCAAGAAAACGCCGACGATTCCTATAGACAAAGAAGATTGAGTGCAGGTGCAGGACAGGGGCGGAATACGCAGCCTCGACGCGCGTATGCGGCGATAGTTTCGCGGTTTATGGCCGATTACCCGGGGTACCCGTAACGTCCCGTATGTACATACGTACGCGCGTAAAGTACATATGTAACGACGCATGTAACAGCGCTGCACACCAACGACGCGCAACGCTGGCGAGGATGCATCCTCGCGTTCCTCCGCGCCATCGAACTCGCGGCCGTGCATGCGTGCAACTGCTCCGCGAATACTGCGTGAGCATGTGCGTGTGCCGGGGCAAGTTGCGGGCTCTTCTTCTGCAACGGTCGGCGGGGATACATCACCTTGCACACCACACAGAACCGTACACTTCAAATACACTGCAAGTCAGTCAGTTAAGTCTGAGTCAGACCTTTCACTTCGTGGTCCAGAGAGCACGGTATGGTGCACGATGGTTCCCACAAGTGGAAGCCTTCACCGTCCGATGCTACAGTTTGTTTCTTGTTTCCAAGGAGCACCGAGGAAGGGGGCTGAGACCGAGAGTCCATGGACACCATGATGCGCCCTGGACCTAGCTCGCCGTCGACGCCATTAGATTCGGTGCGCGACCACCGGTTTATGGATTCGATAATGCCCGCCCTGTAAATATTCAACGGTGCATTGGTTCCTGGGAAAAAATGAACGAGCAATTCAAGAGATTGTCAATCGGCCGGACCACTTTCTACGAGTGTCTTAAGGATAAGGAGATTTTTCTATCGCTTCCATTGCATTCGCGCATTCTTTTATTACCGTAGCACACGTAGCCGACGACATTGCCTACCAAGCAAATCACTTTCTACCGATTTTTTAAGCAGGAGAATTAATAACTCTGGCGAAATGAGGAAACAGCAGTCTAGAACAATATTTTTGTAAAATGTACATTTATTTTAACGTATTCGTACAAAGGCTGCAAATAAAACGGTAATCATAGAATAAGAATATTATAAATCACGTTTCATTTCAAAATGATCCAGAAGTGTCGAAAGTATAAAATAATATTATTTCCTATGAAACTGTGAAGAAGTTTATGGTCGAAAATCATAGCAGATTAATGACGGCATTTAAGAAAGTCAAGCAAGACTAATAAGGGTAAAAATGGCAGATTTAACAAGGAACTGGCCGAAGAACGTGCATTTGCATGCCCCGGCTCGAGCATGGTATCGTGATCATGATCATGACGAAAAGCAGGAAACGTTTTCTCTTAATATTCGCGGATCGCATGTGTCGCAACTTTATGGGGTTTTTTGCATGGGAAATCAGCGAGAGACAATAACTATGTTATGCCCGGGGTCGTCGAACGATGATGATTCGACGTCGCGAACCGCGAGTTCGTGTCTTAATCATCAGCATGCTAGTTCAGGCAGCTAAAGTTCAGCATATTTATGTGCGATCAGCCTAAGTGGAGTGAATTTTTCGTGCAGCTTCCTTATTCTCTCCTTTCCGAGAAGACGATTGGAAACCGGCCTCGCCGCTATACCGGAATGTTAACGATCGAATGTGCGTTATATAGGTCAGGATAGACATTTTACGGCACACGCCGCTCCTCTTATGCTTGTAATTATTTATCAATGTGTAACAGACGCTCGCGTACGGAATGCGGGAAATAATCATTCGAACGAGTACATAAAGTATTGAGGGACGATAGATTCTGCACGGGACGAACAAAGAAACCGCATTCCGATCGATTATCAGTTTCATAATTTCATGCTATGAATAAAACGTATAGCGGGCTCCCTTTATTTCGAACCACGGCGGCGTATATTTTAAAGGAATTTAATATTTCGATTGATCGCAGCGGCTTCTTGATATAAATATCGAGTACTGGTAATAAAAGTATTGCCCGTACTTTGTTCTTATAACCAATCAAAGACACCGGCACGGCAGTACATGTCTGTATCAAAGATGGATTATTGGCTTTGTGGTCACTTCGATATCCCCCAGATGGTGGTTACACGTAATAAATAAAAAATATCGTTTGAGGTAACCTTTGATGAGTTCAAGCGTCCATTATACAGAGGAACATCATACCGAAGACGGAACAACAGAGAGGATCGTTGTTTATTCTTTTGTAAATTGCGAGCGAATACATTAAGCTATTAATTAGGATAAATAATTTTATTCAATCCGTATTATAGGTTGTTAAAGCGTTCCTTCGTTCGACAAAAGAAGCCAACCTGTGTTTCGTTTCACTCGATGCAGTAACCAACCAAACGTTCATAATAATCAGTTGCGTACGTACTTGAATAGAAATTACAGTAAATATTAAATAACTATATAATTCTAATTCCAATAAATAAAACATTTTATCTTCTACGAGATTACAATTTTTCGCTTAATATTATTATTTGAACAATAATATCTCACAAAAAGTACAACTTTATTTTTGTAATATTCCTAGTTGACATATTAAATGCAATTTTGTGACATTGATAGGTGCAGGCCTGTACAGCCTTGGAGAAAGAGAAACAATATAATGATGATAATACAATTGTCAATTACATAAATTATAGAGTGCGATACATTGTATCCTCAAGGAGAGTTTCAGAAATATAATGTCTGGTCAGGATCGAAGAACCCGTCAGGAAAGAATCAAGAATGAAGGACGATGATTGCATCGGTCCAGCAAAGAGCAAACATCTACCGATACTTTGTACTTACACGACTTTATGAGCAATCAGCTGGTGCTGGCCAGCGCAAATTGTTTGTTCCCCAAACCCATTTAGCTCCATTCCGTGAAATTCTACTCAAATAATCACAGCTTCAGTTCCTGCCAATTACGTTTTTGCAAGCCACACCGTATACAACTTGTTACTCATTTCAAAGAAATCTATGCCCTGAACGCGGATACAATACTGTTCGATTCGTCGAAATTCACCGCTTACGGTCTCATAGTTCCATCGTATCTTCGGCCAAATTAATTTCACCTTGGTCGCGATTAGATTGAGCGTTCTATGGATTTCTAACAAAAATCATTCAAATAAAATATACGACGGTAAGAACATATAAAGAAACTTAAAATTAAAATTATTACAAAAAGAAATTATATATATATATCGTACCTACATCTTGAAATCAATGCAGACTATTTTTATTTCCCATAAAAATTCACAGTCTAGTCGTGATAGAGAATTTTTAAACGTTTCATGTACTCCCCCTTGCTGTATAATTGTCCAAATTATTTCCTGTCGATTTTTCCATGCACATCTGCTCTAACAATTTCTGGATTAAAGAGTGAAATGGTTACCTCTTGTTCCTATCCTCTCTGTCTCTCGTTCAGCAGTAAAAGGGTTAACCATTGAAAAAAAAAGTCACACCTCTATCGATTCCGAAGGGCTGGATCCTGATTCGGGACCAGCGACCACGAAAATACCTGTTGTCCACGGAAACACGCTGCCGCGAAAAGGGGGAAGGAGCGAGCTCGGCGAAAGAGTAGGCAAGAGACAGTTGGTGGGGATCGATGGGGGAAGCGAAGAGGTGCGAGAGAGGAGAGAGAGGAGAGTCGAGAAAAGAGGAGCTGTCGCGCATTGAAGTCTCCGAAACGGCAGGGTGCTCTCGCCAAGAGTAACACGAACGAACGAACGAACGAACGGACGAACGGACGAAGGAACGAAGTTCAGTCGAAACAACGTATGTGGGGAGGAGACGATGCTTCTTGCGGAGGTGGTTAGAGGGCACGAGGGGGTACGGGAAGGTGAAGGGGGACGAGGTTTCCAGAGGGGGGAAAAAAAGAGGTGGTACGAAGCAGAGCGGAGCGAAGCAGATCGGAGCAAAGCCGAGGCACAGAGCCATTGACCCGTGGAACGAGGGGGTAAGCTGTAGGTACAACAAGAACCCATAGAGGATATATAACACCAACACGTACGTACGTGTCCATATAGGTTATCCATACATATGTAATGTACGTGGTACCGGCGCTGATATTACGGTACAGATAGATCGAGAGCGATTAAGAAATCCGTGACGGCATTGTGTTTGCTCGCTCTCATGACGCCTGTGCCGGAGTCACAAGGACCGCGCTTACAGCTCGACTTACATTCACGTTCTTCTCGTTCACTTGGAACATCGATGATACACCCGGGATTATTTGACGAGTTCCGAGGGGTACGCGGGGCCGCCTACGTCGCCGGAACGCGTTGCACAACGACCAACGTTTCGTCACCGTGTCGCTGGGGCCGCCATAGACGATCGTCTATTCTTTTTCTTAAGGGCCCGGGACAGTCACGTGACTTTTTAATTAATAATTTCCATTCACTGCCTTCAGACACGGACTTAAGATCCGTCTTGGTCTTGATCGGACGGGTCTTAAGTCTCTGACTAAACTTGTCACATTTTTTCCTCTGTATTATCGATATTATGAATTCTGAAACGTTCTTCGAATTTTCGGCTTTGTTTCGCAGGGAATCAAGACAAAATATAGCTCAATTTCTAGCTGGAGATATTTTCTAGTGCCGCCTACTCTTGATTTCAGTCAGAAAACTCATCCAATCACATCGTCAATTTTTGGCCCACTTCTAACGCTTATATTACCAAATATCCGCATAATCTCGGCAGCTCCTGACCACCGCGCACTAGATTGAACCTTCCTCTTTCGAATGAGCCCTCTACCAGCGACAAAATATTGTTATATAAGGACGAAAACTTGAGCCACGTGAAACCATTTTTTGACGGTAATGTAGTCACTCTACCTTATCGCGAATCTAAGGAAGACCGGGCCCTATCGTCAATATAGATACGAGTCGCAATCGTGATCTGGGGTACGCGTGCCAGAACATCGAGAATAGCAAATCATTGGACGTTAGATCATCGGAATTCTATTGTGATACGTATGCAATACGTAGATAGAATAATTGCGAGGATAGTATTCTTTGAAAGAATTTTTTAATATTTCCGATGATAAAAAGTTTGATAAACAGTGACTTGATCACTTTACTCGATTCTTACGACTCGTTTGGCTTTAACATGATTTTGTATTCCCTGAATAATAGACGGACTGTTAACTATCTCTTCAAATACGTTCTGTATCGATCGACACCCTGAAATCTAATTTCTGTGACGTCAACGAAAATCATATTTGTCACCTCTCGCGTCATTTTAAATTCGACTTAATGGAAGTTCTAACAATAGCTTCGAATTCTTGCTAATCACATTACCCTTTTTTCGTATTCCATGCCAAGAGTTACAAGGATAAACTGTAATGGAGAGTCTATTTTCTGTGATACATCGTGGGTCGTTCATGCAGCACATAACGCACTAGATCAGTATGTATTCAGAAAGGTCACATGTGTCCGAACAACCCACATGCATTGCTTTTACTTTTGCTTCAAAGAATAAACGAATCACTATCGTTGAGTACACTATATGTAACTGTAATATAAAATAATTTAAATTATAGGTATTAATCCCTTAGGAACTCGATTTTCTTTGTACGCGACCGAAGTTATCTAACGTTAAAGACGTTCATTGTTGATCAAAATTTGATGTTTCCATAATACGTTGATTATAGTTACCAACCAGTCAAAGCAACAGATTTAATTTTATTATACAAATTACAAAAATGTTCTTATTACGATTACAATTCATTTTTATTAAACTACGTGTATAAACGGATCAATCCGCCAAATAAATTCTCACGGATGGATTAGTATTACTTGAATGATTATAAAAGTAGAAATGTGAAATGGGTCCTCTAATAGGCCTAGTACTAATTGGACCGCTTCATACATCTATTTTCAAATTCTAGAAAACAAATTATTATTTGTTATTATTTGTTTCTTTGACCGTTATTCGGTCGAAAGTGAATCGTACCTAACAATCTGACCTCGTGCAATACATTTTGTGACACTGGTAAGCGCGATGTTAGTTACCACCGAAGAGTTGATCGCTCCTCATAGAAAGGTGGAAATAATTAGTCGTCGAGTAAAAACCATTGGCCATCCGACCGATATCAGCTCACACAAACGTGTGTCGAGCGTGTGCCAGTGCTGTTACCTCGAACGACAATGACAAAATCCATTAACTTTTACCAAATGCACTCCGCTTTCTAAATAACGATAAAATCGACTTTCCTCTCGTTCACGGTGCATCAAGCACGAGCCGCGACGCTGAATAAGCGGAATCAGAACGTAACATATAAATTCGAGCAGTGCGGACACTCTGGTCGAATTTAAATCTGCGACGGAGGCGGCCGGCCGGAATGGATCCGGCGCGATTAAGAGAAGTCCGTGACGGTACATTGTGTTTCCTCGCTGTTACGAAGCCGCGTGCGGCTTCAGCTCCGGCTTCGGCTTCGGCTTCGGCTTCGGCTTCGGCTTATGCTGTTCCTCGAGTGCACGTCGCTTTTGCGGATCGATGCTCGAGAACGAACGTGTGCGTTGCACGTGTGTAGACGGACGAACGTGGATGGAGGCTGCCGTGGTACCGATCTCCGTGGCCGCCCAGGGTCATGC
Organism: Halictus quadricinctus; assembly: GCA_028454245.1. Classification (NCBI taxonomy): domain Eukaryota; kingdom Metazoa; phylum Arthropoda; class Insecta; order Hymenoptera; family Halictidae; genus Halictus; species Halictus quadricinctus. The sequence continues at coordinate 10,029,140 of CM052118.1, read as the reverse complement.
CCTACCCTCTCGCGCTACACAATAATCTTCTTCCTCGTCGTGTGTGCTCTGGTATCTCTACCGCGGACCACTCGATGGACCCTTCGTTTTTCTTCCCCTCCCTCCCCCTCGTGCCCCCTTCAGAGCCCCTATTCCATCCTCTCGGCACATACGCAAAAGTCCCGTCATCGGTGTTGCGACCGCGTGATTGTCCTTCAATCGTAATTCATCCGATCACCTGCACATTGCTCTGCTCCACACCATAAGGCATTAGTATGCAAGCATTCCGGTCGTAATACAAATTCGTTCGGTCGTCTTCAATATCTTCTCATTTATTTATCTTTTTTCTTGCATTAACGCACAGTTTTTTTTTTAAACCAAAAAAAAATCAATTTATGATATACTGCACTTTTGTTCCATGGAAAAAGGCTATATCTTATTGTTGAATAAATAAGTGTTATAGCTTACAATCCCATGTAAATGATATAATATTAAATAATATTTCTCTGTCATTTGTGAAATAATTGATCTGCAACTAGGTGACTTTTATGAAATATGTATATTGAGTATCGCAAACATGCGGCAAGAAAATGTGACAATATTTATTACAAAAAGGTCTCTGGTGTGTCAATCTTATTTATTTATTTTTTCAAGTCCTTTGACGGTTAGGTAATTGTTTTGTTTACGCATGAATCGTACAACCCCTTCAGAATGGAGCCGAGCATGTATAGCCTTGAATATTAAAAGTTGGCGTGAACTTGAAGAAAAGAAGAGAAGAAGAGGCGTCACGTATTCTGTTCGTTCTTCTCTCCGTCGCGAGACAAAGGTAAGAACGATAAGATCGAAACAAAGCGAAGTCGAACACGTGCGAATGAAATCGAGAAACGGGAGTATGCGAACAACATATTGTGTAAATTTAATTATTGTGTAACATATCGTGGAAAAAGTTAATTATTTCATTTCATTTGATGTCTGATAATAAACTGTGTCTATGTAATGAATAAGACTGCGGAACTTTATGCATTTATGGCTAATAAAAATTTTCAAGAAATCCGAGGACAGAAAATACGATTTTTATGTATTTTGGATTTACAAATGCTATTCCCACTCAAAATAAAATTTCATGTGATTCCATTTTCTTAAAATGATGGACACCATGCAAAAGAATTTAGATGTACGTTAGATATATGTCGCAGTTTAATAGGAGAATGCCGCAGTAATTTGCTCGCGATGCGTGTCGAGATTTGCAACCTAAATAACTGCATGCATGCTGCGGTCTTCCCTTTTGCAAATCTTACTCAATCGATGCTGCGGCCGTACACTCGCCCCCTTTTCATCCGTTCCGTCCGCTCCATTTCTTTGTTTTTTCGTCGTTCTTGTTTTACAGCCTTGTCTCGATTTTTTGCTTCCGCGGGCAATTTTCTTCGGCAATTCGAACTGTACGTGAGGACGCAATCAGCGGTGAGACGAATGGCACAATTCTGTAAACTATACACACACGTATCGGTGTGTTAATCTACTTTCTGCTGTTTTTCATTGTGAGCCACGCCTCGTGCTTTTCTTTGGAAATTAACACTAGATCGACAGAACACTAAAAATGACTATTTTTATATTAGTCTCTACAAATAACAAAAATGTATTTATTCACATGTCTAAAGAAATTTATTTAATAGTTCTCTTTCCGTCTTTCGCGGACAAGAATTTTTTACAACATTGGAAATATTTTTCTCGGGAAGCTAAATTCTATCTAAAATATGTATTGATCCCTCTGTTAATTAATTATGTGGACCTGGTGTTGGCAATACGACAAGACTCGTCGTTAAAGGGTTAAAAAATATTGAACCTGTCAATTTGGTGCAACAAATTCGTAACTTAAGAAAACATTGGATATTGGTATGTCATTTCTTTTTATTTTATTTAGAGCAGTTCATTCATTGCTATCTTGTTACTGGAACACAATTCAAAATTTTATTAAAAGATAATATCGTGGTACACAAATACATTTGATAAAACAACTCATATAAATTATTCATTTAACTGTATTTCTATTTTTTCCAAATAAATGTCATGCTTAATGGTTTTATATTGTTAGAAACATTATGCTCCAAACCTAAAAAATTGATCTTTGTATACAACTGTTCATTTTCGTCCATTCTGTTTATATAAAAATTGTTCTTGCTAAACTAAAGACTATCTACAAGATATAAGTAATAATACATTGTATATGTTAGTTACTTTGGACAATAAATGTACCATAGTTTTAATACTTTATAATTGGTACATCGAAGTGTCTTCTCAAAACTTTTTAAGGTTCATAATGTTGGTCTAGTAAAACTCCATTTATGGGAACTAATTTTGTCACAGTACCCTGTTTACCCAACATGTAGCTGAGCTCTTATTATCCGAACCCAAGAGGCCACGCGGCGTACCGCTTATATGAACTCCTGTCTTCACCCCGTACTTATCAGAACAACAGATAGCGTGCAAAATACAGGATACTCCATTTAATTCGATCCCTGCGAGCAGCTTTGAAATTGTTATCAATACCGAATAATATTTGAAACAAAACTTTATTAAATACGTCATATATTATGAATTTTCATAATAATTTTCATAATTTCTTTTCTCCCAATTTTTGCGATAAGGTGGATTAATTATTATATTATAGTAAACATTTCTACGTCGAATGCGTAGGTACAAAATAAATCTCTTTTACACATTTCCAAGTTTCTTCGACATCGGTCCGCTTTCCTTTATAGTTCCTTTTGCGAATGGTGGCGTACCTTAGAGAGCATTTTTTTTAGATATTCGCTCATAAAACGTTTTTCTTCGGTTAATAAGATGCCGTTAATTATCTCCCTTGATATTTTCGTCCTTTATTATTACAAGATGGCCCGGTCCTTTTAGTCTGTACCACGATTCTTGTAAAGATCCTTTACTCCTCGTTCATATTTCCCTTTCGCGTACATCTTGTTCTCTGTTCTGTTGAAAAAGTTTCGCTCTCGTAAAGGCCAGTATTGTAACTTGTCTACCTGCAGAAAAGTGCTCTTGTAGATTACGAAAATAATTAGTAAAATAACATTTGTTATAAATTGTACATTCAAACTGTATTGTTCCGTTCAAAGTTGAATACCAACTCATAATGTTTAAAGGTCCTTTCATTGCGTTTCAAAGAAGATAAATATTCTGTTATTTTACATGGAAACACAAGATTGTTGTAAATTATATTACAATGATTTTCATAACGAATAAATGAGATTTTCTGTACTTTCCTAGTATTCATTATGCGTATCAGGCTTAAAAGTGCCAAAAAGAATTCGCAAACGATTATCTTCCTTTCAGAATGGTGGATTTTAAACGTCATCGCTCACAGCTGAGAACTTTTTAAACAATTATTCAACCGAAACGGCAATTTTTGTCATCAACCAGCAAGCTACAGTCAGAAACGTAATCCAATTCTTTCAAACAGGATTTTCAAGTTCTGTTTCAATACAGCGCAGTCATTGAGAATCATACTAATAAGCTTTCTTCAAGTAATGTGTTAAGTGGGGCGAAACCGTTGCCAGCGGTGGGCGAGGCAGCTGAATGATGTCGTTGCCAAACTCAAGATCATCATCCCAAGATACAGAAGTTGACTCGATTACCACAAGAATGTTTTCTCTCGCACATTTCTTCAACTAAAGAGAATACAATCCGAATCCATCAATCGAACCTTTCTTCCTCATAGAATCCTGTTTAGCACAATTCTATGAGCACCATGTGCGTCATCTAAATTCAAACTCAACATCGCCATCTTCCGCAGAGCTGTAACTGCAAAGAAGAAGAAATCTTTCCGTCTGTCTAGGAGAATGTCACCTCTCGGGCATTTCTCTGAATTCTACGAGCACCATACGCGTCAACACAAGCCTAAACTCGAGACCATCAGCTTCCTCATAGCCACGATCCCAAAGGAAAAAAGTTCAACAAGGATATTTTCCCTTGGCCATGTTCCGGCTACACGGACACCTGAACAAAGTGGCAGGCGAAATCACGGGGGCGAGAAAAAAGAAAGAAGAAAGAAACCTAGCTGCAAAGATCATTGCACCCGGGGATCATCGTTTCACGGATCGCGTGAAATGGAACCGCACGCGGTTCGCCGGCCAACGGAGACGGGAAGCCGAAACACCCATGAGGAGGAGCGGACCGGCTAACTTTGAGGCCTCAAACGAAAAGCAGTTAGATCGTCGCGCGTTGCGGTTTCGCAGATTCGCTGACGTTGCCGCGGAAATTGAGCGGATTCAAGCTTGAACTCACGACGGAATGGAGTTGACAGAGCAAAGGACAGAAGAAAGCGGTGAGGAGCGTCGCGGCGGTTCGAACGAAAAGAAAAAAGGAGAAGAGAACGAAATAGAGAGGGAGAGAGAGAGAGAGAGGAAAGGAATGGCGAGACCGAGTAAACGTCTGAGCAGATAGATGGAGGAACGAGGGGATAAAGACGAGAAACGGATCGCGGATGGGGAAGAAAGAAGAGGCAGCAAACGGCAGAAGCTTGAACGACCGTCGGTGAAGCGAAAGGGGACACGACGGGCGCCAGCCCAAGAGACACACAGGTGGGCGTGGCGCCTATCCCTACGCGGCGCGCACCGGGTCGCCAGGATATGAAATTATATACGTTGGTTAAGGGTATATCCCCCTTTTCTTTCTCTCTTTCCCTCTTTCCCTGGCCGCCTCTTTTCCCTTCGCCGGCGGCTCGCTCTTCCTCCTCCGTGCGAGCAACTCCCCTGGCGTCCGCATTTGGTTGCAGTCCGTATTCCGGTTGCAGTCGCAAAAGCCGAGCCAAGAGTGTGGCCACGGGCACAGTACGAATAAATAAGAAAAGCCCTGTGCGCGCTTGTTCCGTCACGAGCTGCGGTCGACAGGATGGACGCCGCCGTCTCATCTCGCGGCGGCCAATCAGCCTCGTAATCACTGAGCTCTCTGAACGTTCGTTGTTGCCGGTGACTTAGGCTCTACCTACTGGCTTAACGCGCCGCAGCGATGACGGTGGCAGCTCCGATGCTCCCCTCTTTCTTATGCTCCTCTCCTCTCCTCTCCACTGCTATACTATACTCTACTATCCTCTCCCGGCTCATCCTATTCGGCTGTCCTCCGATCCTACTTTGCCCACAGTGGGTGGAACACGTAGAAAACTCGGAAAAGTAAAAAACGCAGCTAGGAGGAATATGGGTCTAATCATCGTTTTGCTACTGGTCGGAGTTACAATGTCGACAAATCGAATTGTGGCTAGGTCCCTATATTCTTTTAAGCCACAGACAGTAGTTGTTGACCCCCAGGGATGGGGAGGGGAGGCTGCGATATTCGGAAGATACCGCAAAGATTTGTATTGAAACCTGTGATCGAGAGAAATCGGCTTCCGTATCGTAACTGTGGTTTCCGGTCATCAAGGGTAGTTGTTCAGTAGAGGAAGATCCACAGATTGATCTGACTGGGATGTTGAAGAGAGAGGATATCGAACGATAATAGAATTTTACATTTTATAAAAAGAAACGGGCTATATTTAGCTTCAACGTATCAACTCCGGTGCATGGTAATCGAAATCGTGGCCTTTAAATTATTCCCCGGTACTTCGTAGAAATTAATCAGCCGAGAATCTGGACATAACAACGGTTGTAAAGTCAGGTCGTTGAGTATGCATGCAACCCTCTAATAAGTGACGAGAACATACTTGTCATTTCGAACCTACGAAGGTGTTGATTTACGAGCCACTTGAGCGCAACACTAGAAGGTTTTATTTACTTCGTTTATCGAAATAAACTCGATCTCCGAGCGATTCGACAACTTTTGCGAATGGAACTGTCAATTAAATGAATATATCTGCAGATAGATGCCTTAAAAATTAAGCGAAACATGTGTAATCTCCGAAACTAGTCCTCTAGACTATATAATGAATAACTGTAATGAATAACGGAATATTTCCATTGATTTTCTATGTTAAAAATGTCACTAATATATTTAGAAGGAAATTCTAAAAATCCGTGCCATTGCAAAAAGTAACGTTGACTGTTATATTTGCATATAAACAAACCATTGGCAGTTCACTATTTTTCTAACAATCGAACATTTTCTGTATGCTTATGGATAACCGAATAAAAGTACGATTTTATTACAAAACTTTTTAATCTAATATAATCCTGTATGCACACATTTTTCGAACATATTAGGGCACTAAATATTTGACAAAAACATAGAATGAATTTGACATAATCCATCCTCGTTCCGTTGAGAGTACACCGTTTAGAAAAATATACAAGTTCCGAGAAAATCGTGCCGGCCAGGTTTCTGATTATCCGGTAAGCGCACCGTGAAAAATACTAATTGCACACTTCGCCGGCGTCACGGCGAGCGTACACATTTCGCGTCTTTCGTAGGAGAGTTTTCATACGAGCAAGCATTGCTTCATGCTTGGCATGCCATACACTCCTGAAGAGGAAGGCGACAATTAAGGCACTGCGCCTTCTGTCTGCCTGTTTCGCTACTACAAATGTTTAGCGCGTCCCCAATTAACGGTGTTACCTTTTGAAAGGTGCACCTATTGTACCGTATGCATGTGACACAGGAAGAATACGAAAGTGCACGTTGATAGCTCTGTGGGTGGGTAAGGAAAGAAGAGAGGAAAAACAATAGAGGAAGACGAGCATTCCAGGTGTAATCTGTGTGTGAACGCGGCCCAACCCTTGCTCCACCAAGCGAAGCCACCTGCTAAATCAGCCTTAGCGTAATCACGATGACCTATGGGCGTTTGTCAAAATTCTGCAGCTGCAGTTCACCTGACCGAATGCTGTGGTCAGATTTGATTCTTACTCGAGATGAAAATTTTCTACGATAATTGTAAGACACAAAAAATTGAATAAAAATTAAGTTTTCCGACGAATTCTTTGAAGTCAGTTGTCAAAAAATAGAATTTTACCTAATATCTACAGTCAGCCCCATAAGTATTCGTACGCTCTTAAAAATCGCATAACTTTGTCAATATTGGAGTATAAGTAGTTTTCATCGTTAGATGTTTGTAGCTCAGTGCAATGTTGACCGATTTAGATGAAATATTCAGAATATGTATAATTCATACAGATGTACAAAACGTACTTTCTAAATTTTTAATATAAGCTCGCATAAAAAAGTTGCAAAATACAACTTTTAGTACTTTCTCTCTAATTTCGACCAATTGCAGTTTTACTCAAACATTTTGCTCACGTTATGTAGCAATCCAATTGTTCTAACTTCTCAAAAATATTCAAGTAGTATAGTCCAATATTAAGAGCGTACGAATACTTATGGGACTGGCTGTATTTCTTCAACTTCTTTTAAAATTATGTAAATTTACACACATTGCCATAAAACGTTGTGTCAGGTTATGATGCTAAACCATTTTTATTCAACGAACTACGCGCGCATAACTAGTCTGTGAAAACATTTACAGCGTTTAAAAATTATAAAATGTAGCATTTAATTAAATTGAATGTACTGTCAGTTTATGTTCCATTTGCTGGAAATATCAGCGAAGGAGAGAGGATTTCTTGAAATTCGTCGGGAAGTGTGACAATTTGCATAGATTTTCATAGAGTACATATAACTGTTCAATCATGAGAATATCTTCTTTTATCGTCGCATGATTCGCCAACGAATAAATCATTCATTCTATTTGCGACAATACGATACCGGGATGTGGTTCATGTTCGATGAATCCTATGTTCCAGAGATTGGTGTCTACGTAGAACTGCAGCAGAGCTGATATTGAAATAGAATCACGCCCCCGACAGATCGGGCTACGTTCCATCTCAAGGATCTTACACGCTTCAAGGTAGCGTACGTACGTGCCGCAGCCACCTCGATTCTTCTATCTACTACCGTGTATTTTCACCGGGTTGCACGACCGTTGCACTCCTTCATTTTCTTGTATGTAGAAGCGCGCGGGAAGCATCCCCGCAAAAATCAGGCTCGTAATTGATACATGCAACCCGAGCCCGTCGTGCACACCTATTATTTCGGACGATGTCCATGTGTCACGCATTCCATCCACCAACCATCGAACGTTTTCACATGGAATGTTCAATGCTTTAAATAATGTGTTTACATTACGAATTCCACAATGTGCTCATTCCAATAGCCGCGGATAAGTGTCGTTGTTATACGCGTGCAATTTAAGAGGTACAGTAATGTCTCGACGTATGTGAAATGTCCTGACCTAAGCCGATCGGAGCTACACGATCTTTGTCAGGTCGCCTGTCCCCTCCACTAGGGGGTATACCCCGCGAGGGGCCAAGAAACACTACCAATCCAATTTAAAAAATTCTTTATTTTTCTATGGGAATTTTTCTGATTAAAATGACACTAAACACGATACAGTTAGAACTGTAGTGGTTTAATTGACGGAATGTAGTGTTTAGACGCGCTGTCCTTTGTTACGTTCGCCGCGATCACAAGAAGTAGCCCTACACGATTTATGTCGCAGCACGGACCCGAGGATTGTGCTTAAATCAAGACTCTACTGTATTTCCTTGGTCTCTAGCCAGAAATGTGAAACGTAGAAAAGAATAACGAGTAAACAAACATTAGTGAGACAATACGAATCCATTGGTAAAACATTTTTGTTTCCAATTATTCTTTTACGAAATTTTTAACCGCATATTCGTAATACTTTTCTAATTGAAATCACACCAAACATAATACAGTTGCGATCATATTTACTTAGAACGCAATACAGTGGAATCTCGATTACCTATTAATCAATGGAGCACGAGTGTTCGGATAATATAACAGTTACCTAGCTACTGTGCTACATTAAATCGTTACTGATCTGTACAATGAATCGTGTTCTATATGGATCGCTTTAGATTGAACTATTTACATTCGAAACACGTATTCGGATAATGAAGAATTCAGATATCGTCGGTTCGTATAATCGAGGTTCTACTGAATCGTTAATTGAACAAGCAATGCTCCGAATTGGTGTCATTTTTATTAGAACAACGTCATAAATATGTTGGTAGAAATGTAAGAAAAAAATAATTGAAAACAAAAGAGTTTTGTCATTGGATTATTATTGTCTCAGCGACACATCTAAGCCTGTACAGGTTATGTTTAGACTGAGGATTTTTGTGCAAAATAAAAATTGTCTATATTAATTGCGCTTATGAACAAAAATTAGGCTCATATGTAAATGGCTAACTATATTCTGTTGAATACATTTGCCTCACGAAATTAAAAAATGATACACAAATTAAATCGTATGCATTATTTAGAAATTGTTCGATTTAGACTGTAGACAATACCGTAACCGAAACCAGTATTCGATTCGACGCCAGATTGCGGCATCGGTGGATAAAGCGTTAAAAGCTTCTCTAAAGTGCGATGATACTCGCCGATATTATTGCGGTGAGCTTTTGCCGAAGATTTCCCACGTAACAGCCAGGAGACCATTCGCGATGACTCCACTTACATTTCCACGGTTATTTACATAGACAAGGAACGCGATGGTTTGGAGGGGGCGACTTGTAAATTGCAAGAAGACCGGCAGCCCCGAGTAATTTAAATCAGAGGATACGTGTATTACCATCGATATCGCGCAGATGTGCATCGAGATATGCATTCACTTGCGGTGGAAGTTCGTGGTCGCAGCAAATCCTCGCTCAATTTACGATGTTACAGACGAAGATTTTCTGTTATCCCTACCCGCCATTGCTGCCGTGCCTTCCCGCCTATTATCTACAACCTTCCCAATCTTTTGCTTTGCTTCATTCCCCCCAACCGCGTGAGAAAACGCATCGGAGGTAATACGTGACACGTGGTTTCGAATCGGCTGTAGCGCCAAGAATGCAATTCGATCAAGAGTTACAAGGGGAAGCATTGTCATGGTCGATACACAATTTCGAGACTCCTAGCTTATTACGACCGTCGGAGGTCTCTGACGTATCCTACAGAACGATTGTGTCGCGTGCTTCCACGGAAATAAAAAGTTAATCAGTTGCTGGTAATGCTGCAGTTTAGTTTCTTATTTTCTTCGGGTTTAATGAATGCGACATTCTACTGTACAAGGTGTGTTCGAAATTGTTGCACACGCAGTTGGTGATTGTTAAAATTTTCAATATGTCGACCAAAAGGAATAATATTTTTTTCGTTGGCATCCCGTTTTCGAGAAAATCGAGTTCGAAAATTCAGCGAATACAAGTGCCGAGTAGGCATCGACTGATGTGTCTGTTCATGACCTGCCGAATCTACTTCTTGTAAATAGGCTACTCGAACTTGGCGGATTTTCAAACTTATTTTTTCAGGACTCAAAGTGAACAATGATATTCTGTTTTTCTTTTTAAATTCTATTCGAACTTTTCTGTTCTGAACAGCACCATAACAATATTTATTTTAGATCGATGAATTTAATAAGCATTAGTCAGTAGATTGTAAAGCGTTAAAAATTTATATGACCAATTTCTTTCAAACTTGACAAGAATATTCAGCGAACGAGTAGACGTCTCCCTGCTTCTTACGTCACAAATTACATTACTTATGAGGTAACAAACTATTATAGAAAGGTTTGAAAATTATTGGATAAACCGTCATCGTTCCATTATAAATAGTAAAGAAATATTTCTACAATAATTTGAATTATCCTGACAACTGTATTAATTCAACAATAAACACAGTTTTTGTTCTAGTTTACGATTTATGCATAAACCAGGGACATCACATATTTATGACAAAAGTAGACACAAAATAAAAAACAACAAAAACATAAGGCCGGGTTCAGCTGAAAGAAATCGTTGTCCCCTCTCACACTGGATCCAGCAGTTATCGTAGTTCTTAATTTATGAATCAGTGTGATCGACGGCGTGGCACAGTGCGGTAATCATTTTGATCGTCGCCCGGTTCCATCCGGTGAACACGAGGAAAGGTGATGATTGGGGCCGATAATAATTTTTATTGTCACCGCGCGAGGTAAATTTGTTTGCCAGCCCGGCGAGGATGATGATCGCCAGTAGTGTAATCGTCGGGGTAACCGAACGCCGCGTGGAAAGTCCGTGGCAGCCTACGGGAGGGGGAAGAGATGTATGTATAACGTGAGCGTGTATGTCACGCGCCGTCACGACCGCAAACACGGCCTCATCTTTCTCTCCGGATCCGTTTCTCTCTTTCCTTCGCCGATTCACCGGCACCGGCGCTGCACCGTACTGGTGCAGCAACATACGGATGCATCTGCCGAGGAGATGCCCGGGCAACCCTGAACAGGCCTGGCACAGGCCGGTTGCAAACACACGTTCGCGTACACGTATGTTACGTAGGCAAGAACCCCATATACGTCCATATACGAACAGTTTAAGGTGTTACGTTACACAAGCGGAGACCCGTGATAACCTTTATGGCGGATGAAAGGGTTTTCGAGATCCCTGGCGCTGCTCCTCCCGGCCGAGCATACTCGCGATTAGCTTCACTCGACTTTTCAAACCCCCGTGATTGATGCATCTGCTTTTCTACGGGTCACTGCAACTGCGAATCCTTGCTCTTCTTTTCTCGGAGGCGATCGCTGCTAGAGTTCAGCATTGTTCCAACAACGAGGAACGAATGAAATATTTTATATTTTATTTTATTCGTTCCACTTATTTTCCATTTGTTTCCACTTATTTAAAAGTGCTTAGAAATTGTTTCTTTGAAGGTTGACATGTCTACCCCCCACCATCCCCCTATTTATCTGACAATTAGGTCTCATTTTATTTTATTTTATTTATGATGTACATTGATGTTATTTATACAATAAAAATATTATTTTTGGAGTAATGCTAACTGCTCAAATCAAAATGTTCGACTTTAGTTGATGCTTGCTATCATTTTAAGTATAAGACTGATAATTACACTGATAATACCATTACAGTATCATGATTGTATACCAAAAAGAAAATAAATTTCATTTCCCAATCTTCGTACACATGAGCCACACACTTCATACACTTGATATACACGAATTAGTGTACTTTTTCAATAGAAAAATTCTTTCTTTAACTTCGCATTGAAGAATAAATCCACAAAGATCGTAAGTACTTACAAAACACCTAACACAATATGCCAAATTTAAATTAAATTATTTGCATTAGTTAAATGATTCAACATTGTTATACTCACTAATATTCTAATTATTGCTGTTATCATTGAGACAGTGAACGCGCATTAAATGTGGAAAAATTTGAAATAAAATGAAAAAACTGCTCAAAATGTTATAATAATATGTATAAGGCTGGACATGGACATTGCTATTGTTATTATGTATGATATGCGTTATTACCCATATCGTGTCTCATTCAGGAACAGAATAGGCTTCACCCCATGTTTAAGTATAACCATTAACTCCCATAGAACGTTTGTTATTAGTTTTCATTACATTTATTAAATCCGCGAAAGGTTTTACCGGCTCGACCAGAAATATGACACTGGTAATTGCGCCCGTCATTGTATGTGTAATGGCTCAATGTAATCTGGAGGCAGATCATTCATACGAACATACATATATGGATTCAAAGGTGTTATGTTACACGTGCCGGGAGCCCGTTTATCGTAGATAAAACTGTTTAGGTGGTGCTGCTGTTTGCTGTGATAAATGATACTGCAGTTTCTACTCATTATTTACATATGTGATGTGCCCACGCAACATCCCGGCGTTGATCTCTCCAAAATATCAGGACCATCATGTGCGTTTCGCATTAATCATATTCAGGGCTTTTTTTGTCCATGTCGTGGCATAACTAAGCCGACCAGTATTATTCTACATTTTCGGTCTTCCCATTTTAGGCGAAAATTCCAAAATCTGCCGTATTATCATTTCAAGATGTTTTTTAGAACTACAGTGAATTCTCGATATATGTCAACAACACGGGTCGTGTATCGTCCAGGAGACATACCCGAGCTGTGTTATGTATACACTCCTCGGCGTCCGAGGCCTCTCGGTAGTGGGGATAATTCCGCGACGTTTATCCTCCAAGTCATGGCGACATCTATGGAGAAATCACTGTATATCTTTAACCAAGAGATCAAAAAATCCCAGAATTTAATAAGCATCCCGAAATCTTCCAAAAAGAAAAGCGAAACGATTTCGCCCTTGATTTACTTACCCACAAACTCTGTCTCGATCTTTGTCCTCGCCGCATCATCACTCGAACCTTATCCCAGCTCGTCATCCTCAAACTCTGACCACTATACTAGCCCTTACGATCCCTAAACCTCGCCGCTCGAGTTTATTATAGAACCTAACAGATATACCGTTTTCCCTCGACTCCCGGGAGAGATTTCTACGAGCGAGCACGTTTCTATGATAGCTTGGCTGTCGATGAGTATGCTCGCGCGTTCGTGCTCGAATATCGTTGAGACAAAAAAGCAGTTATATTATAGGTAATCAGTTTTTGAGCTACGTTGCACGGCGTGCGAGATTTTGCGTTTCGAGAGAAATGCGTTTAAAGTTTGAGCAACCGAAAAATCGTGAAAAAACCTTAATTCATTTTAACTTACCGCGCGTTTTTGCTAATTTGCGATTCCAGGGCCATAGAACAGATTTTCCTCTTCCTCGAAAAGTTCTACTTCAGCCGTTTTTTCTCTCTTTCCGAGAAGCACGAGTCTTTCCGACAAGAGCCCGACTACCTGAGTCGCTCCGGCCAACACAACCGTTCACTTTATTTTGAAAATAACGTACAAGAACATCTCTGATCACTTTCTAACTTTATAATTCAAAATGAAAATTGCTCAAAAATTTCATTTTACACAAGGTTTACCTCTCGAAACGCGGAAACGCTGGCCAGCGTTGACTCAAAGTTCCCGGTCCGTGTTGAATTCAATAAGACCGTTAATTGCGGGTAGATTTTCGTCGTTTTCCGACACACCGTACTCGGAGATCGAGTGTCCGGCCGGGCGTAAGCCGGAATATTTAAGAAGCGCGCACGCACCGATCTTCAGGTGTTAAGTTACCCCTGCGGGCTCGGTTCTTGCTCGCTATCGCAGATAAAAGCTCCGTTTCGCCGTGGCTGCCGTGGCGTCGGCGATGCTCGACGCGTAAACGTGCGTAACAGCCCGATGAGATACGCCGACCGTTAAACGCGCACATGATATCCAAATAAAATCAGAGGGGAGCCTATGCGAAATAAATATTACGTAGACGATCCTTCGGGATAAGCGAGGCACGAAGGAGAGGCGGGTCGGGCCGGGCCGGGCCGGACCGGGTGTGAGAGGCCTTCAGGTCGTGGCCGCGGGAGATACAAATGATATCAGCTCGAAAACCTGCTCGGAGCCACCTTGCCTCCTGGATAGATATACACGATTCGTGTCTTGTTGATTCTTAGGCAGCTAACTGCGCGTGCAGAAGGATAGACGGATATTTTTGCGGGGGAAAACCCCGATAGGACGGGAAAGTGATTGATCTACGTGCACGCTAACCTTTCCGTATACCCCGGTCATTGTGGATAAAGCCACGGAACGATTTGAGCCACCGGTCGGGTTTTTATTTTCTCCCAAAAAGAATAGACCGATTACAAAATTCCTGGCTATTGTGCAACAACGCTCGGGAATAATCTCGCCCGTTGATCTCGACGTTCGCGAGATAAATACACGACGCGTCGTGTATCTCTTCAGGGAATAGATCGTTCGGGTTTAATTCCTGGATACTTCTTTTTCGCGGGCTTCTCTGCGCACAGAGGCCGGCCGTGTAATCTGCCTAAACGTCCGTCACTCCTGTGTCCTTTCGTGGGAGTGGAAAGCGAAAGGAATTTCAGAAAATCGCGCAACGGCCTAGAGTTCGGTGCAAAACGCTTCGCCAGTAAATAAGGGATATATTGCTTGGGAGGAGAGATTACTACTTGCGAACGACGGCAATTTCTTTCGCGGTTATGTGTACCGTCCCGCTGATGGCGGGCTTTTTCGTTTCAGCGAACGCGGATTTCCTGTTGCGTCCGTGGACGAACTGCTGCGGTGATTCGCTGATTTTTTGCCGTTCGCATTTTTGTTTCCGAGACTCTGAAAATAAATGCTATTCTTGCGGCGTCGTTCTCGATAGAATCGAAAGTGTACGAGAACGTCTTCCTTCTGCGATTCGACGCATTATCATATCCGAATCCTCGATATATACAGAACAATCCCTGTTAATTACCGAGCAACGTGTTCGCGGTTAACGAAGTTGTACAAACCGCTTAATTGTTTCTGCCGGTAAGAAAAGTGAGAACGATTCCTCAATATTTCATTGCGTTTAAATTACTCTTCATTAGATGTGTCCTGGTCCGATGCTATCGCGATTCCTCCGCCCATTATTACATAGCAGAAACATCATTAACCATCGTCAAACCGGCATAAATCATTGTCAGGGTAACCGGGCGAATGTTCGTATACTTACAAAGTAACCCACACGTCCAATTAGCGTGTGATGCCTTGATTACACACCTTGTCGGGGAACTGAAAGCACTCACGACAGGCGATTTTAATGATCCTAATTAATAAATCCTTGAAAGCAACGCGACTTGTTTATCCCGTGCGAGTCCCCGGCGAAGTACGAAGTGTCCGGGTTTCTGAAGCGTGCATGAGCCTCGGACCCCACGCTGGCCTGGCATCAACATTTTTTACTCCGTCCCGGGGAATAGGTACGCCGCACGGCGCTCCAGTAATGATGGATTCGAGCGAGTGGCCATTTCGCGCGATCAAACCCGCGGTATCGCGATCTCATCACCCGATTAAACGGTAATCAACCTAAATCAAAAGGACCACCACTCGGGCTCGCTCCGTCAACAAACGAAAAAAAGCTTTTTTCATTGCTGAGCTCTTTTTGTTCCTCTACGGTCCTCGCTGTTCTTATTGTTCCTATTATTATATTCACCTTTCTGTTCCCTCTATCGTAACCATCTTTTATTGCTGTATTCTTGTTGTTAATCTTACTGTTGCTTTTACAGTATTCTCATGTTCATTTTATTGTATTCATTTCTCTGCTTCTTTTATTGTATAAATCTTCCTGTACTCCTTATTGTATTTTTCTGTCCTTGCTGTTCCTTTCGACCATAAATTCCTTCAAAATTGAGTTCCATAACAACATTTTATTCTGTCGTGAACCTTATGTGTTTCTCATTTCATCTTTAACGTCGCTATTATGTTTCAAATTTGATGATCGGATAAAAACGATAGTACGGTTACATATTGATCCATTAAAATACGAAAGAACTATACATAAAATCGTGTTGAAGAAACATAGAGCAGCGATATAATTTTTCCAGGATTTGGTCTTATAGGATTTCGTGAATAACGATAAAAATAATAAATAATCTTCTTACATGGAATCAGATTTGAAGCAGAGAAGCGTTAAAACTAAAGTTTACAAAGCTTGTTGCGCTCGAGAAGCTAGTCCGTGAGTTAGATACTCGGTTATACGTAGACGCCACCATTGGCACGATTATGTGTGGGTGCATGAACGTGCACGACGAAATACACCGAAATAGATGTAACACGGGCGGGAGGGGGGGGGGGCGTATATATCTACCGGCAGTAGGTATATACCTGGAGCCTCCAAATACACTTTATGAAATTCCATTTTATGGTATCTCGTCGGAGCCGAGGCCTTCGATTTGGTGCTAAGAACTGAAGCAACAGGTGTGACGCTCTAGCCTTCGCGTCGTTGCTCCCAGAAGCTCAGGTAATACGTACGTTGTCGAGGCAAATCATTTTAAGAAATCTTTTATTCACCTTGGTTCGGCGGCGTGTATAGCTTTCCCTGTATCTATTATGCCCCTGCATTCGATATCCTGCGCGGTGATTTTATTTACGATCGGTGTATCGGAGATTGCGGAGTTTTAGCTTTACACGGAGCGAATTTTTCAGATGACCGGACACCGTGAAACTCTTTAAACAGTATTGCGATCGCTACACGTGTCCCTTTGCCAAAAATCTTAGCCTACATTCAACGAATTTTGAAGAGAAATTTCACTTCGTTGAATTGTGCTTTGTTCTTCTTGTCCATTCTGGTCGACAAGTTTTTGCCAGCCTTCGGTGCATTGATTCATTCAGTCATTTATAATCAAAATAAAGATCACCTGCAAGAAACGGGAGCCGAATAAAAGTTTCTTTTCTCTTACAATGGCTTCAATAAGTTGATAACGATGCATCGATATTTTCAAATTCCGCAGTCTAGTCATTTACATTAAATATCGCATTGAAGAAGAACACGAAGGTATTTAAGTCATTATAGGTAATTAATTTATAGTAAGTAATTTATAGTGGAAACGAATATTATTTTCTACGAAACGAAATTATTCAACAGGGAAATACATTCGTGTGTAGTTTCTGTTTCTTGTAATCGATTCAGAAAATATTTATTTGGGAATATTTAACTTGGAATAGAACTGCTCTGTAGAAATTGTTTATGAGCAGTTGCTTAACTCTGTATAAATAATTCTCTGAAGATTAACATTTTTCTTGTGATTTTTGTGCAGTAGCTTCCACTCCCGAAATAGAATTCTGTTTTCCATTTTAGGAGTTGACTTGAAGTTCGTCGGTGCGGTAAATTGTTTTGTTAATTTGTGCAATGTGGCTGGATAGTTTACAATTGATCGTATTGTTCGATCGAGCTTGCGCGATGTCGTGGAGCCATCGCTGTGCCCATGTCTCGGATCTTTTAAGCGGCAGGCAAACCACTCACGCGGCGCAGCGGACCGCGAAATCGACGCTCACATATGAACCGAGTACGAGAGGTCTTCTGTTCTTCTCTTTTGCTTCTTTATCTCGACGTAGGAACGAAGAAAGAACGGCCGAGCCGTGCACATTCTCCGCTGCCAGATTTCCACGACCTTTTCCCCGCCTTTTCAAATATATTTTAACGCCCGCTTTCACTTCCGGTCTCCTTTGTGCGCTGAAATCCCATCCCTCGAAATCAAAATTTCGCTGTTTGAATTACAAAGCCGTTTTCTTCCTAATGGAACAGGGCAAATTTTATCTGATCGGTGTTACACGCCACGAAATCGTGACACCCTTCTGCTAACGAAAAACAAATCGCTTTGCCAATATGATTAATTAGAATGGGAAAATGAATCGATATAACCACGCCATTGGCATGTTAATGCCAGACTGGAAATAGTACAACAATATTTTGTGTAATTTTGCTTGTATCTTAATTTAGCGAAATAATTGGATAACGATACCAAATTTTATTTAATAGCGATATCCTTTATATTTGTCCTATGGAACCATGTATGTATTTAGATGAACTTTCGTAGTCTTTATTATTATATGAGAAATTGTATTAATATCAGCTTTTATTATTTTAGAATTGGTAATTTGGAAGAGGATGGCTAAGATTTCCTACTAAATTTATAAGAAAATTATTATTATATATTTCTATCGAATCAATGTATTTTATATTTTATCAAATCGAAGATACTAAAACACACACTACTGAATGAACAAAAGGTAAATATTAATCGACGAAAATAACAATTCTTCTTATATAATATCTGATATCTTATTTCAATATATTGGGGTATAAGAATAAACAAGTGAGTCGAAATCCACTTCAGACTTTCTTCTCCACATTTATTAAAAAAGAAGGTGAATTAACGATGTTTTTATGAACAACTATTAAATAAATTTATCTACAAGAAGTGTAGGAATGAATACAAGCAAGTCCCTTTCACTTTGAGTAATTTCAGCATTAAAATATTTAATGGCTGGCGAATTATGCTTATATCATATAATTATAATTTATTTGTCAGAATGGTAAGTATTATTGATAATAACACTAGAACAACCGAGCATTAAAAGTGGCTAGTATGTATTACCTTTTAAAAATAACATACCACATTTATCGAGACAATGCACACCTTTTTTTTACCAAATACATTTGAATAAACAAATTTATCCAGTAAGTGTCCACAAAGCATCTTTAGAATTTCAATAATTGTAAAATAAAGAATCTGAAGTCTGATTTTCGTTAAATTTACGATATTGAGATATTGCAAAGGTGCAAAATCAGTATAAATAACGTTTTATTATTTTTCCCAAGCATTGTAATTACTAAGTCCAAGTGAATAAAAAAAATTGCATAAAATTAAACTGCACCTATCAAGAACCAAACAGTTGCAAAACCAGACACTCCAGCTAATCTAAATGTCTTATCTTCTTCAAAAAAGCCTGTAATGCAAATATTTAATTATTGTACATCATGCACGTACATATATGTAAATTAAAAAAGTAAACACATTGTAGTGTCGTTATGTGTTGTCTTGTATCATTAACATCGGTATTAAAATATGTAAGCAAACTAACCCTCTGTCCGAGGTTTCAAATGCCACGATAAAAAAAAAGAAAAAATCATGTGAATCATTTTCGAGCAAT
Source organism: Halictus quadricinctus (assembly GCA_028454245.1). Classification (NCBI taxonomy): domain Eukaryota; kingdom Metazoa; phylum Arthropoda; class Insecta; order Hymenoptera; family Halictidae; genus Halictus; species Halictus quadricinctus. The sequence continues at coordinate 10,009,793 of CM052118.1, read as the reverse complement.
TCAGTGGTACACCGATCATCGGTGACATCGGCGAACGTGCCGTTAAAGGAACTAGCATCGACGCTATTAAAAAAGAAAAAAATGTCTGCGTGAGCATAACGAGGGCAGACAGTCGTCAGTCGACGAGATGGAAGTTCATTCGGAAGACACGTATGCGAACGTTTCATTCGACAAAAGGGGGAGAGGGGAGGGGGGGAAGAAGATAGATTTATGTTTGAACGCCAGGCACCGCCGTGTTCGTGTCGCCCCTGCAGGGAACAGTGACTAAGAAGAAGGGGTGGAAGCCGAACGGGGGAGAGAGACAAAGAGGGAGTTTTAATGTATGCCTACCGAGAGAGGCTATAAAAATCAATACCTCAAATTACCAGGCAGTACTTAATTTTCTTGGAGCAACCAGCCCCGGCACGCTTCCTCTGTATTCCCCTTTGCCGCCGTCTCCCCCACCCCCTCCCCCTCCCCTCAACCCCGGCCAACCCGCCCACTCCTCCTTCCACGAAACTCTGTTCCGTTAGCAGGGAATCGACAAACGAGACGGATTTCCCTGCATTCACGTGCATTTTACTTCCAGTAGGTCCTGCAATTACGCAGCGCGGAAGCATTTTTAAATTTTAAAGGGGAGAAAGCGGTATTAAAAATGCAGGAACGACGACAAGAGCCACTCCTCCTCTCTCCGCCCTCTTTCTCTTTTCACCTCTCCCCCTCCCCCCTCCCTCTTTTCCCTCTTATTTCTTTCTTTTCCTCGCCTCTTTTTTTTTTGTCTTAATCATTAAATCGCGGGAAAGACGGACCAATGGCAAATCTGAATTACTTATAAATAAGTGCCGATCTCGGATGTTCTTAAAACTTGTATTGAAAGGCAGGAGTTATTAGAGATACGAGTCGAGGACGCCTCTCTTCTCTCTGGCTTATTCAATTACATAAATTAAAGTTCATTTACGCCGGAATGGTATGATATAATTCATGTATAGCAGGAACCGCTGAAAACGTTTCCCGCTGAGACAGAGCTCTGTCGTCGTAATCGTGTGTCTCCTTGCAGCATTGCGAGCTCCTGTAATGACCATGATTCGCCGTTGATAAAATTTTCACGCGGCGACACTGAAATTGATGATCAATTGAAATGCTACCGAGACCGGACAACGATTCCGGCTAATACAACAAAAATTTCATGGTCTTAGAAACGATAACACTTTTCGATTTACCTATTCATTTCAGTTCAAATTCTCAAAACCCGCAGTCTAATTATAAATTATGCCTTTGGTTTAGTTTAGCTCTGTAGCTTGAAGAAGAAATATGTTTGCAACGCCACAAGCGGCACTAATTGACTATGAATTGTAGATTAGGCCCAATCCAGGCGCTAGTCCAAATTTGACTACTCTCCCCTAATTCAAGCGACTACAAATTGCTTAAAAATATTTTTCGAAATCCAAATCGTCACGACTCTGAAAATTAAGCTCTCTTCTGGAAGCAGTCAATGCATTGAATGCTCTTCAGTGTTACTGAATTGCGTAGAAATACAAATGTTTGTATGTGAAAATAGAAATAAATAAAAAATATGTCGATTGCAGGAAGCAGAAAAACTACATAAAAAGATTTTTCTTTCCTCAATAATATGAAAACGTTGAAAATAATACTGTATCAATGTTTCTCCTGTTGTACCTGCTCTTTTTTGTTATAAACGAATAAAATCCGCAGTCTAGCTATAAAATAAATACCCCCGAATATCAATTTATTAATACTGAAATTGACTACATCGTTATCAAGTAACTAACACAATTGTTATTGACAACACCGGTGGTTTCTATGAATGAAATAAGTGAAACTTGTGCTAATAAATATGATTTTTGATTAACTAGAATCACCGTCTGGCCCGTAGTGCATAACAGAAAAAATAAACGACTGTCGCGATTCAAATCTTTCGATTCGTTGATATTTTTCATGCGTTTTTGTTCAGCCACACAAACGTGATACTTGTGCACGCGACACGTGTGTGATTTCGCAGCGTAACGCTAATTAATTGCGTTGAGCAAAGCCGAAAAAAAATTCGGTGAAAATAAAATCTCGTAGGCCTCAACCCTCTGGTCGCAAGTAAGATTACGACTGAACTCCGGCGGAAGGGTTGGAACCCCATCGCTTGATTTTATTGCCCGCCCTCTCTTCCTTATCCACTCTAGCTTCGTCCTCCTGCTTTCCTTCCTTTCCAAGTCGGAGTCCCTCGTTTCTTTTTCTTCCTTTCCCTTTCGTCGAGTATACTGGTTACCGGTGGTAGGAAAGTTTCCTCTTCGTATTCGGTTATGTGAATCTCCGGTGTACGTACGCTCGCGTCTACGTGTTGGTGTCTCCGATCAACTGACCCGCGCAAGACTGACCGAAAGAAAGTGTTCCCGCGCCAAAGGTCAAGGCGCTGCACGTCCGAAATTAAATGGTATTAGGAGCAGTTCCACCGACGAGAATATTCGTCGATCAATTTGCACTTCATTGCTATCCAGATATCGTAGAGATCCATCTCTTACCAGAATCGTTACCGGAGATGAAAAATGGATTCTTTATGACAACATAAAGCGTTCGAAGCAATGGCTTTATGCAAATCAAACCGCAATATCAACCACTACACCTAGCTTATCACTTAGAAAGGTGTTACTGTGCATTTGGCGGGACTGTCGTCGCATAATTCACTTTGAGTCGTTGAAACCTGGAGAAACAGTTACTGAGGGCATCTTTAGTCCACAGAGAAGGTGTAATACTGCAAATTGACAATGCCCGGCCCCATACAGCGAAACTCACTCAGGAAAAAATCAAAGAATTGCAATGGGAAGTTTGCTCCCTCTATCATCTTTCCAGATCTCTGGAGCATTATTTAAGAACTAAAACATTCACTTCTGTAGAAGATGTAGGGAGGCACCTTGAGTCATATTTTGCTTCGCGAACCCTGGATTTCTATAAGAGGATTGAAAATTTGCAGTAAAGATGACAAACTGTCCTTGATAATGATGGGGATTATATAATAAATGAAGAAATAAAAGCTTGAATTTGCTACAAAGTTTGTTTTAGATTCCAAAATAACTGATTACTGGGTCCCCCTAATATTTTCGCGCAGAACAGGCTTCCTTTAGCGTGCAATGAGTCGAAAAGCAAATGAACTGGTCCCAGCTCGGAGTATATACGATCCATGATCCTACAACGTGAACTGACCACCACTAGATTGCGCTGGTCATGGTTGTTTCGACTCCTTCTGGTTCCCCCTTCACACTATCTCCCTCTCTTTCTCTCTTTCTCTCTCTCTCTCTCTCTCTCTCTCTCTCTCGGGTCGGTATCCCACCTTTTTCTCTTATTTTACGGCGGTCTTTCTTTCTCGCCGCTGCCCTCTTTCTCTTGCAGACTATAAACCCCCTTGTTCCCCCTTTTCACAGAACAGATTCTGGGTTGAAAAAGGAGGAGACCACGGGGGATAACGAGGGAGAGGGAGAAGGTGGACGACCCGAGAAAAGAGGGAAAACGAGAACGAGGTCCGAGAGGGAAAGTTGTGAGGGTGGGTGATAAATTGATAGTGGACGTGCGCCACGCGCCCTTCTCCAGGCCAACAGACCGACAGACCAGCAGACCGAATGACACCCTCACCCCAATGAACTGCCCCCGACTGTTGATACTCTTCCTGAACTGGAATTAAATGATCTCCACGGTCGTTCGGTCACGTAAGCTATCGCTTTACCGCAGAATCGGGTATATTTGATTGAGAGCATCGTACCCGATAAGGTCGGTCCGTTTTCTTTCAATTGTTGCACGCCCAGCCATCGGATACCGTTCCGGAGTCAATCATATGAATTTATTAACGTGTTGACTGACACACTTCATAAAAGTCGTGCGATATCACAGAAATTTATTTGACACGTTGAATGCTGTAGGGGTCACTGGTAACCGGCGCTATTAAATCGACAAATATGATTCTAAACAATTCTGTTATAGAATTATTTTAGCTTTTCGCCTAAGTTATCATTTGATATAACTGGTGTCTAGTTGATTAATCAGATTCGTGATGTAGAGATACGACAAACTCTTTTTAGGGAGGAACGAACGCGGTGAATTCTATTCGATCGATAAATCGAAAACTTGATCCACCGTAATGGTGCTCGAGACGCGTTGGATTAATCGACCGTGGAAGATCGTAAAATTATGTCGTAAGATGCGTTACGCGTAGAACCAACGAAAGCTGAAGTTTATAGTCAGAAGTAAAGAGGGGTGAACGGGGCTGGAAAGGGAGAGAGAGAAAGTGGATAGTAAATCCGAGCCCAAGTTTCTGACCTTGTTCAGCTTATTTACATAAAGTATCTTCGAACAGGTGTATTGTTCACTGGGAAATGATTATCGCGAACGCAAAACAAAAAAGGCTATCGATTATTTACGACAGCTGTAGAACCAAAAAATTTAACGTACAGTAAAATAAAATTTGCTTGTCTTTCGTGAAGGAAATACTAAAAATGGGACGTTGAATTTTCTTCGCAAGGCATTTCAGAAACTTATTGCGAAATTACTGTGCACCTACGATGACAGACTGCCCACGTTTTCATCTGATCGAACAAAATATCCCGTTACGTTGTTGGAGTCATTACAGCTGAAATTTCATATACCTGTGGCAATGTCACTTGTCTGATATGCTTGACTTTTCCTCGCAAACAAGTGTAATAACAATAATTATAATAATCTCTTTAACAATTTCTTTAACAATAAATCTCTTTAACAATAAACATTCTCGATTATATATTTAGAAGAATAGTCCACCGTCCGAGGGTTAACCCTTAGAATGGCAACTGTAAGGCATCACTAAAAATGACTTTGTTTGTATTTAATAAATTACGAACCATGAAGAAAATATATAGAAGGAAAATATTGTAGCTCAGAAGAAATGTTTTGGAGTTCAAAAAGCTGCGAGTACAAAGGGTTAAATAATTGTGCCGCCCACATATGGCCGACGTATTACTCGACAAGTTAGTTCGACTGTACATGCAAACTAAACAAAATGGCGAGAAAGTGTTGCAGCAGATGATCCCGCCGGCTCTCTCGGCCGCCGCAGACGAGGAGTATAAATTAAAAAGGAATAAATACACAGCGGTGAAATATTGAAGTAACCGTGGCCGTAGCGGCCGAACGGAAGACGCGACTTCCGTTTTAATCAGTACGAATCCAAGTTATTAAAATTCCAGCGGAAATTTTCACGGTTGAATAGAGTCGGGGCCAGAGGGCGAAACGGGGGCGGCCCGTGGACGCAGAGCCGCGACGCGGCGTCCAAACGAAAAAGAAGCCCATTCATTCGAATCGACGAAAGATACAAAACGGCCGTCTTGGCCGCATCGGACAGAATATCGGCAAAACTAAAAACGTTAATTTATTCAATGGCAAAGGGGCATGAAGACATGAGAGTACTGCACCCTAAGAGATGAGCTTGAGAACGAGGAAGAACAGAGAGAACTCCAGAGGAAGGTTGACTGAGGAAGGACTTTCACGAGGGTGGAACGAGAGGCGGGGAAGGGTGACTTAAGGGAGAGGGCGAAGGGGGGAGTGGGAGCCGATGAAGGGGTGAAGGGACTTTAGAGTCAAACGAAAGCCTCCGGCAGTTTTTCTACTGGCTTCGCCCGAACTCTTGAATTTCGCAAGTTTTTTCTTTCTGATTTTTCTAATTAATTATCGGTATTGATTGGTTCTCGATTTGACTGTGGAACGCCTTTGGCTACAGACCGAAGAGATGGAAATGACCGCATAGAATAACCGTAAAAGGGAGGAGAAGCCAAGCGAATTAACTGTCCATGATTTTCCCGGACTCTTGATTAAAGAGTGGCTTTACACTGAAAGCTGAGGAAAGGATGTTCGATATCCCAGCCTTTCTTTCTTCGTCGTCGTCCCTGCTACTTCGGGCAGAACCGTTCCACGGCTGCGTACAGCCCTCACATTTATGACTTTGCTTTTCACGTGGCCAATACCGCATGTATCATTTATACTCGTTACGCTCCTGTAGGGATACGTTCAAACAGATTTTTATAAATATCTCTCATGCTTAATTTCGTGAACGTAAGAAGATTACATTAAACATTCACATGATACTAGTAAACTCAGAATATGCTTTCAAAAGCAGATCGTTGTTATTCAAATTTACCAGAAAAAATATCGTTGACAGTGGACGACACTTGGATGGTTTCAAGACAGCTTTGACGTGATTATAGCAAATATTTTCATGACGCTGATCCTTGAAGAGGAAACACGTATACTTTTACAGTTTTCGGTAAAGTAGCTCGTGTTCAAAATATTCTAAAAAGTATTTTTTGTTTACAACCCTGTAATAAAATGGCGGTGTCCGTACCTTCCGAGGATCATATTCGTCATTCCATACTTTTTCATTTTCATGCGGGACTTAATGCAACGGTAACAACAAAGAAAATTTGCGACGTTTATGGAGATGTATTGAAGGTCAACAAGTGTTAACGTTGGTTCAGAAGGTTTGCTACTGGTGATTATGATCTCTCTGATAGGCCTCGAAGTGGACGACCAGTTGAATTTGATAATGACACCCTAAAATCTCTAGTGGAACCTGATCCAAAATTAAGTATACAAGAATTATCGAGAAGCCTTGGGTCCGCATGGTCAACTATACAAAGGCACCCACACGAAATGGGAAAAGCATATGGCAAGGAATATGGGTACCGCATGAGTTATCTGAGACCAACAAGAATATTCGTCGATCAATTTGTACTTCATTGCTATCCAGATTTCGTAGAGATCCATCTCTTAGCAGAATCGTTACAGGAGATGAAAAATGGATTCTTTATGATAAAGCGTGCCAAGCAATGGCTTTCTGCAAATCAAACCGCAATATCAACCCCTACACCTAGCTTATCACTTAGAAAGGTGTTACTGTGTATTTGGCGGGACTGTCGTGGCATAATTCACTTTGAGTCGTTGAAACCTGGAGAAACAGTTACTGCTGAGTTGTATTGTCAGCAATTACAACGGCTGTATTCAAAACTATTGAAAAAGAGGGCATCTTTAGTCCACGGAAAAGGTGTAACACTGCAAATTGACAATGCCCAGCCCCATACAGCGAAACTCAATCAGGAAAAAATCAAAGAATTGCAATGGAAAGTTTTGCCTCACCCCCCGTACTCATCGGATATTGCTCCCTCTGACTATCATTTTTTCAGATCTCTGGAGCATTATTTAAGAAATAAAACATTCACTTCTGTAGAAGATGTAAGGGGGCACCTAGAGTCATATTTTGCTTCGCGAACCCTGGATTTCTATAAGAGGGGGATTGAAAATTTGCAGGAAAGATCGCAAACTGTCCTTGATAATGATGGGGATTATATAATAAATGAAGAAATAAAAACTTGAATTTGCTACGAAGTTTGTTTTAGATTTCAAAATAATTGATTACTTATGGTTTCCCCTAATACGTTTTTGAAATTTTGACTTTCATCAACTCCAACTGAGGGTAGGGGTGACTCTCCCCTAATTATCTTGGAGATACAAAAGATGTTCGAAAGAGCAACATGTGACTGAACAGATGAAGATCAAAGATCAAAGAAGTCGCGTCGCGTCGTTGTAAAAGTGGAGCGGTCACTTTCCACGGACGCACGGGGACTCTTCCCTTTCGATCGGTCATCGCCGGGACAACGTTAAAACAGAGGAAAATCTAGCGCACGCTATCCGGAGAACCGACGATTAACCATTCACGACTTTTTCCTCAAATCCATCTGGCCGCGAGAGCTCGGTGGAAGTTTCTCGGAAGGTGGTCAGTACGTTGTAAGACAGAGGATTGATTGCCTCCGAGGTTTCACGATGAAGCGGCAGGAAGAGAGAACGAAGAGAACGACGGAAGAACCGTGATGGAAAGCAAGAGAGATAACAACAGAGTTAAGCAGAGGGTGGGGGTGTAAGGAAGGTGTGTGCCAGAGCGAGAGGAGGATAGGTGAAACGGTTGAAGGGGTGAGTCAAGGGTGAACCATCGGGCTGAGAATGCGGCCAAAGTACGTGAGCAGGGGAATGACTTGTGGTTGTGTGTCGCAAGATAGGGTTGCTATATACCACGTGCTCTGTTCCTGCGTCCGTTGGTCCGTTCGTTTCTCGCCGTACCGTCCGTTCCTAACCACTTCTCTTCTATCCTCTTCCTTTAAGGTCCTTTCCAAGACTGCCCTAGGAGAGGATGGACGAGGCGGTCGAGGGTGGCTTGCAGGGACCAGCGAGATGTTCTTGCACTTCGGACGGTTTAGTTGTGTGTGTATGTATGTATGTGTGTGTGTGTGTGTGCGCGCGCGCGGTCGCTACCGTCCCGGTGAAATTGTGTGTGAACCCGCACGTGCTTCGTGTGAGTAGCCATACGTATGCACATGTGCACGTGCGCACGTGGCTTCACCTTAGGCCCCCGTACCGCGCAAACGTCTGCAAGAAGGACCAAACGCCGGCCAAGGAATTACGTACCACTACATAGCTCCGCCATTTATTTCGAACAAGAACATTAGCGGCAGCGGATCTATCAGGTGGCACGGACTGCTTAAACGCAACCCGCCGACACGGACAGGTACATATTGCACGGGCATACGTGGCCTATCCATCTTGACCTATTCGAGCCGTTGAATTCTTACCTGCGAAGCCCGTGTTCGCGAGTGTCCTAAATCGATCGTGTCAAAAATATTCGAGCTGGTTAATTCGAAAGGTAATTAACCCGTGACTTTCGATTCCTGCGCGCTTTTAATTATAGAATGTTCAACGCGCTCCGTGTCGTTGCTCTCGAAGAAGAGGATAGAGGCCGCAGATATGTCTTCGTGATCGACGAAGAGTTCACGGAATAATCTCCATTCACACGGAACGCGGATCATAGAAAAGCTTTCTCGGTGCATGGACTCGCGGTCGCGGCTCCACAACAATAAGTTATTCGTATCTGTTCGAGAGGTATAGAAGTTCACTTTACAGGATGACACCCGTTAAATGCTGTGCCTCGCTATAGGGACTATCGGACAAAGCATGTAAGGAACTCGGATATACACGTACAGGATCTTTCGAGGCGTGTATGCGCATTCGCACGCATACCACCGTGCGCGAAATCTCACGACAAATACACACATGTGAGAAGCACAATAATTACTATAGGTAGTAAGGAGGGTACCCCGCGGGGTAGCTTGGCCAGCAATCGATATATACACACACGCATAGGGGACACGCATACACACACACACACACACACACACACACAGTACGATCACAGTAGTGTGAACACACGCAGCAGTCGAGTGCGCACACCTTTACACGGTTTACATAAGTGAAGTTCCTTGGCCACCACCCTCAGTCACCACCTCTTATATACCCCCTTCCAGCCAGTACCACCCTCTCTATCCTCCCACGCTACCCTGGCCCTCTTCCTCCTGCTTTCTGCCCAAGCGTTTCTAATTTGCATTCCCCTCCGTTTGCACTCCTCACCCCTTCTCTCGCTTTCTCTCGCACTCTTACCGGCCGGTTCTCGCTCCCTCCCTCGTCTCCCTCTCTATCCATCTCGCTCTGCATCCCCCTTGCAACCACCCCCGCCTTCTTCTCATCCTACACCTTCAAGCCATCCACCCAACAACCCCGTTGTCCGTCTTGCGAGGTTTCACGCACACGCGTGCTTTCGTTCGTGTACCACGCATACGATGGGAACTCCGGAGGGTGAGAAGTGGGGGGGAGGAGGAGGAGGAGGAGGAGGCGAGACAAAGAGACCACCCTTAACTTCGGGCCAGGGAGTAAGACGGCCAGGGAGTGCGGGCAAGGAGGATGAGGATCGGTCCAGGGCTGCTGCAGTTAGGTTAGGGCTGCCGGTACCTTCTTAATTCCTTTCGTCGGGCTAGCCTGTATACCTATACGCTTTGGATCTTGATCGTTAAAGGTGCCGGGACGACCCGCGTGTCTTCTATAATTTCCTGGACGATCCCCTTCGTCCTTCCTAATCATACTTTTAACAGAAACACAATCTCCCTTCGAGACGAGATCCTCCCACCCGGTTAATTCGTCGAATACCAAGATTGTATCGATCATTGTGTCGGACGTGTGCCGCAACGGCCATACTCGCCGAGTTCTCATCACTCGACAACGGGTCTACTACATTCTTCGCGCGCGACCGTCTAATATTTCTGATTTCTAATTAGCAAGTCAATTAGCGGTCCGCGAATCGCGTTCTCGCAAATTTATCGCGCACCCCTTTTTTTGCGGTAACTTCGCTCCACGGATTATGAATACATAGATGGCGAATTTAATAGTAAGAGTTGCATCGTGCGCTGTCCTGCAGCAGTTCTTGATCCGGAGTTGAGATTTATGTTTGCATAAATTAGAAGTTGGCGATTCGAATTATCGCGACAATACCAATCGCGAGTCGCGAAACACCGCCGAGCAGAATTCTTGAGTGACACTATCTGCGCGGACCTCGCGACAGACAAATATTTATGCACACGTGGCTGCTTGTTACGCACCGAAACAATTAAAACCTGTAAATCTCTGTGGTCGTATTGCCGGCAAATTATAATTTTCTCCATACGGGTGTCGAAGTATTTCTGAAAGTGTATTGTCGAAAACAAATTGTTCAAAGCTAGATACCCTGTAATAAATTATTCGAATTAGTCCAATGGCACATCTAATACAACGCTTAGAAAATGCCATAGCAACCCCTTGCTGTATAATAACGAGTCGTGATTCTTTCAGGGTGAATGAAAACTGTTCCTTTCGAACCAATATGTAAACATTAAAGCGTAAATTTAGGCGTGCAACAAATATAAATCTTGTTTTCTCTTCCGTGAAATGATTGATGAAGAATTTGTAATTACTGCAGCTTTCGGCGAGTGGTTAATGATAACAACCCTTAAGATGGCCGACCACTGGCCTCAACTCTTCGAAGACGGTCGATCGTTGGTTTCTTTCTGTACGATTAACGTTGTACGATGTTTAGGGACGTTACCGTAATCCGTTGGTGATTTGGACTTTTCAATATTTCTCATAGCTATTTTCAAATTCTATTAAGTAGCCACTAGTCGACCGAGTGTAAACAATTCTTAACCCTTTGCACTCGGCGCTATTTTCATTCTAAAACTAAATTTTTCTTTCGTCTTGGAATATTTTCATTTTATTCATACGAAACTGATCCGACTTCCACGTATAATATTTAAATGTTCAGTAATCTATTAAATACAAATTTTCTTAATTTCTTTGAAATAATGCCACAACAATTGCCTTGCGCTTCAGAGTCACCACTCGAGTGCAAAGGGTTAAATATTCATCGGAGTCAGTACGATGTACCGGTATCGATGTTAAATGGCTGACTATAGGAACACAATTACCTTGGCCGAAGGAAAACAAAAGAATATCGAGGAAGAGTCCATAATTAAAGTAAAACTGATACACGCGGCATTGGCCGAATACGGAAGGCCTTTGGATAGGACAATGGCAGCAATGAAGATAAAGAAGGGTCGTGGCGGGCATAATTCCGAAGTGCGTTAAGAGATCCAACTGACTGACGTATCTGTTAGGGATGGATGGCAGTAAGGGTTACGAGCATCACTCATCAGTAGCGGCCATATTGCCTGCCGGTACCCCCAACCCTTCGCGGGGAGCGCGAGCCCTGATAATTCCCCAACCCCGTTGCGCGTTCTATCTCCCTTTCTTGGGGCTGTTCTTCTCGCTCGCTCGGCTGTTCGCTCGCCTGCTCACCCTTATCGCCTTAGTCTTACCGGTTTCTTCTCCTTTTCTCCCTTCTTCTTCCAGCAACGCTTCTTCTTCTTATTTAAACCCCAGCGCGCGGTGCCCGGGCTGCTTAATGAGAACCTCCACCTCTTCGTACCACCACCACCACCACCACCATCGTCGTCGCCACCACCACCGCTACCACCGCCTCCACCACCGCCGCTCGCCACTCTTGTCCCCTTTCGGCCCCTTTCACCCCCGTTTCAACCCCCGGCAGCCAGCCTTCTCGTTTTCCACCACGGTCTCGTTTCAACCAGTAACGCGGGGTTCACCCAACTCCCGACGTCGAGCTACGACCCTTACACGCGGCCAGCCTGCCACACACGCGAGACACATTTTAGACTTTTAATATTGATTATACGATGAAGATGAACGCTTCGGCTCGCCAACGATCATGATACACCACCCGGACGCGATCATTCCGCGCGGCTTCTCTGCAGAGCAACTACTCGGAAACCACCGGTCAGCCGACGCGGATGACAGCCACCCAAGCCGATCGATGCTCGATCGAAATTTTAGTGCGCCGACACCACGGAATTCTTCGGAGATAGATCGCCGATCTCTTTCGAGAACGTTCTCTACGCGAGGGAGCAAGATTTTTCATTTGTCACCATCCTGGACGTTGAATTAGTGGGGAAATTGATGAGTAGAACTTTTGGCCGAAAATCTCTTGAGTAATGTAAGATTTCATTTTGTTGTTGTTCAGTTTTGTAATATTGGTTGCTTTACAACCCGCTTATTAAGTATTCGTTGCTATCACCGAGCTGGAATGCATTATTTTTTTTTTTTGCTAATGTATCTCGATCTTCGACTTCACGAGCACGACAGACTAAAGTAACTTTTATTTAGTAATCAGATTGATTTGTTGTGGTTTTTGTTTGTCTGGTGAACCAGGTAGGTTTTTAAAATTGTATAGGTATTAATACTCACCTGTTAGTCGAACTTTAATCAAACTAAATCAGAAAAATGTGATATTCCATAGAGTAGCCTTGAATATATTCACTTGAATATTTATTATGACTTATGATGAATTTAATCACAACAATACTATATTTTAGGTTTTTAGGCGAACGGATGTAACAAACCTCGTCTTGTTTTTTTAATGTGCAATAAAACATCGCTTAAAAATTTATGCTGAATTTATCTGACACAAAGTAATTTTTCTATCACTTAATAAAATTAAGTTCGCGTCGATTTCTAGCATTTGAAAATTCCCTTTCAAAATCAATTATTATTTTTGCTCCATTCTAATATATACATATATGTAAATGCTAGGGAAAGTTCAGCAACAGCAAGTTTTATCGCATTACATTTATGTCAATAACGACCCCATTGCTATATACAGCCGAGTGACGCGTATTTTAAAGAGTCAGGATCGTTGACTTTCGGCTTTCGTGACGTATACGCCCCCCCCCCTTACGTTGAATTTGGTTTAGGAGGAGTTATTACCGTTTCGTGTGTAGTTAACCAAATCAGAGTTTCAATCTGATTTGTACGTCCTGACCATTGATTACATTTGAACGAATTAGGTCACATGTAAATGAAAGACATAAATCTTTCCTTTCCCTTTCTTGACTCTTTTCGAATTGTTTGGAAGCACACCGTACGGCACCGGCAGACACGACCAAAGTCATTCGCGTTCAACCATTCATTAAGCGCCACATGATAATGGTCATTCGATTTCAATCGCGCATTGCCTTTTACAACAGAACACGGGCTTTGGTCTACACGTTATATTAAGAATGTCTAGCACCTTGCATGCATTGTTGCTCACGAGCATAATGCAATATTCTTACAGTATAATCTTTTTAAACTTGTAAACAGATGAAATCCAAAATGAGAATAACTTTAGAAAAATTCAAGGATGCTGCTACGTAATTTTGAAATTGATGAAATAATTAAGAGAAGAGGAGAAGAAAAGTCGAGAAAATCTTCATTTTTTATAGACAGCCTACTCCTCAATAATTAACTTTCGTTGCAATCCTGTTTATTTTGCCGATACATTTGACATAAAGTTTACTATAGCGAAATGAAAACCCAACTAATAAATGAACAAGTCAAATTTTATTTTATTTTCAGCAAATCATGTGCTGTCGCGTAACCTAATTGTCAGGCACACTATATATGTATATTTATAACATAGTTTTTATCAGTCGTTACACGTGACGCTAAGTGTATGGTTACCATTGTAGATAAGAGTATAAAATAAGTACCAATCCAAACGAATCTCAAAGTATAAATATATACTTATATTATCTTATTGTATAACCTTTTTTGAAAAAATGCAAATTTTCATAGTTTGAAAACATCGCAAGTTTTAAATACTTTTGATGTGCCCAACATTTAATCCAAATTATATTTCATTTGTACGTTTCAAAGAAATAAATCTTAGATCGCAAACAGAAACAAATTAAACATTTCACGGTGTTTAAAGCATGAAAATAAGTGAATATTTTAGCCTGAGGAACGTATGAGAGTTATGTTTCTCACAGGATTAGCAAAGCACAGATTTTTGGTATTACTTTTAGTGACGCAAACGTATGCAATATCACAGTCATCTTCGCGTGATCGATCAACAAAATCTGAAGAGTATTAATGCCTGTTACATGGACACAGGGAAAAATGATACAGTTATGGGGGGAGATAATAGAATAATGTACACAGAATAAAAGTTTGACACAGATCTACAGATACAAGAGTCACGAGGAATATCTTTCTCTGTCCACCTACTTGCATAGCACAATATATCTAGGACATATTTACGACTGTTTTCTCTGTTGGCAATTGATCAGCAGGCTAACGGTTCATTGTATAGCATACCAATAAATAACTAACGTTTTTCCTTGGCTCAGGATCTACCTCTACAGTCGTACGAGAAGATTTTCGCTGCAGGAATGTGATCGATGACACGGACGAACAGTATGAAAGCAGTTATCAGACTTTCGACACGAAAATTTCTGCGAACTGCTTGCTGCCCATAAATCTACTCTCAATTGCTCTAATATGAATCCATCCTACAGAAACAATTCGATTAGGCTACTGCTCTTGACGGTAAGTACATGATGTAACTTGGAATCACTATAATGGCGATGTATTAGATAGCGATACAACATAATTTTATTGGTAATTCTTGCGCTAAACGATTCGACAACTTACAATTCTTTATATTCTAAATTCTATGGATTAAACAATAACATTTCTGCTATATTTCTTTATTTTTATTTTAATTATTAATTTAATTTATCAGTGGAACGTATTTGTATTTACGTTTTGTTTTCAATATTATATTGAAGCGAAATTAAATGTATACATTAATTATTTTCTTAATTTAATTTATCAGTGGAACGTATGCATATTTAAATTTTGCTTTCAATATTATGTAGGAGCAAAGTTAAATATATAAATGCATAATTTTCTCGACATTAACACAATGAATAAATAAATTCTCCTATACTTCTTAATTATTCAATTCAGCTATATTTTTAATTTCATTTACCAGTGTGACGTATATTTATGTTACCGTTTACAATATTATATCAGAATAAAGTTAAATAGATAAATAAATGAAAGGTGGATAAAATCATGAAAATTTCTTCAGAGAAAGCAACAATTGCATGAGAGAAAACGTTTTAAGATATTATTGGTTGTTTATGGTAATGCGATAACAAAACAAATTATGCTACATTTGTCAAACAGACACATTCTTTGTAGCTGCACTAACGTTCATTGTAGCTCGCGTCGCTTCTGCGAAGAAACTATTTTCCCCGCTATACATAGACAACAACTTTTCCCGCAGTTATGTTAATGTTCATTGATTCGCCATGCTACCCGGACAATGGTTACCGTCAGCAACAATGGCATGCGATTCAAACGTCTAATTCGACTGCGTCGCGAAGAAAAATATAAACGATACAGAAAGATAATACAAGAGAAGCGATGGGCACGTACAAAGGATCGTTTGATATGGATTTGGTCGATCGATTCGGATGCAAGATTCAAAAGCCGGAGCGGGGAAATCGTTCGCGAAACTCGTCGGGACGCGGAAAAATCGCTAACAAGCAACGGCCGTTTCGCAACGGTCCGCCAAAACCGCGGGAAAACGGTCTGGCCTGGCTATAAGCGAGCAATTTACCGTATTAAAATCTGCGTAGCAACATCGGTCTACGTTCGCTTCCGGTCTAATCGCGACGCTAAGGCATCTCCCCTCCCTTCCCCCCACCACACCCCCCCGCCGGTCCGTCCGTCCGTTCGCTAAAAGCCGGTCTCTGCATATATACATACATTCGCAGGCTATTACAGGGACGACATTTGTATTTCTTTGTGTCGGGCAAAGCGAATAATAGAATGAACGTGGATTAAGACTGTACGGATAAGATCGTTTCAAGGATCCACTCGAAAGGCAGGACCATTGTCCCGATCGAAACGATCTACTAACCGATCGTCTCCTCCTCGCTCGTCAACCCTCTCTCCGTTTCCCTCCCCCGGCGCAACTCTTTCGCTGTCCTTCTCTCTAGATACCGATAACCACCGTATCCCTCTGCCTATGGTCTCATCTCAGCCGTGCAGTCACGTCTTCGAGGGAGCACGACGAAGAGGGACCGAGAGAGAATCTGAGCCGAGATGAGGAAAAAGAGGGAGTAAGAGAGAAAAATGGAGGGAGATGAAGAGGGCGAGGGAGAGAGCGAGAGAGAGAGAGAAAGTGAGAGACAGAGAGACAGAGATAGAGAGGGAAAAGGAGAAAGAGCCGGCGAAAGCTTAAAGGACAGAAAGAAAGAGAAAAGAAGACAGAGGGATAGACAGAGGATAGTGGACGGGGGTGGTAAGGAGCGAAGACAGAGGGGAAAGAAGCGAACCGGAGCGAGAAAGAAGGTAAGGGGGGAGTCGCGTTCGGAAGGAGAAGGAAAGACGAACGGCCGGTGGGTCGTTATTTTTGTGCCTGCTTCGTCTTTAATTTCTCCCCTCCTTTTGCGCCACGGCGCGGACGCCGCGACGCCGAGCAGAGGAGCCGTGGCTGGTTGGTGTGCGGTTGTCTTAGTTCGTATGCATATCTCAGTGCCTCACATATTGATTCAGGGCGTCATTACGCGTCTTAGCTCGGCCCACTCCCACCACCGCCTAAACCACCCTCCTCCTCATCCACCTACTCCACAAACCTCCACCTTCACCTCTTCCTCCTTCTTCACCTCCAGTCCTCCTGTGGCTCTCCTTCGCCGACCCAACCACCCACCTACCCTTGCTCGAACCTTTACTACCCCCAGCTGGAAGAATCTTCTTGCAGACCGGTCCTTCCTCCCTCTACCCCTCCTTGCTTAACGACACGCAAATCTCTCTGTCTCCCTCTCTCTTCCTTTCTTTCTTCTCCGCGTCTACGTGTCTTTGGCCCTCAGTTTCTCCCTCCCCTTCTCTCTCTCTCTCTTTCGACCCCCCCCCCCGTCTCTCGCATGTTTGCGTGTTGTATTGTTCTCGCGTACACGTGTCCACGAACACACATGTGTTACCCCCCTCCCCCCACCCCTCTTACCAGCGACACACGTATCTCGTAAAGGACACGCGGAGCACGAAACGTGTAACCATAATCGATATCCGATTAATTTGGGTCGAGAGGAAATCTCTTAGCCGGATTTCTTTTTCGTGTACAAAGACGGGTGGTACGTCTTTGGCGACCAGCGAGAAACTCGATCGCTCCTTGGGGCCGCGGATGCATTAGAACAGCGACGAGAGATTGTTGCGCGCTTTTAATATCCGAGGACGACGATGATTACGTATACTAGACACTGCCATAGGCTCCCTCCGCTTTTTAGCGATAGATTGGACCTTCTGTTCGGCCGGCTTTGAGGGTTGTGTCAGGTCGGATCGATCGGTGATCCAAGCCGAGTGAAAATCTGCTACCGTGTCGTGATCTTCTAGACAGTAGTTCGAACCTGTAAATGATCAGACCGGGAAAATCGGGACAGTAGATTGGGACGCTAACGGTGTTGCTGTTCCGGTTACTTGTCATTGTTTAAGGGTACTAACAGCAACGAATTTATTGTAATTATATGCGCATAGTAAATAGACAAATGATGAAAATGTGTAGCCGTAATTTGAGACAGAAGGAAGATTAAAAGAATTGATAAGTGTTGATATATAACTTTCAATGTACTAAAGTTATTAAAGAAAGAAAGAAAAAATGTTCTATGTGGCTAATAATGCCTTGAAATTCACGCAGCTAATTTTTATTTTTTATAAATTCACAGTCTAGTATTTATATGCATATAGTAAGTTGACAGATTTTATGCATTTATGATAAGAATGGGTAGGAGAAACACAGAACAATAAAAAAATTCGAAAATTAGTTTGTATTTTACTCTAGTTTTCTGCAAGCAAGCAGAGAATAATATAATAAGCGATAATAATAAT
>CM052118.1:9976091-9991552 GCA_028454245.1 Halictus quadricinctus | reverse complement strand
TGTAATTATATTTTGAAAAAAAGATTCATTCATTTTATTATTCATTAACAAATATTAATTGTGTACTAGCTAGAGTTATTTTGTACCAAGTTAGTAGTTTATATTCTTGATCTGTTGTTGAGACTACCTACGAGATAGTTATGCGTTAATTATATAAGATTGATTATAAATGAATGCAGAAAACAGTACTTTGAGATCGATTTGTATAGATTTAAATAACTGTTTTAATATTTTGTCCGTTAAATTTAATCTCATCTCCTACGTTTCAATTTAAAATTGCTACTGGTCTCCGACGCGTTGTTTACTATGCAAACGTAAACGATATTCTAATTCATGTTATTTCCGTTTACGCGAACTTTTCGCTGACATTTTATATTAGCTTGCAGCGTACAAAAGTGGGTTTTTTAATGTAAATAAATTATTTACATGTACCATGCACATAACGCCATCTACTAGCAATTCCTGCAGTGAAAATACTGTTCACGGAATCGGTATTGTCAGTAATGCAAATTTTAAAAATGTCTACCAAAATATGATATTTCGTAATGGAAAAAATGGAACGTTGTTCTAAAATATGATAAACTGAACAATTTTTCTACTCGTGTTTCTGATATTTGCAAATTTAAAAAATCTGTGGCCATAAAATGCTATATACAATTAGAATTTGTAAACAAATTGAATTGCGTTGAAAGAAATCATATTAATTCTATAACGATAAAATTTTGTTTCGTTATTATCATTCGAGCGTAAGCAACGTGACTTATCTTCTGGGAAATCTGCCACTTATCCCGTGCGTTTTAAAGTTTCAGAAGATCTATAGTACCGACGGCCTAAAAAGATAGTGATTTTCACAGCCTCTACGAATAACAATGCTAGTTCTTGAATTAAATTCCTAATGATCAGAAGCTACTCAAATTGTGATTAACCAGAGAGGATAGGAGAGTGCTCGCCCCAGGTTTTCGGCGTTCCAGATATAGTGCTGACATCTCCTCAACCTTAGCATGGAACAGAACCGAGAAGTTTAGCATGTAACAGAACAGAGCAGCTTTTAGCATGGAACTAGAAGCTGTTCGGTTCTGTTCCCTGCTAGAAGCTGCTCGGTTTTGTGCCATTCTGAAAACGACGATGTCATGGATTCGGCTCGCTTGGATCCACTTTGCTCAGACCGGCTCTAGTATGCTTTAACCCTATCCCTCCCTCCCTCCCCCCTCTCTCTCTCGTTTTAGTTTATTCGAACTCGTCCTATCAAGCTTGCCATTTGCTCGAACCTGTTTCTACTCGCTTTAGTCCCCTCAAATCAATGCGAGTCCGCTGTGGTTCGCTCGAACACGAACAAATGTTTCTAGAATGAGATTTCAATATAATTCGACGGTGAAAGTCAGGTGGCACACAGGCACAAAGATCTATGAAACCAAGTTTTAGTGATGAGAGCATGCTTTCTCCCACTCTAGCCTACTTTGATTTACTCGGACCTGGTTCGGTTCATCATCTCTAGTCCTTCTGACCACGTCTTCGTGCTCTAAACACTTTGGACTTTGGACAAGGAGTATGACCGAAATGAATAACCACTCTACGTCTACCGAGAGTTCTTAAAATTCCTGATTTAAACAGTATCACCAATGTTAGACACGAAAGACATTACAAAAACATGAGTCATCTTGCTTCTATGAGTCCATTGCTTATGATTAACGTCCACAAACACAAAATTCAACACTTCAAGAAACTCATGGTAAACCCATGGTACGTGGTAGTAGAAAGTGCGGCTTGCCTGCTGAAGTTCAAAAACCAATGAAAGACATAGTCGCTACTCGTGGAACAGAAAAATGGCCTAGACACGAGAATGGTACACAGTGACTGAAGTCGTTGGTGTTCTGCCAACTTTAACTGTTTTTTTTTATGTTTCATAGTTCGAAGAAAGGTATGCACGTGCATACATACACGTTTATTATGGTAACGCAAAATGAACCAACCTAAATTCATTCATTTTCCCGGAATAATATGCGCCTTTTGAACTGTGAAATAAAACACGGACTTCTATTTACAAAATCGAAGACATGAAGATAGTCAAGTGTAAAATTGTGGACACATTTCGAAGGATTTAAGGATACTGTTGCGTTGTTTTCAACTCTAGCTCTAGCTCGTGTATCTGGCAATTATTTGTCGTTTGCGTTTGTTTAAACTGTGGTAAACTTTTCTCGATTTACACGTTAGTTCTTCCTTTCCCCGCGACCACCTTTTATTAATCTTTGGTATGTTTTCTTTTTTTTTTTTACTGTATCTTTCACTCTTACAATTTTATTTTGTGTCGTCCTACATTCTTCTACCCGATGCTTCATATTTCCTAAATAGGAAGGTTGCAGTATTCGTATGGAAATACTAACACCAACACCAACACCAACCCTGTCTTGCTCTGCAATCCTGTTTTGCCTCTTCTCTTCTGCACTATGTACGGTTGTTGGCCATGGAATTATAAATACATGTGAATATATAGTGAAAGAAAAAGAAAATGTGAAATTCTTTTTATTGGATTCGCCTTTTCTCCGAACTCACCAAACAAGTTTTACTCTTCAACTTTGGGTAGAAAGATTACTCTTGATTACTCTCAAATATTAGTATTGACAATTCCTCATGCACCATTAATTGCAAAAGAGGTGTTATAGTATGTTCATCAAACTGTATTTATTAAATTGTTTCTGAATTTCCCCGTTTATTTATAAATGTATACAGCTGATAGAGTAACATATGATTGAATTTGAATCCTACGTGGAATAATCAGAAATACGAGAAGAGCAGGACACATGAGAGATTCAAAAAAAAAACATTGTGAACTAACAGAGGATGCAAAAATGTGCAATGTAAGCAAGCGAAAATCCTGCCGCTAGAAGAGTGCGTCACGTCGCACAAAAAAGCAAAAATACAATAACAAATTTGCGATCATTGCAGAGATAATACCTGTAGCCAATGAATATGTATCCAATTAAAATTTTTGTGTTATTAGTTGCAACTATTGCAACAATATTTTATATTATCTTTCTACATATGCATATTGCATGTAACGCAATAGTATAAATTCTAATAATTAATTTTTATTTCCTTATAAATGCATCACAAGTTCAGAAAGTATATTTGTATAACATTTGTAGTCATTGTTATCACACATTCCGTGCTACATTTTATATGTATGGTATCGTATGTAAGGCAATAGTATAATTGTACAATAATTCATGTCGTTTCCTTGTAAATAACATTTCGAAAATTGAGAGCGTTCTTACAAGAAATGATTCGTCTTAGAAGAAGTGCACCATCCGAGTAGAGTCCATTGGACTCTGATTTCATATTCCCGTTATGTGAAAAGACTGGGCCGAAGACTTTCAGGCTAAGGGTTAAAAAGAGCAGCTTATCAGCTAACTAATTAAAATCTCTGGTTAACGACCATTGACCTGAAACATCAACAGGAAACATTGTTACAGTGAAACTTCACACGACTCTGTTCACGACTCTCAACTTCAACGAAATTTTCATTACAGGCTCAAATTGTAATTATAATTTAAAATATAATTCTTCTAATTGCTCAAAAAAAAAGTCAGGTCCTTTGTGTGTAAAGGGCGTTCGAATACTTTCGTGAGCCTGTGCAGTTGATCACGTCATTCACCTGAATAATGTAATTATTCCTTGAAATCTACTTGTTTACACATGCCTCGCGTCGCAGCCTATACTTTGACCTAACACGCGGACAAATAGACGTCATCAGCACGCCTATAAAACGAACATTGAAATATGTAAAGAAATATATGAAAAGCTTTGGAGTGATTCATGTGCAGAGAGATCAAAGGATCTTCTAATTTTACAACCAAATTATTTCATGCAAGTTGCGTCCTTCTTTTGCGGAATAAATAAAATGTCGTTAAACTGATCAGTACAGGAGGGAGATTATTTCTTCCTTAATCATCCGTTTCGTTTTTAGAATGTTTAATATCTTTTTGTGCACGGTACATGCACATTTCCATTTCAAATACAACGCAACCTTTAAATGAGTTTGAACAGCTTTGCTTATGCAATTTACTCGTCACCAAATCTACGGAACTCTAAAAGTGATTTCAGTCAAAGCTGTTCTTGTGCGGTTCTTTTCTATGCGATTTGTTTTGTGCGATTTTTTTTTTGTTTATGCGGTACATGAATGCCAACGGTGTTGACATTGTAACAGCCCTGTAATGTTCTTATCACAAGAAGATTCGTCCAATTTTTAGTATTTTATATCATGTACACTTCTTTAGAAAGCATAAAAGAATAATAAATGCAATTATTTAATCTGTTTTTAGTAAAACATTAGACGATTTTTATTAGGTAAAATAAGAGTTTAGGATATGCATACTTTCATTGAAATATTCTTAAAATTGGTTCAACTATTGTTGATAGTGTACTGTATTCCAAAAGTGTTTAATAAAATTTTAGATTCAACAAATTTAGATTTGTCATAGATCACCAGATTTAGATTAATATTTTATCAGATATCAATTAGTTCGAAATTGTCTATTTCTTGGTGGGACAGACTGCCTACAGCCTAAGGCGCTTTTAGCAGGTTTTTTTCAGCTCGTTCACGCCACATACGAAACATCGACTTTGACCTTCCACGACCTTGATTTTGAGACGTCCTGCACATCGCGACGATTTAGAAAGGTGGCGATGACCTTGATAACTTTGGAAATTCGAGGAATTCGATTTTTACTACACTTTTTCTTGTATCAACCTGTATCTCACGGGAAATTAAATCTTGTGCAAGACTTGAGGTCAACAAAGATTAATTTATACACTTCACCAAGAACTAATTATAGTAAAAATTGAAGTTAGTTGTCATGCTTTTTTCATTTCATGTATATTGATGTTATATTGTGATAATAAGTGTGTGTGTGTGTGTGTGTGTGTGTGTGTAAGTGTTCTATAAGTGTGGTTCGAAGATCAATTAAACATTCATTATAGAAACATGTAACTAAGTAACAACACGTAATCTACACTGAACTTGAAGGTTATTTTGTTAACTAGTATCTGTCTTAGTTATGTTTGTAATACACATGATCTGTGTAAGAGCGTGGTAAACTATCGTACAGGTGTACATATGCTATGCATTTATACACACAACGATGTGCTGCTCCAATCTACGAATAATTTATACAATATTTCAGTAATAATTAATTCAAATGTATTGTTATTTATTCACGTCGATCACTTGCACGAGCAAATTATGATAGGTACTTTGTTACTTATTTTATCGACCATTAACAGCGTAATTAAACATAGCTAGAAACCAGGTAGACAAAATTAATACAAGAAAATCTTAAAGTGTTAAACAGGTTCGAATGTTACATTTTCCTATTAACAGACATAGAATAGAACCAGCAAAGAGAACGAACATGATAATCATAGGGCAAACATGACAGACAGTAGAGCAGAAATTGAGGAGTTTAAATACCTCCCTACAGTTGAAAACTAAGAAAAATTCCATGAATTATTTATGTAAAAAATTGTTTTTTTTTAATCAATATGTACATGTTATTATATGACATTTAAAAATTGAACTAAATATCGTAAACTAGCAGGGCGTATAAATATTCAAGATACAGTAGAAGGAATAGATAACAAAAGTATAGTAAAATGATTAAGGGTGTTAGAGGAACAGGCTTAGGTATGTGAAAGGGAATAAAAAACATTCGCATACTGAGAATCGTGAGGAGAAAGCTTTCACGAGAGTAGGGTAAACATTGTTTAGCACAAATTAGAAGAACGGGTAAATGAAAAGTTGTCTTTTGTTTCTACAGGCAAGGTTAGTATACTATAGTATGTTATAGAATATAGAACTTATTGAATTTCATCACGACTTCAAATTAAGTCAACTGCAATTAAAGTGTATATACATATGATGCACGTGTATAGCATTATATGTATTGTGTATATATAATAGTTTGCAAAAGCTGTATGCCATCTGTTGTTTGTTGTCAACACATTAAACGATGCATAGGAATCTGTTATGCTGACGACGTTCTTTTTGAAAAAAAATGAATATGATTGGATAGGTCAAGGATATTTCATTGACGATGAAAACTATTTCAATGAAACACACGATTACATATTGCCTTGTAACGATACCGCGGAAAATTCTTGTACGAGCAATGAATCATATCAGTTAACAAAGTTGTCTACGTTCCAGAGGTCATATGAAAATTATATGCATTTATCGCTGAATTTCCAATTATATAACATCATACTACATATGATATCTTTAAGCAGGTTTTTATCTATTCCTCTTTGGAAACTACTGTTACGCTGTTAAATTGTAAGTGCAGCAATTTAATTAAAAAAGTAACGTCCTCCTGGAAAAACCGTTGGCAATGCCAAATGCAAAAACATTGTTGTCGCTGCAAAACAGACTTCCAATTTGATAATAGAGGTTCATTTTGTTTACAAGAATTGAATTATTCCGAAGTATTAAAGCATGTACGCAGAAAATAATAATTACAAGTCTCTGTTGTACAAAATATTAATAAAGTTTCGAATTTTTGCCCACAGTTCTCAAACTCATCAAATTTTAATAAGCCTCACATTCGTATGCTAAAATATGCCCTCATAAATTTTTACTTTCATCTTTCCCTTAATTATCTCATTCTGCTTACGCGACACATATACTACATGTAAAAATATAAAAAAAATTGTTCAAACTGAAAACACTATTTTAAAATCTTATTAGGAAACACAGGGTTAAAGATCACAAACGACAGTATGGTCGCTCACATATTTTAATCCATTATTTCGTATGAGAGTTCATTAAACCTGAGTCTGCATACGTGTACACGCATATACTAATTCAATTTACGTAATCAGTCTGTAAAGTAATACGGAAAACCTTCAGAGCTACTGATATTGTATATTCCTTTAAAATAACGACAGGATTGAATTTATTCAGATTTTAGTCGACTTTTATTTTCATAGAGACTCGAACAAAGAAACAAACTAAAAGATTTCTCAAGGAAACATTTCTACAATATCACTGTAATTGTAAAATAAAAATCCGTCATTCTGCCGGGCTTAATAATTCTTGATAATGAATGGATTGATAGCGCCACCTGAATTCTTAGCAAAACCAAGCAGGATAAGGTCGTCGGTGCAGGAAAGATTTTCCGGGTGACGCGTTCGCCGGTGAGACGAGCCTCGAGCGCACGTAATTAAATGAAAAATCTCGGTCCGCGGTTGAGTGGTAGCGGTGGCAACGAGGAGCAACCGTGACCAACGACGCAACGATAATCATCGACGGCCAATCTCTTTTCACAATTATCGTGTAAAGCGCAGTGCCGCGGAGGTTGGTGCAACGCGGCGGCGGCGGCGGCGGAGGCGGCGGCGCGACGGAGTGCAGACGACGACAGGGGGCACCTAACCGGCTGGTTGCTCCTACCATTGGTTTTTATCCCCGCGAGGAGTCATTAGTTTTTTCGTGAGTGGAGGAACGTGTTATCGAGAGGAACGACGAAGGGAAAGTTCTGCCGGCGCTGGACAGTCGCTGGCAACCAGTTCATAAGATTCGACGCAGGGTGCCCCGCGAAACAAGGTGAACGGGTTTTACGATCGCATTGTATGTATGTGGCAGACCTGCTGATTCGCGTTCGCGAGCCGATGCAATTTTTCGTTATTCGCTCTCTCGGCGACCGGCGATTTCCGACAGACCGTCCGGGCATTCGCGAAAAATCAGTCACCAGTCTGGAGGTGTGTGTACCGCTCGCCGCATTCCTCGCGAATTTTTCTTCCTCAGCGGTTTTTCGGTGCTGACACCGGTGCCAGTGTAATCGGCGACGTCGATCATCGCGATTATAAGTGTCGGCGCTTTATGAGTGCCAGCCGACTCGATTCTCGATTCGAGCCGAAACCCAGCGATACCGGAACACCTGCCCCCGCCGTAACCAAAACGGTAAATACCTGGCCAGCATCCTGTCCGGCGACCATCGTCGGGGCTAGGGATCCTGCATACAGAAAACTGGTATTCTCGCGAGTGGTTCAGAGTTCCGCCGGGACGCTGGGACCCCTCACCGATCAGGTAAATACCTCGAACGTGGCCGTGCAAGGTGCACCGATTCGTTAACTAATCGCGCACCACAGAAAACAGACTCTAATCATCTTAACAAAATCCCTTCAATCCAATAGATGAATCGGCAGAGAAGTGTCTGAATAGAGTACTCGATTTCGGTCATTTTCGCGCTCATTTTGTCCGGTGGTTGACTATACTGATTTTCTAGAGCGCGGGTCTTCATGGAAAATTTGGACTTTCTTTTATAATTTTAATAATTTTAATAATAAATAGTTTCTACCGTTTTAAATTACTCAATTTTCCCATAAATGTATTGAATCCACAGTATACTCATTTGTAAGTGTGGTGATTAATTAGACGTTTCACACGTTTACTAGAATCGACGGTAGGAACTGTCATAACTTTGGCAGGCAATACTGCGACCTTTCTACGACGTTTTGAAGATTATACTAATGAATAGACTGCGAATTGTATGAATTTATGGCAACAATGGTTATTGTGGAATTAACAATAGTGGAAAAATTAAGAGAGCTTATTAAAATGGTTTAAAAAGAAAACGTTGATTACCTGTCTTTTACAATTGATAGGTGGAAAACTGAAGTCACGCTTTCTCTCGAAAATGCTACCAGTGGAGCGTTCCCAAAATATTAAAAAATTTCTTTCATATATAAATCTTCCGTAGATTTGAAGCTTGAAGTCTCCCCTTTACAATGACATAAAAAAACCTTGAGTTACGTCTTTTTTGAGTTGTTTTATTACGGTTTAAATGAAAGACGTACAGCGAACTTCACAGTGACATAAGGGCTTACACAACCGAACATGGTCCTCGTGTTTGTTCGATGAAACAGTGAAAATATATTGTTTTTAATGTGTTTACAGAGGTTTCTATTTATAGCATTTTTGAGGAAAAATGGCTCTCCAGTTTCTCATCTGCTGCATCATGTAAAAATAGCTTAGAGGAAAATGAATAATGGTGTGCGAAAGTAGAATCTTCAAGCTTTAAATTAAGTCCAGTCTTGTTGCTGTATGAATGTTTTTTACGAAATTACAACAGGTTAAATGTCGTCAATTAAATACTTTTTGGATGCCACGTAGTTGTGCGAAATAGAAAAATTAAAAAAACTTTCAACAGAA
Source organism: Halictus quadricinctus (assembly GCA_028454245.1). Classification (NCBI taxonomy): domain Eukaryota; kingdom Metazoa; phylum Arthropoda; class Insecta; order Hymenoptera; family Halictidae; genus Halictus; species Halictus quadricinctus. The sequence continues at coordinate 9,982,350 of CM052118.1, read as the reverse complement.
TTTCAATAGAGCACAATACTTTAGAACAACATAAACATTTGTAGCTACAAATAGAGCGACAGTTATCTGTAGCAAAAATGACACGTATCGGTCAAACACCTGTTGCAATGAACGCTACATTGGTTCAACATGACGTGTTAGCATAAAGCTGTTCTTAACTTTATACGGAAAAACGTCTGCATATAAATTCGTGCGACTAATAACGCATTCTTCAAATAAACTATAAAATTAATAAAATCAAAGTCCCACGATTTCTTCAATTTTTATAAGAAATTATAAATCGTTAGACTGCAGTGAGAAAAATGTGTGCAGCATTGAAGAAACGGTTTCCATTATATAAATGATCAGATAGTATATTAATTTTGCAAAACCCAAAATTTCACACGCCAGAAGAAAGTTGAAATATCTAGTAAGGCAATGAATCACGTTTCGACAGTGACTATTACAAATTGCAACGCTTATATAGCTTACGAATATACAATAAGTAGTTTCATTTAGAGATAGCTAATCTTCCCGCGATAGAAACGATGACGCTGTCTCCTATGCGCAAGACGCGTCTAATGCGAGCAAACGTAATCGTCTCGGCATGAAATTTCATACCGGCCTATGAAACATTACTATGGAATCGTCAATAAACGTTCTCGACTACCGAGCCGCAGTATCTCGGAAGAGAAGCAACGAGCATGCAACAAACACTCGATTAGCTCGGGGGACCAACGTAAGATTAATTGAAAAATACTTTTGTCGATCGGCAACGACGACCATTCAAGCAGTTTCATTTATGAAACCAGCGAGCACGATTCATGGGAAACGAGAAACGGGAAAGAGTAATGCCGGAAGAATGTAGGCCCTCGTAATAACGAGAGATGTGGCCGCGCGTGAAAGTAATTATAGAATTCGGTGCAAAAACCGAATCTTCAACGTGGTCAGGTCCAGTTATGCGCAATTGCTCAGTCGGCGTGTTATGTCAATACGCCGAGATGTAGGATAGACAAAGACTTTCTCTCTCCCAGCGCTTTCTCTGGTCCGTAGTTCACGATCAAAGAACTACGTTCGCAGGAGCGGAGACCGAGGCGTTCAAAATCTTTTGCTAAGATAAAGTCTTATGGCAAGTGAAAACAAAAAATATCGGAATCCTTGACCATTGTACAGTTAAAAACACTCTATCGTCCGTCATTGATGGGTCAATGCTATGTGCTAGATACTCGTGAGAAAACGCCTACCGATTTGACATATAGAAAGTCAGATTCCGTTATTTGTTTATTATAAATGCAAACAGCTGCTATGTCACTAAACTGAGATGAAACGGTTGGATTCATCTGCATAAGAAACAACTCTGAACTGATCATTTTGGTATGAATTAATAGATTGTTTGCAGGGCTTATTGTAAATAAAAAATGCGTGTTAACCTAATAATTATTTCCGCCGCTTCATGCTATGCAGTAGCGTGCTTTAAATTGCTTATCACCGCTGGACTGTTGATTGCATGTGTTGCAATCACATTACAAACGAATGCCGACCGCCAACTGCCACCTGCCGACTGCCTTTTGTATTATTAATACATAATAGAGTTTAGTATATGATCAAGTATTAAACCGGTTACTACAAAAAGTAAATTTTTATACTCAAACTAATTAAACATACAATTTTTCTTATTTTTCATACTAATTTTTCTTTGATTCATTGAATTTCCAAAAAATGTGTCGAATGATTTTTCTGTTCAATTCCGTTGACATGTCGTTCGAATGTTGCTGAAAGTACATATTCGATTTTATTTATTACAGGGAAATGCCTGCGATAAAACTTTTCGGAAGGAAATGGCTAGCCGCGACCGATGACCTTGTTTATCCGGGCTTTTTCGAAATTTTCATTCGCACAGTGTGGTAAGTACCATTTCTTCTTACTTGCGCGTTTCAATTAGGATTCATTGAATCACTATGTTTATGTATTTTACGCGAGCAAGATACGAGGATACAGACGAGAAAGATAAAAAATAATATCTTGCATTATTCTTTTTTTTTTTAATAATTTCAAAAGGTTCGGATATTACGACGGTGTTAAGTTCATTTATCCTTTTTGCTGTTTCTAATTACAACTACCCAGTTTTGTTATACACGTGAGCATAAAATCTAGTATGCCGACGAAAACATAGCATGACGCTAATCTTACGTAAATTAAGTTTAATTTTATAATCTAAAATACAATTAAACGTAATTTAATTTTTATACCGTGTCATTAGCAATCATAATTTCACGGAATTCCCTTACTTTTTACGTTCTTTTGCACGCAATGTAGGAATATGCTCGTGCATGTTGACATGTCTCGTCGAGTCAGTAATCTATTTTTCTAGAACATGCTATTGGTGTTGATTGATTGACAAATTAACGACGTTTATTCTATTCGTGCACGCGTATGGAGTGAACATTTCTGCTGTTCATATAGCACTTCAAAGCAAGCGAACGATGATGCGTGAACCAGGAAATATTACCTCTATCCCTAATTGAAATAGTGTCAGCAACAATTTGAACAATACTGACAGAGACATTTATTGTATAGAATTACTTATCAAATAACTTGAACATTTATCAAATATGTGTTTCGCCGAGTTTCTTCACTAAAACAGTGAAAAAAAAATCGTACGTCAAAAATTTTTGAAAGTTTTTGGAAACGTTTGAAGTTACTTTTTTTAGGAAAAATGGGGCTTCAATTTTTCACCTGTTTGTTTTTACGAAATTATCACAATTTATATATCTATAAATTTTCTAGAATCGGAAATGCAGTGTCTGGATAGTTTGTCGGTACACTGTATATAGTATTTTATAAAATAAACATGATGCAGAACAAAAATTAATTCCTCTAGCATTCTCAACATCGATGAAACGATTAGGTTTGTTATAAATTTTGTCGGACATAATCAACGACTAGAAAGCAAGAAGGGAAAGTTGCTTGTAGACCAGAAACAATAATTTCGCAGTCGAACTGCAATTATTCCGAACTTGAACTCCGCATTGATACTTTTTTTTTATATATATTCAAACAAAACCGACAAGTTGAAAAATTTATAAAGGAAACATTCGTCACATCCATCTTCAAAACGATTCATGACTAACTTTCTCGGTATTATTCGCAATACCAATGCAATGTATGCAAATGTATAAATGTATGTATGTATGTATGTGTGCAATGTATTTATTATCAATTTTTTGAACGGATATTTATTTCATTCCTTGAGTGATCGAGACTTGTGTAATTTCCATACATAACTGCTTCGAAACTAATTCATCACCTGTCAAAATGTTCTTGTTAATGACGTGATATGTCTAACAGTTATATGACTTTGATGCGTTTAAATGCAGATACATACTTGCTTCAGGAAAAAGATTTATTGCTCACAGTGATCATCAGTGGAATCTATTTGCTAATTTCATAGTTTTTAATTCAATTTCATATTTTCGAATCTATTATATTTACCGATTTCTTATTTCCCAATTTACTTTACTCGCGTTCACTTTTTGGATCTATCTTATTTTCTAATTGAATGTCTCATCTGCGAATCTAATTGTTGACATAATTGTATTGCACTAAGTAAACGATCGTGGTGCCTGAAAGTTTAATCTAATTTGCTGTAATCGATTCTGTTTACACAGGTTTATCCTAATTGGCACTGCCTGTGCTCGATACTATCAGTACACATGGAACTGTCGGTTGGGCGGCGATTTGGTTCGCGTGTTCCTTCTGGGACAACTGACATATCTTGTCCTGACCATACTTTTCATGCTTCTAATCGCCATACACAGTGCGAAAGGATCTATTATGGAGACGCAGGCTCGCAAATACGTGGAACCGCTTCTGACAGTTAAGTGAGTAGAAGATTTTAATATGACACGGTAATTACCTCATCGAAGACAACGCAAACACATTACCATACTACACACGCCGGATGTTTACTTAAATTGCTTATTGATTCGTGCAATTTGTTCGTGGTTTAAACGGTGTGTGTGTGTGTGTGTCTAGCATTTTCGTTTCACCGGAGCACAGTTGACGAACGATTCGTTGAAATGTTCTTTACCCTCCTCCCTTTTTTTTGTTTCAATTTTAATTACACGTTCCAGTGACGTAAATTCCTCTTCGTGTTGCACAAATAAGGTCGTTGCATAGGAAATGTCCGATTCATACTAGTGACTTTAAACAGACACAATTTTCTCTAAATAGTGCTTATCGATTACAGTAAGCATCATTGTAACAGTCGTAATATTCTGTCAAAAAATGATAAGTTTTTTTATTATACTACGTTAAGTATTAAATTTTTTGGTCGTTCAGATAATGTTGTAAACATGTTAATTTTCTCATTCGTAAAAAGAATACACTGATATTGAAATAAACTTTGTTTAAAAATAAAGTTGGATTTAGTAAGGGACCAAGTTACTAGGGGGTACCAATTACTGTGCCTATGTTGACCATATTTATTTTTAAAATATAATAAATTAAAAAAAAGAGATATATGACATATATATATATACCAACTGATTTGAATGAAAAAATTTAATATCTCTTTTTTAATATCCACTATGCTTTAAAAATACGTATAATTAATATAGGCACAGTAATTGATACCCCTACAATAATTCAGTCCCTTATACTATGTAAATAGAAATTGAATAAACCCCGTAGATTGTAATACTACATATTTCTTGATGAAATAAACATTTCATAAAATTTGAATTCCGAAATCGGTCATTTCATATGCAAGGACTTATCACCTGGACGCAGCGTCGAGTAACGTGATAGAAATGTAAATAAAGATCGTAAAATCTACGTCCGCTTGTGAATAAATGAAAATTAATGAAATCAACTTACCACGTAGTCTTAAGTAATTTCATCTATGAACAATTGCATTATCCCGCAGCCAAATGAATTGTTCAGTAGCAAATGTCACAGCAAATATATTCATTTATGTATCAGTGAATAACAAATGCTTTTAGCTCATTATTCTATCAATGTAAACTGACATATATTGTCTATTTTGCTATATTACTGCATACGATTTTGTAAAACTACACACGGTCGTGTCGATGTGTGCCATAATTAGTAATAATCTTCCTATTCAAATGTTTACTTATTCGAACAATCTGTTTTTGTATTGAGATTAGTTTCATCTGTAATTTTCTTCGTTCTAATTGCAAAATTAATAATTTGTTCTATACGAGGTGTTACCGTTCCGCGCATGCCTGGGTTATTTTCTCTCCATGTTTTCTTTTAGTTTTCTTTTCTAAATTACGAATGACTTTCCGCCTACGGCTAAACAATTTTAATTGTTTGTATTTAACTGTTACTTAACTGGTGTTACGGTCTTCTACGTTTAACGCATAAGATATACGTAATACGATTAAACAACTATTGAATACATTATGCTGTGAGCAGTTGCACAACACATGGTTGATTTTAAAAGGAATACATGTAGAGTGTATCATGTAACAATGACTGCCCGTTTGCTATAGCGAAATTGCCTCAATATGAAAAGAATTAATTTTACTTTATTTTTAATTTTTATCTGTCACTAATATGCTGTATCGAAACTGTTGTTCAACCAAATTTGAAATAATAATATAAAAAAAATTTAATAATATAAATTTGATAATATTATGTAATATGCTACTTTGTTACGTGCATTATTGCATATTTTAATAAAACTTTGTCTTGTGCTTAAAAAGCCACCTAGTTCTTGAAAAGAAAATGTAGAAACCTTCAACGTTTTTAGAAAAACGGTAATTCATCATACAGTAATATTTATGTAATAATTCTTACGCAAGATTTTATGAAAGAATGTTACAGCCATTCTCATGCGCATAGATACGTATCGTATGCGTAAGAGAATGTGAAACGCAGTTCACAATCGAACAGTACCGGTTAGCTTATGTTTCCTTAAATGTATCTAAACTATTTTCATAAAAGAGGAAGAAAAAGAGGGAAAATATGCAAAAATGTCATTTTATATGGTAAATATGTAAAAGTAACAGTGAAAGGTTTAGTCGGCACTTCGCAATAACCATTATTCTGTAAACGGGGACGGTTGGTAAATGGTGTCGAACTTTTTACCGACAATGTAGTTAATATTAGGTTGATGGAAAGATAATTGCGGTTTTTGTTCTTGAATGTTAAATTTACATATATTGCGTTATTTGCCAATTTGAGCTAAACGTCGAATGATCAACTTTTCGTTCTTTCACAATCTCTCGAGATGTTTTTCGAGAATCCACGA
>CM052118.1:9889766-9975991 GCA_028454245.1 Halictus quadricinctus | reverse complement strand
CTGTTTTTGAAATGGATATTTTTTGTTTAAAATTGGTATTCCTCCGATCGGAAGTCCCCCAGGGGCTCACTCACGGGTGGGGCCCGTGAGTGAGTACAGGTATTTGCGAACCCGGGGCACCCCGAGCTTATAGGTCGTTGCGTTCCAATTTTGCTACATTTATTTTTGATTGGGCTTTTTCGTCTTTCGAATTGAAATTTACTTCTGAATTTTCAAAAGGTCCTATTATAAAGTTGATATATGTGGTTTAAAATTGGTATTCCTCCGATCAGAGGTCCCTTCATTTATTATAGGTATATGGTCTATGCTTCTCGTTGATCTAGTTGCAACATTCATCGTTGGTGAGCGTAGAGGGCGTAAGAGATCTAGTTGTTGTTAACGATGTCGGTATTTCAGATCGTGAAACTCGAAACCCTATGTGGTGATTGGCCTACTCCTATACCTCATCTGCGTATTTAGCAAATCCACGAACTATCGGTAAAGCGGAATGCTACTTAACTCTGCACGGGCATAAACGTAATCCGTCTATGCTCATAAGGTTCTAGAACTTCATTATCAATTGTGTGTAACATTCGATCATACCGATTGTAATTAACATTGCACCCGTGCCCTATTGATAATCACAATTGAAATAATTAATTGTTGTTATAAATACACTTTCTGCACGACTGAGAATAAATCGAGTCACTAGCAACCGCGTTTTGACACCCAAAGGCGTATTGTTAACACAGTGTCAATATCGTAGTCACAATCATAATTTATGTCTTACATTTGCTATCTGACCAACTGTGAACATTCTGCTTGATGCAATTTCCGAATTCTATGTTCTTCGACATAGAGGGCACAAGATGATAAATTTTTAGCAACAAATTGACATTCCACATCGTGTAATGCAAAGCCTCGTGAGCTGATTGTGGTCCACTTTATGCTATTGTATTGAATTTGTTCTGAAAGCGATACTTCGAGGCGAATGGGGCCACAGAGAAAGGGGAAAGATTTTCTTCAGATTTTTTCTGAGTAGAGTTCTCTGAATAATCATAGTTTCGTTACTCTCGATTTCAATGGAACCACAATAGGGTAATCACTCCTCATACCTGGTCTACTTCTACATCTCGTCAGTGTAACGAGACACCAAGCACAGATATAAAGCGCAAACTACGGACACGAATTACGAGAGACGAAGCGCTCATGAAATACCAAAACATCTAGCACGTGCAGATACCACGAAACAAGGAACGTAGAACACGATTCATTAAAAACAAAGGGATGATTAATTAACGTTCACAAGATATTCTTTACATAACAACTACACTGCGGATTTTTAAGCAAAGTAAAAGTTGCCTAGATTAATCGTATGACACACAGGATCTGCATAGACATTTAATTATCTTCTTAATAATCTTAACGAATTGAAAATAGTACAACAGTATCCGTCCCCAACGTGCAACTCTTGAAAAGTTTTTACTGTTTGACATTCAATCTACTTATTTCTATCATAAATGCAGAAAATCCGCAGTCTCGTAATAAGATTTCTTCAGTAGAATATCGAATAAGTTATACAACAGGGTGTTTGATAACAATAATTTTGTGAACTCTCTTCCCTCGATACTGAAAAGATATTCTTATAACATTTATTCAGATAAGAATATATTCTAAAAGTAATATAATATTATTTATGTAATAAAATAGGATTTTTCTGTATATTTACAAATCAATTTGAAATAGTAGATTATTTTGAATAACGGAGACGTAAAAATAGTAGTTACTTACTAATTGGGAATTAAATAAGTTGGTCTAAATTGTGTAGTGTTTGGTGTCATTTTAAGTAGAAAAGTGTCACGAATGAAACAAAAGAGTTTTGTCATTAGACTGCCTCGTCAATTTCTCAATTCAATAACCTCATTATTCTTAGGGATTTAAATAAATTCTTTTGCAGACATACTTTCGAAGACATGAGCTTTGAGATATTACAAAAATTCGATTTTTTTCAAGTTTCTAGATTAGGAGACTCAGGTTTACGTGGTCGAATCGTTTGCGAACTATCCTTTCGGAGGTTTACTTAGGAGTAGGAATGGTATCGGTATCGGAATCGGTATCACACGATTAAACGCGTTGTTACGAAGTTCCGACACTCGGGGGGAACACGCGAAGCTCCGGTCTATCGGATCGATTGGAAACCTCCAGCCAAATTATATATCGTCCGAAATATTGGACAGTTGGAACGACTATTTGGGTCACTTGATTCGCGACCTGATCATTTTAAAGGGTTCACCGTCGATTGACACATTTCACTGGCACCGCGCGATCTCTGTTTGCTCTGCGCGGCCGCCGTACGGACCAGAACAGTTAATACTTTTTCTGTTCCTCCTCGCGACTCGGTATTCTGATGAAACGAAGACGATCGATAAGAGTCTCCTTTGAACACACAATCACAGAAATGCTCTCAGTAACCTCACACCGTCCATACATTTCTGAGATTGAATTTTTTCGCGGATCGCCACGGAGTTCGAAATAAAATCTCCCTGTCCATCGAACAATAGTTAAAACAATTTTCTCGGAGCCAGACCACATCGCCAGTGTCTCTCGAGTGGAAACGCGAAGGAAAGCTTTGTCTCGTTAAACCAATCTAATGTTTATAACTGGACTGCAATGCAAAATCTTAATTTTCTCCGTTAATTGCAAAAATAGGGGGCGAGCACGAGCATCTTTGATCATTTTTACAGGTTGAAAATAATATATTCTTATAATCTTTGTACTACTTTGAAGTTGATTAATTTTTGATTAATTGTATGCCAGCTGAATATTGATAATTAGACTAAGGATCTTCGTGCGAAATAAAAATTACCGACCTAGAATAAAATAGAAGATTACCTTTACGTAAATGTTGAATATTATCAATATTCGACGCCGTTGTTTATTTGCTGTATGTTATGCAATTTCAGCATATATTGAAAATACACAATCGAAATTCTTCGTAGGAAACTACCGAAAATAATTTTATTAAAAAGGCGTTCCTAGCGCGAGTACACCAAATTAATTTTCGGGCTACATAATAAACATTACCCGTGTCACGATAAGTACTTCATTTAATAGTGGTTTCAGTGGTTTATATTTCCATTATTCGACGAATTATTGAATTTGGTGTGCCTGTTAACGCACACAAATCCTAGCCCCCAATAAATCAGGGAGTTGCGATTTGTTGCAACGACGCTTTCGTGCTTTAATTGCTCGGAAACTCGTATGAAAGTAAATTATATGTTGTCTTCTATAGAAACAAAAATGGTCAATGATGTTATCACTCTCAACTTTACAAGAATTTTCTTGTAATTAGACTGCGGATCTTTATGCAAATTAAAAATTTTTTACCTGAACTGCAACGAACCGAAGTGAAGTAGACATTTTTATTTGAAAACAATATAATAGTATGTTTAAATTTTTCTAATATTTCTGCTATTTAAAATTAGACCTACTAATTTTTGTGATAAACGCATAAAATCTGCAGTCTACTTATAACGATAGTATTAGAAATGGACGTTGAAACAATTGTTCCCTTCGCGGCACCTCGTCCAAATAAACCGAGCATGATCGCGGGAACGATCGTGCATTCACCTCAACGAATTTCAGAAAATATTTCATAACGATACCGGGCTCCTTTCATATCGCGTGTTTTACCACATCGCCGGATCCGCTGGTTCTAATTAAACCGCGTTGAATATATTTCGGCCCACATGAAGGAATCATTAATTTCGTTGATTGCAAGAAGCACGGTAGGCAAAGACAGTTCATATTTCTCTGTGCTAGCCGGCCGGTCGTATCCCCCCTGGTGCGCGATACTGGCAAGTGACGAAGAAAAGCAGTCGTTAAGAGTGTTCGCGTTTCTTTCTTACTCTTCCCGAGAACGAGCTGGCTACAAAAGCTGAGAATAGGTGGAAGAAGAAGAAGAAGAGGAGGAGGAGGAGGAAGAAGAAGAAGAAGAAGAAGAAGAGGCGAAGAGGCGAAGAAGTCGTAAGGGCGGTGGATGAAACAGCAAGTAGGGCGAGTAGTGAAACGTGTCTATGTGCGTGGGATACTTATTTAGCAGAAACTCCACCTCGCTGGTCCGTCCGTTCACGTCTCTCGTGCTGTCCCTCTTTGTCTCAATGGCTCCGTATATATCTCGGAATACTAATGACGTAGCAAGAAAATCCTGCTGGCGGGTAACCTTCGGGATAGCCGAGCATCAGTGCCTAGCGGCAGGGCAGGGCAGGTAACCTGGAAAGTTTTCCCTTCACGTGCCAACTCCCGAGGTCTTCGTAGCCGCTTCGAACGCGTCTCCGTAAACGGCGTAACGTCCGTAGCGTTTCATAAATTAGAAGGAACATTCCTCCAGAGAGACAAACCCTGGCCCGAAACTCGCCGCGGAAACAGAAGACGTACTCGCCTTACCCTTGGACCGGTTATGGCCGTAGGGGGAATACGATTGTTTCGCGATGGCATACGTAAAACCGGCTACGAACGAACCGCAGAAACATCGCGGCCACGTATACGCGATCCCCTCGTAACGATACACCAAATTGCACGGGCCATCACGACCGCCGCTTTGTATGAGCGGTTCGACCTGCGAATTAATTAACCGCGATACATTTTGCGGGCACGGATGAGAATCGGGATATGAGAAATACAACTTGACCCGGGAAACGTATCTATTGTTCTACCAGGTTCCCAGGCTGTGTTGGTTAAACACTCTGTCAGGAAATATTGCAAAATATGCAGTGAAGATTAACCTTCTGTCGGATGGAATTGAAAGGGCAGCTTAAATATAGGTACAGATCCACTTTCCGGTAATTTAAGCAATAAAAGCCTATTGAAAATCAAGTACTGGATATAAACTTGGAAACAAATATTCGTGTCAACTAACTTCCGTGATATTTCAATAAATAAAATTTTAATATGGGAGCTACCTCCCCTTCGTGCCAGAGTAAAAAGATAATAGTAAGTACTCATTAGAGAGATTAAAATGAGAATCATTCCTGTTGTTCTCAATTATATATTTTGAAAGTATAAACCTAAAGTATTTCGTATATTTGTAAAATTATTTACAATCTGCGACACTGTATACACATTATGCCCGGAATTATTATACATCGCCTCTGTGCAATTCGGAAACATTTATTTAACGATAGACTGTTGCGCTGTGAATTTCACTCTGATGACTTCTGTTCACGAACGTACTTTAATTTTAATGTTTATGATAGGGTTTATGGCGCAATTTCTGTTCTATGCGAGTTTCATGTTAATAAGTTCGGCCGTGTTCGCAACCCTTACCCGCTATGTACGTAGCAATAAAATATACATTATTTAGGTGTAGGGCCTCGCTATACGTATAAATATTACAAAATCACTGTTCCATGCCAAAGAATAACGTGATCACTCTTCGATACCGACCACCATCGTTAAAAAAAAAGAAAGAATTTACAGGGTGTACATAAAAGTTTTCTAAAATAAAACATGACAGGCTCGAATGAAAAAGTTTTGGAAAGTGCCATTTTGATTTGCTCTTATAATTCCTAGCATTTGCAATTTTTTCAAAATCTTTTTTGCACGTCATTCGGTGAACCAATTCTTCTAATTGTTGAAAAAATGTCAGGTCGTTCGAACGAATTTAAGAAAGGTTGTACCGTTTTAAAGGGCGTTCGAATGCTTTCGCGAGCCTGTGTATATTTGTCGCAAGAAGTTCGGCGTTAGATTCGCTGAAAATTAATGCCGTTTCGAAAGTTCTCTAAACCGGACTTAAGAAACGAATTCTGGCGATTCATTGGAAAGGAAAGAAAAAGCGTATCTGTTCGGCGTAGCCCTTCGCGATTCCGCGTAAGTCGAGTTAACGAAACTATTCGGCCTGGGCGTAGTTAGAAAGTACATGCAGTTCGACATTCAATTTCTGTCCCCAAGACGATTTGTCCATCACCGGGAAAGGGTGGAACGACGACTTCCTCGCTCGGATTCCATATCGTGCCCAACGACTCGTATCTGTTAGGTAAGTTTCGCTTGCCGCGAAAACTAAGTACGAAGTATAAGCGGGCTTTAAAAGCGAGGAATTGAACTCGAGTTGCGATGGGAACCTCTTTCGCCTAGCTTCAGGAAATCTGATACGGTTCTCGCGGTATCGCAAAAACTTCTCTCCTCTCCAAGTTTTCTACTTGCCCCCACCACCACCATCACGGCGAAATACTTTCTATCATCCGAACAAACGTTTCGGGCTACAATCCTGCACAGAGGCACACCGTAGATAAGCTACCCGCGCTCACCTATTATCTACATTGCTTATTGTCCGAAGCTTCCGCGAAATTGACTGAGAACTCTCGCCATTCACTCGATTGATAGCGTAATTGTTTTCCCATTCTTCCTTTCCGACAAGCATTCTCCCATTTCCTGTTACTTTTTCGTTTTTTTTTTTTCACGCGATTGATAAAAAACGGGACAGAGAAACAGATTGCCGTTGATTAAAGTTTGTCTTCTTCGAAATCTGCTCCGGTACACGCGATAAATCTCATTCGATCAAGTTCAGCCGTTTGACGAATCTCTATTGTGACCCCGTCGGACGGAGGATTGTTCATAAATCATCGCAAAAGTTTCGAATTCTACTGGATCACCGAGATGTCTGAAGAGCGACCCTCGAATGAGAAAAGTTCCCGTTTCCTTTGGAGAAAATTATAGCGCAGTTATCCGGGATGCCGGGTAGTTGCTCGGCTCTCTTCCTGGATTCGTGTATCTTCCCGGATTCCCGGTTTCGCCTGTAGCCCTCATCGCGTCAGCCGAATCATTTCGCCCTAGTTAGAGCGCAATCACAAAGGGCAAAATGCAGGTCGTTAAAGTTGCACGCGCGGAGATGCATATTCCGTCGCAGGCAGCCACAACACAGATCTAACACGCGCGAAATGCATACACGCTCGTTTTTTTTTCAATGATGAAGAATCGATCGGACATTCGCCTCTGCTCCGGCAAGTGACGGGCGAACGCAAAGAAAAGACGAAAATGCTGAATCGTAATAACGAGCAACAACGTGATAGAGGATCCAAAATTAAAGATACAGAACGCGCGCGCATGCATACGAACATCAAGACCGGAGATCGGGATGATATTGCTCTGTCTTGTTTGCTGGAAATCGCTAATCAGAGCTGTCCCATGTAAGTGCGTTACCGGGAGGTCAAAGCAGTTTTAATTAAAACACGCCGTACGTTTTCATTAAAGCACCGCGTTCTGCGTGACACGTACGTGGTTTATGCGAGGAAAAAAATGAATATCGCGCAGCGGCTACGGTATCCCGTTCGTGATACCGGAATACTGAAAAACGAGGTAAAATTGAGAAATACCTGGAGGGATGATACGTATATGTCAACGTGTTTATTTATGTGTTAGGTCGCGCAATAAGTCGCTCGAATTTTCGTGACATACACACACATACACAAACACACGCGCGCCGAATACGAAAGCTATAAAGCGCCGCTTATTGCTGCTCTATTTCAAAAAGCAAACTGAAATTGCTAATAGTAACAAATATCGCCAACGTGATGTTAAAATAATGTAACAATCGAGGAAGTTAAATATGTTTTGGTTAAAGTGTTCTTTAAATTATTAATTATGAACTATATATACACTGCAATATCCTTAGCATGCGTCATGTCGTCAATCTTACTTGGGAAAAGTGATCTCTCGTTAAAGCGAGTGGAATAAATCAAAAAGTATATTAAATTAATATTAGAAATTGATTCGAACAAAGGAGGTTCTACTGTACTTAACATTTTTCATTGAGAACAGTGGTCTTGTAAAAATTTCGTCCCCCGTACGAGTCGCGATTTATGACGCCGTGTGACCCGAGCAGTTATGGCTGGGAGCCGAGAAGAACTGTAAAATACTATGGTTATTTGTGGAAGCGTGCACTCTCGTGCGATTTTTGCCTTCGCCTCTCTGTATACGATTCTTTTTCGCGAAGCCCTCAAAGGCGAAGCGGCTATACGTCTGCCGACGATAGCACGGGATCTGTTCTGTCGGGAACTCTCGGCCGTTCCTCCGCCCCCGAAGTGTATCCCGGCCTCTTTCCGCTTTCGCGTTAACCCTCCGTCCGCTATCACCTAACCGTACCCACCTATACTGCAAACCCTCGCCGACCCAACACCATAACGCTACGCCGCGCTATCCAAGGCCAGCCAGGGTCGCCTAGCTAAGTCGCCGAAAGCTTCGGCTCCCTGTGGAATTTAGCTTCCGTCATGCCGAAGACCCGGCGTATTGCGTGGCATCCCCTAGTGTCGGCGTTGCACTTCGATCCGGTGGGATTGAGCCTCGTAAAATTCGATTTGCGTAGACAGTGTGACACTTCACCGTAACGCGTGGCATTTAAGAACACGCCAATCGTCCAACCATCTTTAGACCAGTGGTCCTCAACCTTTTTTTTCTTTAACTACCCCCGTCTGATGGCTTCAGTCACTTAACTGTACCATCTCAATTTCCTACGCGTTCTATAAAATGACATTTTAAAGGAGAGTCGTTTGACATACGAAGAAAGCATTAAATATGAATTTATTAACGTTTCGCGGTTTTATCGAGATGTAATCTTGAGTTTTGTTTGTTTTTAATCTTGAGTTGAGAACATTCGGCGAACACGCGTGCCATTGAATAGTCATCGTGCGTCGCGTCTGTTCATGACCTACCGGTTCTACTTCGTATAAATGCTAAGCAGGCGAACTTCACGCATTTTCAAAGTCGATTCTCTCGAAAACAAAGCGTTATATGAACAAATGTTATTCCACATTTTCGACTCATTTATTTATATAAAGTCGCCTTCTTTTCGGTTGTACCACTGGCCATACTGACAAGACTCGAAAACCTACATTGCGCGGTGTACGTGAACCTCCAGACTTACAACTAATAAAAATTCGTGAAATATATTAACATTTCTTCGTAAATTAGAGTATTCAAATAGAAACGTCCACGGTATCTCTGTTCCCGGCGCGGCGTTGGATATCGTGAAAACAGTGTTAACTCGGATTTGGGAATTCGTGGTCGGGACCATTAACTCGAAACTCTCCGGTTATTTTATTCTTTATGCGACAAAACTAGCCTGTTGTTAGTTGCTAATCGCAGCAACAGTCCCCGACGCAGAGTGCTCCAGGTCCACTCTCGTTTCGGGTGCTTAATCCGAAGACGATTTTGCAACTTTCGCGGTGCTGCGGGGCATGGGGAAGAGGGGTTGGGGGTGGAGTGGGTGGGGGTGAGAGGGTGAGAGGTTGGACATCCGCAGTTTCAAAAGTTATAACGAGGATGCTTTGACTTTTGATGAGAATCGCTCGGACAACGCTGCGATCCTGGCCCCCGTTACGAAAATTGAAACGGGCTTTCCGCTAATTTCCATCGTTCCCCGTTCGATCCAATCTTATCATTTTATTCCGGTTACCGGCATCGCCTATGTGTCGCCGCTAATTAACTCCCTACGTATGCTGTTCGCAAGTGGCACGGCGAAAAGGGAGGCTGACGCTTCGCGCGACATGCTCTTAGCGTCAGGGGCGACAGAAGTCCCGTAAAGCTGGCTGCTCTAAGCTACCTTCATCTATTATACGTCACCGGTTTTATCATCTTTCGGCGTCAGCCACCGGGTTCAATAATTTCGATCAACCCGAGACCTAAAAAGATGATGACTAACAACGTCGCTAAAAACAAAAAAAAAAAGAAAAAAAAGAGAAGGCAAAAGCGATACGCCGCGATATAAATGGTCCGGGTATGGGGTCGAGAGCCGGCGTGTGTGCGCGCTGCGTAAACTCATTTACATGAAAAGAATGTAGATCGTTCAGGACAGAGCAATTTAGACGATCGCTATACATAACTCCGGCGCGGCGTATCGGGCCGCGTTTTAAAAGTAGACAGCTCGCTCGACTTCCGTTAAATCGCGCTCACAATCAGTCGTTGCAATCGACGAATTGCGGTTGTGCCGCCCCTGGGATACTTTCGGCCCGGGGGTGCAGAGGGGAGTAACCGGTGACTCCCCCCTCTATAGGCGAGCCAGCTTGTCGGACGGCAAGTTCGCGAAGTTGTATACGTGCATACATCTATGCGAGCTGTCGGCTGTGGAAGTCGAGTGGTCGGTCGGTGGAGGGGGCTGTGTGGGTGTGCATCTTCGAATAACCGTGATCAGTGTGCAGAATATACGAATAGAACGTTCGAACGTGTGTTCGCGTAGGCGTATAGTGCGACGATCGGTCGACGGCGGCGTTGCGATCGGCCCCATGCGTCTCACGGCACAGACTCCGCGCATCCGTAGCGCCATCGCGTTTCGTTCTCGGCTACTTTCTCGGCACGGTGCGGTGCGGTGCAGCCCGTGATCAGGCGACGGCGACAGTTTGCCCTCCGTGCCTGGACGGGGCGGGTGTGATATTACATTCGTCGTTGCGCCGGACCACGTTCCCGAGGCTCTGTCGCGTGAAAAATATACAAAGTGACTTTTGACAGCTGCGCGTTACCGTTCGTTCAGATCACTACCGATCGTCGTTCCCCTTGATCACCCCGTGCTCGAACTCGACACATGAGGAGAGGAAAGTCGTCACCGCCGGATCGGAAGAGGACGACGAAACAACCAGCAGCAGGACCGGCAGCCGATCGAGGAATGCGACC
The DNA here is from genome assembly GCA_028454245.1 of Halictus quadricinctus. Classification (NCBI taxonomy): domain Eukaryota; kingdom Metazoa; phylum Arthropoda; class Insecta; order Hymenoptera; family Halictidae; genus Halictus; species Halictus quadricinctus. The sequence goes on along the minus strand of CM052118.1, from coordinate 9,965,353 downwards.
GCGCGACACGACTGTTCGTAATCGCACGTCGGTACGCGCGACACATATGACGCGATGATCCCCGAGGTGTTCCTCCCATCCGTCTTGACTACGTTACACGTGAATTCTCGCCGTCCCCTGTCCGATAGCTGTTAGTGTGTTATTGTATACGGTGTGAGAGCGAAGTGTTTCGCGAGTCCCCGGGTCCGAAATCAAAGTATTACCAAGCCCCGAGCGAAGGGAAGAGAGTTGTTTTGGTTGTTTTGTCACGCGCGATCGTCGCACGGATGTCATGGGTGATGTGTGCAAGCTAGTTAGTGACCAGCTCGTGGAGGATACACCCGCGGACAGAAGAAAAATCGACCTGACCACACCGCTCGCCGAGGTAAGTCTCTCGACTTATCTTCTCGTTAGTTACGTTCACGTTGCCCTGTGTTTGTCATTCGTTCATGTAGTTACCGCGTTCCGTGTACTCTCTTCTTCTTCTTCTTCTTCTTCTGCTTTTGCTGCTGCTGCTGGAGCCAGTCTCTCGATCTCGGAAGGTTAAGGATTGGATCACGGCCGCAGGCATAGTGAGAGAAAGGGAGAGGGGGTAACATAACGGAGGATGAGAGAACGAGAGGAAAAGAGATGAACGCCATTGTGGCGTATCAATGCTTTTCGTTTTCTTCCTATTCTTCGTCGCTGGCTGTCCTTGTCTGGACCGTGCCCGCGCTTTCTCCTCGGCTTTGTAGCTATTTCTTCCTTTCACCTAGTTACACTGGATAAAGAACTTGCTGTCATTTCACTCGTTTTTCTTCGTACTATTTATCTATAGCTCTTTCGTTCTCTTACTCTGCCTCTGTCCCCGTCTCCGCGGGGAAGATGACACCACGAAACTAGCGGTGAATAGAAATGCGTGCGACTAGCGTGTTTGGATGATACAATCGTAGACTACGTTTCCTTGGGTTTCCATTTAATGGATGCAAACAATTTTAATGTGGACGGACCAGGAGGTTTCGATTACTATCACCATGGTTTACGGGAAGAAACTCAATTATTAAGCCAAATGCGTGGTAGAAATGTTATGATTTGGGACGGTATAATAGTCAGATAGTCAGATATATTTGGACATTGTTAAAGAGCGAATAAATAAACTTGCCACTAGAATTATTGGTACAAATTTCATATTTTAACGTGATGTGTATACAAGAAATTCCATTTGTGCATACTAAATGAAAATTATCAAATTAAGGGCCCGGTCTTCGTAGATTCGCGATAAGGTAGAGTGACTGACATTACCGTTAAAAAATGGTTTTACGTGCCTCAAGTTTTCGTCCTTATATAAGAATATTTTGTCGCTGGCAAAGGGCTCATTCGAAAGAGAAAGGTTCAATCTAAATAGTGCGCGCTGGTCAGGAGCTGCCGAGATTATGCAGATATTTGGTAATATAAGCGTTAGAAGTGGGCCATAATTGACGATGCGCATGCCGTGGAATCCAAGCATTTTTCTGCCATTGGATGAATTTTCTGGATGAAATCGAGAGCAGCGCGCGCTAGAAAATATCTCCAGCTAGAAATTGAGCTATATTTTGTCTTAATTCTCTGCGAAATAAAGCCGAAAAACTTGAAGCACGTTTCTGGCGTCAGAATTCATAATATCGATAATACAAAAATGTGACAAGTTTAGTCACAGATTTAGACCCGTCGGATCAAGTCCAAGACGGATCTTAAGTTTGTGTCTGAAGGCTGTGAATGGAAATTATTAATTAAAAAGTCGCGTGACTATCTAGGGGCCCTTATTAGGGTGTCCTATATTTTTGTCCTCGACTGTGATAACGGTCGCGTTTGAATGTTGCGTTCGACTCGCGTGCACACGGGTCAGAGATTAGCCGGGATCGTCTTTTTTTGGCGCGATCGAATTGTCAGTCGCGACGACGCGGCGGAGAGCGGATCCGTCGGTAAAAAGACTGCTCGAAAGTGTCAAACTCAGCTGACGTAGAGCGTGCTCGAGATATTCGATACGATTCATCGATCATCGAAACGGGCGATGTTTCGTAGCTTCGAACGAGGGAACGCTCTCCGTTCTTAATTTATTTTTCAAATTGCTTTTCTCCGATGGTTTTCTTTGTAAATGTGTTTTTCTTTTCTCACGAGTTGAAATGTTTAATAAAGTTGAATAATACGGCGTTCTCACATGTCGAGGACGTAGTTCTTTGACATTGGTCCCGCGTAATGGAATTGTTATGGTTTTTGAATTGTTGCCACGGGCGGGTCCAAGAACGTTCTTTAAATTTGTTGATTGTGCGGTACGATATACAGTTACATATTAAATGAAACATTTATTTGCTCACTTATAATATGAAATAAAATTCATTGCTTTATTTAAGAATTAAACTTACCATCGAGAATTGTTTAATACATAAAGGAGTTCAATAGAGTTTAATAAATAAAAACAAATATATACATTTTTATATTTGCTCTACGTATTTGACGAGCTGTATCATTGCATTTATCTTCATGTTCCGCATTGAAAATGTGAATAACAATTATAGACGATTGATTTGTTTGATCGAATAATTTCTGCCGGGGTAATAGATTTATAGTTACATCCGTAAGGAGCCCTCGAATCTACCTGGAACGCTTAATAAAAATGTCTGCATCCACCGTAAAAAGAATGTCGGCCTAACCGTGATTCGGTGTATTTATCGCCACTAATTTAGCAGAATAACAGCGTCGAGGCGATTCGTATCGCGGGAGCGTCGTCGTTTCTCGTATTTTCACGGGGGCGGCGATATCATTTACGTTTCCTAATCGTTCATTATACGAGATTACTCTTCGATCCTTGATTCCCCACAATAGAGTACGTAGATCCCGGCACGCGGTGTACATTCGTGACCGGTCGTTCAAAAAGCGATAACTCTCCGGGCAGAGCGTAAAAAGGCATAGTATAATAGTTTGCGCTAAGCGATCTGAGATTGCGAGGAAGCATGCGAAGTATCTCAAGTGGCCGGAGTTATTCGAGGCTTACGATTACGTTTTCAAATTACTGTACTCCGTTTCCTCTGGGGTGGTTGTCGCGCGAGAACAGAATGCAAGAGAAGAGAAGAGCGGAGCCGTCGGGGGTGGAAGGGGGTGGTGGTGGTGGTCCGGGGGAGAGATCTTGTTTCTTAACGGCGCATAATAATTATCGTGTTGTCGCATACCGGCGTAGCTTCAAGAAGTTTATTATACCGGCGGAACGGAACACCCCGGGACTCTCGTTGAATATTCGACCAGGATGGGGCGGGGGCGGGGGTGGGGGTTGCATTGTGAATTCCGCGGAGCGATCGTCAAAAATTGGACGGGCAGGAACAACGCTTCTCGCCCGTCACTCGGGGAACAACCCCCGTAATCCTGCCGATCATATATTAATCTGGATGATGTTCAGTGTTCGGTTAACAATAGCACGGGATTCGTCTTGCGTTATATCAATATTAATTGCCTCATCACCGTGTTATCGGCACCACGGAGAGTTCCGTCACGCGGTAGGAAAACGTGTACTCGAAACCTCGGGGCCTCCCTGCGAAGAATGTTAATTACCGGGAGGACGATAAGCATATTCAATCAGCTTCTGTGTGTGTGCCCGCTCCTCTTCTTTCTTCTTTATTTATTTCTTTTCTTTTTCTTTTTTTGCCCCCGTACGCGCCGTATTCCGAATTAACGAGAGCGCCGCGGACCGTTTGATCGACGCGAATCAAATATTCTCGGAGGTGTTCGCGTCGAGCGCCTTGTAAAAATACAACCGGGCGAAATTTGCGAAGTGCAAATACGTGATCCGTATCTGCGCTACGGCGGCAACGGCCATTTATTCGGCAGAAGTGAACGAGAGCACCGTGTATCGCTTAGTTCGGTGATAAACACGTACGCGCGGTTCTGTTGGACCCTATACAGTGACCAGATAACGATTCACCGGTACACGTACGTATCGTATTACCGAGTCTGATACAACTTTTCGGACAGTGATAATATGATCCACGCTTATTAAGCCACGTCCCCACCGACTGACTCTTTCGCGTGACGCAAGCTGCGTTGAAATCCCGTTTTTTTCTTTTCTGGACATAATTCTACATACTAAAAAATTATAGGTGATACGAAAAAATGTTTCAGACGAAAGTGGTAGGATATAAAAGAGGAGTACGTGATTATTGTAATTGCTTGACATTGCAGTAACCTTGGGAAGCTTCGTAGAGATTACAATTGACATTTTGAGCGGACACCTATATTTTTAATTATAAAATAGTTGGCAAATTTACAGAATTTATGAACGTTGATTTATTATTTTCAACTTCTTCAAATTACATAACACAGGAAAATTTCTGTTTGGCTTCTCTTTCTTATTAACAGATGTAGAACATTTTTACTTTGCATAACAACCTGCAGTTTAGTTATTTGTCAGTGCACTTTCGTACAAAGGATTCTTAACGAAAAATAAATTTTAACTAAGATGGTTGCATGTATTCAAAAGGTAGAACTAGCTTTCCGTGATTCTACCTGTGTTCCCAAATGAAAACGAGCGTTTTCAATTGAAACCGTAGTTCGAGTAAAATAAATATAAATCGTTCTTTTATTTAAATAAAAATTGATTTCTATTCCAATTCTGGCGGAACTAACGAGAGAGAGAAAAAAAACACTCGCATGAGGTTGGCGTAATTAAAAATAGAAAAAATATACCATGACGTACGACTTCAATAGTTTCGACTTACGAGGGAACAGCAGGAATTGATGAATCGATATCGCTGAACAAGCCACGGCATGTTATAGCACTTGAGGTACTAAGTAAGGACGTAAACATTTTACGCGCGCTACCTCTCGGGTACAACAGAGAAAACCATCCCCTTAAGTTGACGTTAATCAGTCCTATATTGGCGTACACCTTCCTGAAGAGGTAATTAGAAAAAGATAATAGACTTTCTAAAAATTATTTGCATTTATCGACTTCTCTATTGTCACATGTCTGTGGATCATTGACATAGAAAATTAAGAAAAATTTTCAAGAAATTAACGTTCCTTTAGCATAGAGCATTTTGTTTTGTTCTTACTTCTAGCTTTATATTTTATATGTAAACTCAATGTGAAAAAAATAATCCACTAAAAACATTTTACATTCGTCCTGTTTATACTCTGTTTATAGAATAAAATGTGTCTTTATTTTAACTTTTTTCCACATTTGTATTTGAATGTCTTTTATTTTGCGATGTTTTTTTTTAATCTTCAGATCTATATAGCCATTTTTATTTGCGAATTAAACAAATCAAATTATTTCCGTTGGTCTGACGCGAACTCTCTGAAAGGAACACATATACGAGGATTTAAAACGTTTAAATTAAAAAAATTCATGTTCTTTTCGCTGAAAAATAGCCGCAGCAAAGAGACAGTATCGCAGCAGAGTAAAAGCTGTAATATACACGTGGTGATAAAAAAAGCAGAATGTGTCCGTATCTTTTACTGTTTTGTTAGAGGCGCTTAGATAGATTAAATTTACCACACCCTTCTCGGAAAGTATCGCAAAGAGAAGTGGAATTATCAACGTGTGTTCATAATTTAATTAAAAATACAGAAACAGCTAACATTTATGAGATCGTTCGAAAGGAAGAACCTATATCAAACTCATATCATAAAGAATTATAGTGCCAAATTGCCTTTCATGTGTTCTGTGGATTGTTCTATCTGATAACACGCTGATAAAATATTTCTTGTCTCGCTCATTACTTCCAGTACAATAACATTAGCCATTTAGTCTACCATCGACGTGTCAATTCGCGAGGTTCCCTTGTTACTATAATTTTTTTTTTAATTTCTCATTTTAACACTACGTTTACGGAGCACTAAAACTATTTTGCATTACTTTATAAAAATAACAAGAACGTGCCACCCACATTTTTGGCAATATTTTAAAAATAATATATACCCAATGAAATAAATTTGCTAAATGATTTCTCACGTATGCAGCCTTAGAATCTTAATAATTTTAAATTAAAAATACTAGAACCCGTCATTTTCACGGCTCCGGTAAACCTAGTATTATATAGTGTTTAAATAAAAGAAAATTGAAGGAAAGACTAAAACTTTCGCGTATACCTAACATATCTAAAATCTGATAATCCGTTCAGATATACATTCGTTCTCATGCTTTTCTGTGGACCATCTGATTACAACGTGCGCAAAGCAGTAGAGCGATAGAACGAACATCTGTCCTTTTTCCGCTTCATTTTCCTTCATAGATCGGCAGCTGCATAGTCCTCGACTTTTTCTAAACACTTGTGTGCTCTGTTCAGCCAGTAGCATGATATTAATTCATTTGACAGTTACTAGCACAGAGTGAGTACGCGTATATCAAACAATTTGACTGTTAATGTGTGAACTTCTCTGCACTCTTATTGTCAATCTAGATTATGCTGCCAATCTATCTGTGGGCCGAATTTGAAAAAAAGTCTTTGGTTAAAATACGTGTTACCCTTAGCAATTTTACACGTTGATAGGGATCTATAATTTTTTCTATTCGGTATTTCAAGATTCTAGATGTTCCAAAAATTTGAAGTCGATAGCTGCCGTAGACTTCGAGAAAAAGAAACATAAAGTTTGCTTATTTTCCGTGTACTAAAAAAAATGGCTTCTCCCCTTAAGCTCGCCGGTAATTATTCCATAATACGTATAATTAGTCGAAATTCCTGGGCAAGAGCCACGCAACTTTCAAACTCGTTGAAATCAGCTGTATGATACGAGAGGTCGTTGGAAAAAGTTGCATGATCAGAAAATCCACTGGGGCTCGCCTCCGCACGACAAATGGTCGCACGAAAGCGGCGCGGTATGAACGCGGCTTTAGATTTCGAGACGTTTTCTTATCAGCTGCCGAAGGCCTCGCGCTTAACCGTGAATTAGGTTAACTGGGACTAATTTCTGCCCCCACACGCTAACACCGGGGATAATAGAATTAACGCATGGGAAGGGCTCCCTTCTTCTTTTTTTTTCCCTCGACCCGTTCCCTCCCGGGGGAAAATTACACCTGAACCTCAGGGGTAAATAGAAATGAAATGGAACGAAATGATGGCGTATTATCTCGCATTAACGCACGCAGTGGCACCCCACGGGGCCAGGGTTGGTGCGTATGCCGCGCGCATATGTCGCTTATAAGCTTTCCGCATTGAAGATTCCACGTTTAAGACCGCACATGGCGCTCTCGTGATTGTCACTCGCGGGACCTTTGTAACGCCGGAATCGTAATTTTAATAACGTGCAATTAGCGACCGAGGGCCGGCAGGTTGCCGCCCATCTGTTTAAAGGACGTTGAAAAATTACTGTGCGTTCGCATTTTTATACGAGGAAACCTATTACATTAATAACCAACGGCTAGCCTATTATGTAGTAGAAACTTTTAATTGCGTACACCTTACCATTAAAGCGACACCGAAAATTAAGTGATTAATTTGTATTCGCTTTTAAGAATGACAAGATCGAATTTATCGAGAAGTTATACTATTCTTTTGATCAAATACGTCGGAAGAAATGAGTCCATTTATTTTCTGATAATCCCGTTGGTCGCGTTTCCAACGTTTGTCGCGATTAGTTCAACGATTCAGTGATGCACTGTTGTAATTTACGGTTTCAAATGGTAATATAGATGCGTTAATAACATGTGTATACACACGGTTATTCGACAGCATCGCTACTATTCATCGTCGAAACGTTTCCTGGGGAAGATTACCGATAGTGTATTACGGAGCAGTTTATTACGAAGTGGTAGTTTAATCGTAAGACTAATTCAATTATCTTACATTAGTTGTTCGTCAACCTACACTCTGATAATCATTCGCACGTGGGTTATAAAAGTGGGTGTGTAAAACGGGGATACAGAACGCATTAATATTACTCGCCGAGTATTAATTTGTAATGTTTTTTTCACTCGTATTTACATATGTTGCAAACAGATATATTAATGATATTGGAAAGCTTTTCTTTTCAAACCTTATCTTATGAAGCTGCCTTTTATAACCCGTAATTAACAAAATTTAATACTGTATCAGATTCGGAACATTGAGATTGGTTTCAATTTTTTCAATGAAATGCAAAGAAAATTATTGTGCAAGTAACTTTGCTACTCTCATAATGTTAAATTAAGTAATTGTTTTCCTGAAACATTTTTCCTGTGTGTCTTTTATTCCCGGGTCTAAATGTTTATTATTCCTGGCTGTAAAAGAATCTCAAAAAATCCTGAGATACTTATTGAAGTCTCTAATTCAGCGTACAAGTTTCAGTTAAACGATATGTTTTCGAAATGTTGAAGGAAGAAATTAAACAAAGAAATTTTTGATCCTAAACGACCCATAATCTTAGCGGAAGGTTAATTTTGTAAATTTTTATTTTTTCCATGCTTGATAACTAGATCTTGTTTATTTATATAATTATAAAAAGGTGTCCCCACGTAATGGAATTTCAAGAAATCCTTCGAAAATGATAAATCTCCCAATTTATGAGGTATCTTTTAATAAACAATACCTCTGCTTACTCAGTACATTTTACAGGCTTTCCATGTTATTACAATCATTATATGTACACCTACCAGCGGTAAATATTTTGTTTGGTGAAAATTGTAACCTCGAATCGATTACAAAGAAAACGTTGATCATTTTGAAATACAATACCGGAAAGCGGCAACGAATAAAATTCAACGTGGCTTTTTGAATCTCCATTGTTATTGTTTTTCTGTCAACACGTGAAACAAATGTTTTTATATCATACATGGGGTTTTCTCTTACATATTTTTTTTTCTCTCTGGCAGACTTCGCTCACGCAGTTTTCGACCACGCAAAAAAACATCGAATGAATATCATGCTTGAATGGACAGACAAATACATTTGCAAAATTACTATGCTTTATAGACGTGTAGTAGCACAAAAGTATGAGCAAAGCTTGTTGAAACGAATTCATTAACAACCGACTGTTGTTCAAGTTGTTTTTCCATCAGTAATTACAATTCTATTGAAAAATCGATTTTTCATGTCTGCCAATTTATCTTTCAGTTCTGTACAAATAAAAAATATTATTATACATTATATTTCAATCAAAATTATACATCGATAATGTATATTTGAATTTATCTTACGGAAAAAAATAAATTAAGATTTCTTGAACGCAGTGAAAGGGATGTTACATTAAAATTTCAAAAATTGACGTAGCTATCAAATGACGACGTATAAATTTTCTATCCCGAAATTTTTATGTACTGATCATTGAAAGTACTTTTATAAGAGATTCGGTGCTTTTACGCCAAGATAAAGCCTGGAGAAGAAAAATACCTGATTACATTTCCTGAATTATTTACGGTATAATTATATAATTGTAATAGAATCTAAATTTTCGCTTTGGTGACCTCACCAAGCTATGTGATTTGAGATAAACATAGTTCGATTACTTGTATACTTACAATTAGTGTCCTCATTCCCACGCATGAGAGTTCAGTTATCTAGGGTCGACCTTGCGGCTACCAGGAATTCCTGAAAAAAGGTATGTTCTGTTTCAAGTGAATGACCGCGCATGACCCCTTAAATGATACAATTACGCGGTCATTGAACAATCTACTCGGCAGGAAGCTTACCTTTCCCTTTGGTGTAGCTTTCCATAAATTAGGTGAAAATAGGCAAGCAGGGAATACTACGGTATCCGCGGCTACCAGCAGCATGCATGCGAAAGTCAGCCTACCTACGCTACGTGTCGAAGTACTTGCCGAGGACAAGCTAGACCGGTACTACCGCTTTTTCTCCTCTTTCCTCGTTCCACGGTCTCTGTTCTCTCGCGCATACACAGTACTCTTCGCATACGTGTACATACTTCGTATACAGAGAAAAGGCTCCGTCCATTCTTTCTTCGGCAGCGCCAGCTCGGTCTCTTTTTCAATGGTTGCTCAGCCAGTGTACAGAATCTCTCTCGCTCTGTTCGCCCGCTTTCCTGCAACACCGGGGGCATAATAATTATCGCGGAACGATGATTTGGTTATGAGTTCGATATCGCGGATGCACTCCGCTGCACGCGCAACCAATATCGTTGTCCTCGAAGGGGAACGTCAAGATTATACGCGCTTGCTTTCGCTGGTACGCTTAAACTTCGTCTTATCGGCTTTGAACGTATCGTCTTTGACCCGTATTCGGAATGCCGAGGCCGAGGATGCTGCAAGTTTTGAAACTGTGGCATTATTGCGGTTACCATTTCAACTAGACGCTATCTTGATTCCGCTCCAATCACGATTTGACCTTGAACTTTTTCTTTGAATGGATTAGTCCGAAGGGAATGAAGTTTAAATTATTAATGTGGTTACGAGGTTCTGTGGTTAGATGGTATTCGAATTAGATCCTGTTAAATCGTGCTAGACACCTTTGTATTGTACGTATTCATATTTTTGGCCGTTCTGTTGATCATAACAATACTCAAAGAAAGTGTTGAATGATTTCTCATAGATGTATTTTTCGAATCTCAGTAATCGTAAATTAAGAACATTAAAACCCGTCATTTTCACGGGTGACGTAAACCTAATGTTAAAAAATTAGACGTAACTTGCGAAACAACTGTTTAATAACCGAGGTTCCGAGATACACCGCGCGGAATCAAATCCGAGGCAAGTTTCCCGAAGAACTTATGTTTCTTATATTCCCCGTGGTTACGATAAACTTCGCTAATGGGGAAGCCAATACCGAATGAAGATTTATTGTCGGTGAATACGAGCCGTCGCGTTTACCCGTATATACGTGCATACATATATATATATATACTTGGTGCCAGAGAGTCTGGAGACGTCGTCGAACGCCGATGAAAAAAGGAGAATTCGAAAATTTCAGATGGAAGTTATTAGACTTCATCAATATCGAATCCGTTCGTCTGTGTAAAGACTTTGCTTTCTCCCATTTCTATATTGGTTTCTCCCCAGACCCGGCCATTGGCCTGGGGTCTGAGGGCTCTGTGCGGTCTCATAGCGAGTAGGCAAGAAAGAGCAGTGGAAAAATTTGAATAGCTGAACTCCTGGAGCTCATAAATCTGGAACAATTTCACGATAAAGGAATTCCATTCTTTTCTTCTTTTTCCCATCGATTCGCCTTTTTCCTTGCTCCACGGCCGGTTTAAGTATGATTCTGGCCGTGCGGACGCGAGGGGCATTCAATGCGAGAACTTTCGTTTGTTTTATAATGAACGATTGATTTCGAACCCTCCGTTCCCGGTGATGGTGATGGTGGTGGCATTTCAATTCCTACTTTCGCTAGGATCTTAATCCCGCCATGAAAATATTTAGTGGCACTTCCTCCTCCTTCTCCCTCCCCTGGATCAATATTCAGTTGAATAACCTGACAGTTATCTGTCTGTTTGTTTCGTTTTAATTTTTGGCACGAACGGGCCGTCTGACAAATAAAACACCGGATATATCTTCGAGCAGTTAATATAGATTCGGAACGATATTCGATAACGCGGTGGTATTCGCGCCACGCGAGAAGACATAAATTCTAAACGCGCGAGAGAGCACCCCTCTCGGCGCAATCCCATTCGCGACATCATGAAGGGTATTCACTTTCTGTGTAGACATAAATTTTCCGGCCGAATATTTTCCTATTTACACCAATTCTCTGCCCTTCCGTCGGTTTAAACGCGCCGTATCTACAGCTCTTTCGAATAATCCCGCTGTGCGAGGGGCGAGGACGCCATAGGAACGCCGACTGTGTGCAGCTGCCTGCCGGAGCCGGTGCATCTACACGGATCATTGTAATCTCGGATAAACTGCATTTTGATAAACGAGTGTCCATCAGAGAACGAAATACCGTGGCCTTGTAAACGCGCCGGGATTTACGGCGAGTCGCGGAAGTAAGTCTAAGCACCCACCATGACTCCAGGATTAAATCCCTCGATGAGAGACCGTGATCAATGCTGCACGAGAAACGGAAATCGACCGAACGGATATCGCGCTCTGGTAATCGTGGATTTTTCGATTGTCCGCTGACCGATTTCACCATTACATACCGGGCGGCACGTCGGTGAATCTAACAGTTATAGAAATAATTGTGAAAGTATAATCGATAGCAGTTCAAAAATTTATTTTATAGGATCACAGTATTACTGTTATATTTCCCTTTAATTCTATCGCATCTAGTAAGCGGTTTTAGATTGTTTCATACAATTTGTTTGTTGGATTCCGATTTAAATGTCTCGAATTTTTATTTGTACTTTCTCTGAAATCGGTTTGCATTATCTTGGTTCCTGAAAAATACAGGGTGCGTAAAGTGTACATTTCCTACCTACAAAGACGATATGAAATACATAAATAAAAAGCACTGAGATGCAAATTCAAACACGCAATACACGCTTATAGTGTGGCCAGCTTATGACACAATGTGGCTGTTCTTGACTACACATAAATTCCCGTAGTACAAATAGTACGAAGATAATCAGAAAGGTAACCGTAAAGGTAATCGTAAAGGCAGTCACAAAGGCAAATACGAAGATGGATATTGTAGGCATAAGGGCGAATTCCATTTCTGCTTTCTACAAGAACGATTGAAATCACTTAAGATTAGATGGTTTTCATAAAAATCGGATAAACCATATAAACTCTTGTTATAGTTTCATTTTTAAGGGATCGATTTCATTCCTACACGAATAGAGACATGCATCATGCGTTGTATTTTCAATTTGTAATTGTTTTCAATAAATATGCAGGATATAAAAAATTCCTGTTCAACTAGTACTATTTTCTGCTTTTCAGAAAATGAAAGCCTCTTATTCCGAAACCGAAATTGTTCACATTAGTTACGAAATAACTACTATAACAGTTTCATTCCACCGAATTTTTATATAATTTTATTAAACCGAACAGTTCTTGATTTCAACATGGTCTAATTGTTAAAATCTGCCTGTCCCAACTTTTCCAAAACAGAGTAAACATCACTGTTTAACTAAAATTATATTCTACTTCCAACGAAAATGTTTGAGGCAAAAGTTTCGGTTAAAACGTTGCATTTTATAACAGATTGCTCGGAACAGAAAATGCGGTAGTCATAAAATAGAAGTTATTTCCTGACTAATTGAAAATTTGAACAGTTTCGTTCGATCGTTGTTTTCCACGGTGAAAATACAGAATGTAGAAAGGTAGAATTTATTGGAGTTTCGATGTCAAGAAGAAAATTGGCACGTTCAATTATGACGCACAGGCGGCTGTCGATGCGTCTAGTCTGGACTACACGTTTTTTCGGACTACAGCTTCTCTTTTAGCTCACCTTCTTCTCCCCGCCTCCCCCTTCTTCTTTCATTTTACCCTTTTCCGGGCAGTGCGGCGCATGGAAGCGCACCTACATACGTACATACAGTGCGTGCACGTCGTTCTGGGAGCTCATTAATGTTTTCAAGATGGGGACGTGGCCCCTTTGACCTTTTAGAAAACGACTATACAGACGAAAAAGCAAAGCATGAGCAAGTGGAGCCCGAGGAGAAAAGTAAAAGCATGTCTGAAATCTCTGAAGGACACTACACGCCGCACTTTGACCCCGGCGCGCACGCAATGAAAGGGTACGTTTCCTGAAAATACTAATGACTGATGTTGCCTCCTTAATTAAGGTGTGTCTCGTTACTGTTTTCCGGCTCCTGTCTGATAATATTTCGTGGGAAAGTATTGTGTTCAAAGTTCCTGGAACAACCCTGCCGCGCAACAACGTAATGCTCGTTTCAGTATAATGTCACGTGTAGATATTCATTTCTTGATTTACTAAAACTACTTTTATCTAATAATAAACCTAAAAGTAATATGTAATACCACTAAAAGTGGCCATTTTGGATTATTTTATAGAAATAACATGAATATGTTTAGTCAGATTTGCTCCATGTATCGAATAAATTTCCTACAAATGCATCTTTAAAATCCCAATGATTGTAAATTAAAAAATTTAAAACCCGTCATTTTGCTAGCACCCATAACTCTAGCGTTAAATGTGAAAAGCTTCGAGTTGTTAAAAGAAATGTCAATAAAAAAATTGATACCTCCGGCCGGCGTACTGGAAGGTGAATAGATTGCAAGTAAAAATGGATTTTCAAGTTTGGTAAAAAAATCGTGTTGGTCATATATGACCTACGTTGCAATCAAAGCGTTTAAAAAATTCCGTATGTAATAAAATTGAGTATACCGTGTTAAAAAGTCCCGGAACTTTTTCTAGCCGTGATTCCTCCGTCTAATAATTGAAATTTATCGTCCGCAGGCGTTCGTCGTATTTTCCGTGTGATTTGTAAAGTAATCTGCCGACGCGACGCGCGTTCCGCAACCGGGATTCGTTCGTCTTACGTAACATGTTCTGAAGATACGGTGGGAATTCCGTGGAAACACATTTTTCTGCGGCCCCGTGCCCGCGATATTAAAGTTCGACAGGATACGGACGAGTTTTTCGCATCTTTGAATGCCACCCGCTACGACTGCGCTATCCAGGTACTCTGTCGCCGGGACACGTTTATTTGGCCCGTCTGCAAACGAATTTCTCGAATATCTCCTCGCTGATGTCACCCCTTGTGTCTGGATGGCTCGTTCTGTAACCCTGCTTTATGCGCCGGAACCTGGCGTGAGATATCTCGTATTTCGATCTCGAGCGACCGCAAATGTCCCGCAGCGTTGTTATTCCGTTTTCTCGTTCCTTTAGTGTTAGTGCCTGGTCGCTCGCAAACACCGGGACCGCGGGATGTCTCGAAAGGATTGTGCTGGCTCCGATTTTCTTCGGCGTACGAAAATAAAGACACCACGAAGCGTTTGTCCGATCCCCCCCTGCGCGTGTCCCGGATATTTCTTCTGCACCGGGAAATGACAATACGCGCTTAATTCGGTTATTCGAGCACTTCGTACGGAGCTTTGTACCCCCCGTGCCATATATCGATTTTTCGCTTAACCGGTGCTGCCTCTCTCGCTTTTCTCTCCCCCTCTTTCTCTCTCTCTCTCTCTCTCTCTCTCTCTCTCTCTCTCTCCCTCTCTCTCTCTCTCTTCGTCAGATAAGTCGTGTTTCATGCGCGACGTTCCCTCGATTGCGACGACTGTCGCGTCCCAGCGCGGATTTCCGTGTTGTCGGACGTATATCGCACAAATTAAGCGGTCCATTCGGTGCGCGGATCTTTGAACGTCCGAACAACAGCGTTCCCGGATCGATTATCCAGTCCGCGAGCGGTAACAACCACTGGCAGTTTGCATCTATCGTCATAACTACGGGCTCTATTGGAAAGCTCTATACCGGCCGGGAAATCAGTGATTCCGTACGAAAAAATAAGTCGAAAATGTAGGCCGCTCATTTCTGTCCTCGTCCTCGAGGAAATCAAATTTTTCGTGAAAGGAGATTCGCAGAAATTGTTTTAAAACGTACGGTCAACGATCAATTTTAACATCGCGTGTTTCTATATTTGCCAAACTGTTCATTCAAATTATTTACCCAAAAGTTGTAAAAAAGAAACGTTAACTTTAACCCTTTGGCGGGGTGAGGTAGCAGGATGAGGCGATTTTTGCGAATGCGTTGAGTGACTTACATGATACAATAATCTTACATATAAATTATCTTATAAAAACGTTATATTTCGATTGTTTATCTATATTTACATCTTTAAAACTATATCTTTACAAAAATGATGATCTGTAGTTTCGCTTTGTGTGATACTTTATAAAGCATTGACCAAGATGCATTCTGGCTTATCTGTATTACAATAATATGTCGTCTCATGTCTTTCACCTGGTTTGTTTCGGGTAGAACATATTTTGCAATCCTTCTTTGGTCCAGTAAGAATTACATGAAGTTTTCCGTTTAGACGAACTTCGTCAGGGTTGGAGGTCGTTCACACAAAATCACGTTAAACAAATTTTTCTGATGCTTTTGCCACGCTCGCCAAGTCTGAACTGATGTCGGAACCATTGTCAGAGCTACATTCTTAGAAGAATCTTTCATTATCATGTCTCTGTTATGATCTGTCATTTCACACATCGTATAAAAGACCACTAACAGCTAAGGAACCTTTCCAAGAACCAATAGTGCAACCCTATCGGTTGGAGATAACAAAATCTAACATATACACCGACTGTCGCCTCTCGTCCGCAAAGGGTTAATAGTCACCACCCAACGGTAACACGATAATTTATGTCCTCAGTAGGAACGTTGGGTTATATCATTTCTACGTTTGAACTTGATGCTTTGATGTTTACTGTAAAATATATCGTTACGCAAGAACCGATTCCGAGTGGAGACTACGCGACGTAATCGAGAGACGTCATTCTTTATTTCTGACTGCACCAATCGTTAGCGATTCTTTACAGCAAAGAAAATGAACAAAGTTAATGTTATCTTCCGACTAACGAAGTTAATGTTATCTTCAGTCTAACACTAGACTCTGCACCGAGCGAAGAGTCGTAAATCATGTTCTCAAGCTGACATGTTTCAGTGTTTCCGATATATTTTGCAATAAGCATTTTTTGGATATTTTCAAAAGAAATTCAGTTATACAATGTTTTAGCAAGTTCTGAAATAAAAGATCAGCTAAACGAAAATGAATGAATTCGTCTCATGGTGTCACGGTTACTTTGGTGCCACTTATCACGGACAGAGCAATCAATGTCTAAAAAAACCGCAGAATTTCTTGCTCGCGAAGTCGACGGCATTGGCGGAGCAACAATCGCATCGGAGGTCGTCGTCTATGCACTATTATCCGGCATGAATGGTGTAACGGTTTCAGGTTCGTGATCAGTATCTCAGGTACGCCTGGCGATTGTCTCCGCCTCTTTTTCGCCTCTCCCGGCGTTCTTTGCTCCCGCTCATTCCACGACTGATTGGGAGCACATGCCACCTATAACACGACTGTCTCGGCTGTTAACAATTTTGGCACGACTCCCTAGAGGCGGCCCTCGTGTCCAGCTTCTGGCCAGACCTCCCTTTTCGTTCATTCGTTTCATCCGCCTCCACTGTTGCGGTCCGACGTCTACCTCGCTACCCAAGTTTCTCTCGTTCGGCCGGCAATACAAACGTTTGATATAAGTGTGCAAGTATGTTGTGTGTGTGTGTGTGTGCACACGTGTGTATGCGTGTGTGTATGTTCCCAGTGTTTACGAGGTGGCTGGGGATGTTTCGAGTAATTTCATGTGTTGTTTCTGGACGTCATCGGGCAGTACGTGAGGAAAATGTTCGAGAAAGGTTATTAACGCTTTCGCAGCTATAAAGAGCAGAAAGGGGGAGAGAGAGAGAGAAAGGGAAAGAGAAAGGGTTGGTGTATCGCGATATCAAGGGACACATTTGCGCAAACATTCTGACATTGTTCAATTAAGGCATTAACTGAACAAGCTCGACGCCGTTAAAACTTGAACGCGTTTAAAAATTCCGTGTAGTTGTTTACGGACGAGGAGACGTGCACGATAATATAATATGCACTTACACGCGAACATTGCACCGTGTATATGCATAATGAATGTGAAACCTGGCCGGAGTTATGACTCCTTTTTATGCAAACATGAATACACGATAATCTGCATTCATACATTTGCAAGACTCGGCTGTTCATCTTTCTTAATAGAACTATTTCTTTCCTTTACATCGACTAATTAGTTCCGGACCCACGTGCAAAGGGATTTCTATTTTTGAAAGTGCTTGGTCAGAGCCGAGAATTTTGCAACAAGTAGAGGTATCGCAGAAGTTTTAATAGGCGGACCTGCCGGTCAGCGTTATGTTATGTATCATGTATATTTTTGTGTGTATACGTGGGAATGAATTTTTTCCTTTAATAATTTTCAAAAAGTCGAAAATACCGTAGGAATGTTCACGAATTTTTCTGTTCGCCCGTTTTTCTCGTGAATGCATAAACTAAGCATAAAATAGCAGTCCACTAATTAGCTTTACTTTCGTTTTTTTTTAACGTTGGTAAATTGTTTCGAGCAATTAGTTGCGGAGTCGGAGGAAATTGAACCGTTTTGCGAAAACTATGGAACGAAGTTGAACCGTTTACAGGACCGTGGAATTTGTCCTCGTTAATAGCTTCGAAAAATCTCCGCGAACTTATAAAATGCGGGATGTAATGAAGTTTAGCGTAGTTTTTCTCTCTGCCCTCGAATCGCTGAAACCAATAACGGAAGAAACGAAGTTCCGTTCAATTTCAGTTTCTCTAAACTGCTCTATAAAAATGTAAATTTTTAGAAAGTTCCGCGATCCATGAATCAGAGATATCAGCGTGGGTTACGAAGTTAACAAAGATAAATTAAATAAGATAACGCAATCACGCCCAGGAATGTATGACTTACACCATGCTTGCGCAACCCGTTTGCTCGCCCGTGACCGATCTTCGCGTTACGATTCGGTGTAGCAAACTGGATTAGCATAATGATCGTTATCGCGAAACAAATAGGAATTTCTGGTGGTCGAATCGATAAAATTTATATAGATCATCCGCTTCTGCAACGCGGATTCGCACGGTTCGTTGCACGTTGTTGGAAAGTGTTTCCCTGTAGTTTTCGTTTTTCGATTCGAGTTTTCACACGCGTGCGTGCATTTTCCGCGGTCCTTACGAATTGCTCTGACGCGATTACCGTTTATTCCCAACAAATGCGAAGAGTATTATTTACGGTTTGATTAATCATAGTCGCGGCAAATATAAGCCGATAAGATAATTACGGCACGTCTGCAATATCCCGCGTGTTGTTTCGATGCCTATCCTCGGTATAGTAATTGGAGGGCGTGTTTCTAGGCCGTCGAAATTCACTTGCGCTCCCCGCAACGCCACGCGTTATAAATTAGTTAGCGAAACAATGGAGCCGCGTTTCCAACGGTTCAATCGTTCTTCGCTCGCGCGTGCTTCTGTTTCTGTGTGCTTTCTATTTTTTTTTTCTTGTCGTTTTTGGAAATTGCAACGCGAGCTCGGTGGATCCGCCTCGTAACGCGAAATTAAATGGCCGGGGAACGGTAGGTTTTACCGTAACTCGCAGTCGACCAAAGTTTCGAGTGATTCATGTTACGGTTCCACAGATAATGCGACTCAAAACCGTCACGTCCATGCATTCCGACGCGTTGATACTCTCAGCTCCCGAGCTACTTTCCATAAGCACGCGAATGCTCTCTCTCTCTCTCTCTCTCTCTCTCTCTCCGAAAAACTTTTTACTCTTCGTCCCCCGGAGTTGAATTTAGTTAAAACTTTGAGACATTAGTCCGGTTTTTGCCGGTGACCCCGCCACCCAATAACTCGTGCGTTTCCAATTCTCTGGCTGGAACATTTCATCTTGAAGTAATTTTGTTTAACGATCTCCCGCCAGCGGGAATCCCCAAATTTTCGAGTATTCTTTCGTTCCCTTTCGTTCGTTCTTACTTATCATTCGTCGTTCTCTCGAAAACATCGATCTTTACTTCGGCGAAGAACAGTCGTTAACCTTTCGTGGCCCCCGAACGTTTTCGATCTCTTATTCGAAGATCTCCGCTGGAAAATATGTAGTTTCATTACCGCAGGAACCTCCTCACTGCTGCGGACTCTTATGAAAAATGAAAATGATCTGCGTTCATTGCGAAATACAGGAGTTATATGGACATCGTCATTTGAAAG
Source organism: Halictus quadricinctus (assembly GCA_028454245.1). Taxonomy (NCBI): domain Eukaryota; kingdom Metazoa; phylum Arthropoda; class Insecta; order Hymenoptera; family Halictidae; genus Halictus; species Halictus quadricinctus. The sequence goes on along the minus strand of CM052118.1, from coordinate 9,945,799 downwards.
TAATATTATGTTATCTCAAATGTTTTCACTGTTCTACAGTTGATCTACTCATTTTTGTTGTAAACGCATAACATTCCCATTACTATTTTTTAATTCGAGAACATGTTTATTCGTATTCGATGCAATTGTAAAATCAGTGTTACATGTTTTTTGTTGTACCACCGATTGTCGATCACCCTGTGTAATATGTAAAAATTGATAATAGACATCATTGCCAGCCTCCGATCAGGATTTGAAGCATTTACGTAATCCGAGGCGAGAAAGGATCGATCGCGACTACCCTTGAGCGAAGCTTAGTTTCGAAATGGGAAATCGTTTTTCGGGCCGTTTGATTAAAAAGTATTGGATTAAAAAGTTTCTTCTCACTTAGCCCGGTATCGATGGAGCGTGCACCGGCGCGGCGTTAAGCCACCGGGCGATATAAAGTTGCTGCGTGACCCGATGCAACCGATTCTCCCCCGTTATCTTCCGATACCCTCCTTCTCCGCGTTCTCGAGGTTAGCTGTGATATAACCGTGCACCATCTACATAGTAGGTCACTGCCTCTTGTTTTCCACGAATGATATTCGGCGTTACCGTGTCGCTAACCTCGGCCGAAACTGCACGGAATTAGACATTGGCATTGTTCCAGCGTAACGACTTCATCGTTCAGTCGCGCCGCGCAAGAAAATATTAACGACATTACTCTTAACAAGATGACAGTAACTCGACGACAATTTGATCGGTTTTTATCCTGCGACGGACCTTATTCCACTTCCAGAAAAAGATTGTCCCCGGGATTCTATCTCGTAGACATTTATAACCGAACTACGGTTCTTTATGGAAATCACCGTTTTCGTAGATTGTTTTGCAAAGGATGGTACCGAGGAAACGCTTATTTCGGTGGCTGGAACGTTTCTTGGATTGCGGTCAAGTGAAAATGCTCTTGACTTTTCTTCGCGTGTATTTTTCTTGTATTTTATAATCAGTTCTGTGTTCTTAGCACAGTGTTTACTCGATACATGTCCAAAACACGGGTCTAGGCAGAGACATAGATCGGCCAGAGGCGACCGAGGTCTCTCGAGCTTCTGGGCCCCTCACGGGGTTTTACCCCGCCGCAGTGGGACTTTTATCGGCTAGGCATTTGGGACATATACACGGTGAATCACCTGAACGTTCGCACCCAAAACAGCTTTGTTGTTTTTACAGATACGTCAAATGTCTTAGAGACAAGGTGAATGGCTCAGTGAGGCCCACGCGACGCCATAAAAATAATTGTTTTTGGGACACCCTGTAGAATGTGCAAATTAAATAGCACGTGCTATCTGATGTTCGGAAAATATGCAGTATATTCGTTAAAAAGACGAGCGAATATACGAGCGGCAATAGTTTACAATTGCTTATGAATGACACAAACGTTCCTCTTGAAATAAAGAATGCGTTACACGCACACACACGCTCGTATTTCCTCTGACATTACATTACACGCAACAAGTGTAGGTATGACATAAAGAATAGTTTGGAACCGGAACAAGTACACATCTGCAAACCATAAAATCTAGTGATCTATTTTTTGGCTTCGCTTCAAAGAGTTCATTTTGTTAAAAATATCGCTAATACCGATGTAATATTTCTTAAGTGATACGCGTAGAGAAAATATGATTCGTTTGAGTTCTATTTGCACGTCGATTACAAATAATTCAATTAAAAATAATCACATTGGAATGAATGCATACACGATTTTTCCAGTGTGTAGAATTTTGTTTTATAAAATACACGTACGTGTAGAAGATAGAGAGCTAGCAAACACACACAGGTCAATATTTCCACGTGCGACTAGCGAATGATGATATTCAGTAGGACGATAAGCTAGATTGTTATAAGCCACTTTGTGCCAGTAATTGATGTCGACTGTCACGAGGACGTATGTTATATCAAGATAATCCGAAAGCCAACATTTTTAACAGCTTGCAGAGCGCGAACGGTAACTCTACACCTACCTCGCTCTCGTTAATCCCCGGATATATGGTTTTTATTCGTTTAATCGAATAATAACGTAGCCGCTTTAACTTTATATCATTAAACCGTCAAATTTACTATATCGCGTATTATTTCTTATCGAAATCGTTCATTCCTGAATCACATTCTAAATTTAGTGTTTATACTTAATACTTTCATACTCGTGAAGAAATGTAAGTATTGGATTGTAACATAAATACGCTGGGCTACTCATGTTACGACCATGCGAGGCGCTTTCTCCTGAAATTTCATTTTGCATCTATTGAGAATCTTGGAACCTACAAGACACAACCGAATGTGCTCGTACGTTTTTCAATCAAATTTTCACTTTCTCAACTTGAACCAGCATTGAAACACCATCCCAGTTAGGTTACAGGGACACAAAAAAATAACCTAATTCGGTGACGGCGTAGTTGAGAGCAATAAAATTAGCGTGGTCGGAAGAATAAGGATACTTTAATGAAGAAGCTTAAAACGAGGTCATATGCAAAACAGTGATTTGAGAAATTAAAAAATACTGTTGCACTATTTCCAGCCCGTTAACATTATGAGGAAGTAAAGCAAATGTCTATTATACGTCGAAATTAATACAGACAATTTTTATTTTGCATAAAGATCCGCAGTCTACTAATCAAAAATGGACACACGTATACGTGCACACTGAACGAATTAACTTTTCACGAAGTGGCTAGAAACGTTCATCAGCGCAAACAGTCTAATCAGAACAATGATTCGACCGATTCAAACGTGGAAACAGGATGATCCATTGTCGAACGTAATGAACAAACATTATCCCCGCGTAGTACATACTAATCTAATTCAACCGCGTTTCCGTAAATTTTCTCGGGAGCTTTTCGGCTATAATGATCGCCCGACTTCGAGGAACATTCCGTCCCCGTTTTTCGGAACGCGTTCCCGGCAGTTAATCGTGATAGAAAGGAAATTTGATGAAGACACGGAAAGAAAGAGACACCGGGGCGGATATGAGAGGAGGCAAGAATGCAACGTATTAAACGACGCTTGCAACTTGCAAAAGCCGTGCCCCGCAAGTATTGCGACGTTGTTTTTCTTTTTTTGGTATATTTCATTTTCCGGCGCAAGAAGAAAGCGCGAGAGAAAGGAAAGTCAGAAGCGGGCTGACATTGTTAGCAGGCGTTGTAGCGACGCGCGTTTCCCCTGGCAAAAATAATACCGACGCGTGTTCTATTTCATTTGCGTATGCTGTATCACTGTGAACTTCTCGTTTCAAGGTTTCTATCTCCGCCAGTGCCGTACAGGGTGAGGCACTAACTATTGCCACCTACAATAACTCCGAAAGTACGATAGTAGCAGAAAAGTTTTCGAAACAAAAGATGCATGGGACAACAGTGGAGTCGCTTCAGAGATGCGAGGGTCACCTTTGTTTCTTTAAATAGAATGCTATATTTTGGTACCTGTTTTCTGATGACCATTGCTGACCTTCAAAGACCTTAATGTTGCACCTCGTTGGATTCGTCTCAATAGGCGCTATTAGAAACCAGGTACCAAGACATGGCATTCTATTTAAAAAAACAAAGATGACCTTCACATCTCTGAAGCGACTCCACCTGGCAGAAAAAGATTAACACCATAATACAGCCCCTGTTGTCCCATGTATCTTTTGTTTCGATAAACTTTTCTGTCACTAACATACTTTCGGAGTTATTGTAGGTGGCAATAGTTAGTGCTTCGCCCTGTATAGCGTATCGAAAACTTCCGACTGTGTACCACCCTTCCACCGCTGCTCCTTGCGTCCTCTCGCACTTTTGCTCGCGTGTGCGCGCCTTCGGTCTTGCTCATTATGCACCAATTCTCTCTCGGTTTGCAATCCGGCCGGCAAACCCTTCGCCTCCGCGCTCTCGCTTCCTCCCTCGGGGGGAGGAAGAGGGGTGCGTGTGTCTCTCTTTGCATTTTTCATTCCCCCTACCGCTCAGTGCGGTGCGGTGGTGCTCCTAGCCATCGGACCGCGTGCAAGCTCGTTCTTCTTCCTTTGTTTTCAACTTTCTCTGACTTTTCACCCCCTTCCGCGGCACGCCCCCGCTGCTTCAGTCGGCTTCTCTTTCTCTGTCGTTGGCGTTCTTTGTGGAAAAGCGGCATTAATTACGACTGTGCGGGAGAGCCGTAGACGAAAGTCCGTTACGTTGCGAGTCGGCGTCGGCGTCGGCGTCGGCGTCGGCATTCCTGTATCCGAAAGTTTGTGCCTCCTGTGCCAGCAATTAACAACACGTCTACGCGGGCAGACTCCGACCGGCCGAGACCAGGAACAAGCAAAGGGTGCGACCGGCAAAAGGGGGTGTGCACGCAGCCAGAGCGCGACCGTTTTTCTTTTTTTTTTTCTTCTTCGAAATAGGATGTTCACACTCGTTTACGTGCTCATTTTTCTTTTCTGTTACTACTGGCGCGCTTCGCTGCTCCGTTATAATTTGACGACTCGAAACATACACGCGGCTACTGTCTCGTCGAGACTCTCTTCGGGCCGAGGGATTGGTAGATCGAGCTGGAAGCAAGGGTGCGTTCGAATTTGACCGACAGGGACTTCCTCGACAATGTTTTCGTCGACGCTGTTTCCCCAATACAGTGTTTACTGCATATATGTCCACAACACGGGTCTACCCAGGAACATACAACCTTTTCTCGATATATGTCGCGAACACCCAGGGCCCGCTCTAGGGGGTGGGGGACAACCCGGGCATTTGCCCGGGGCGCCAAGATTTAGGGGCGCCATTTTGGCTTTGGCTGTGACTGTGAGAAAAATAATGATGTTTTAAATATTCAATTAATAGAAAATTTCAGACTACCCTTGCCAGACAATTTTGCTAAAAAATAAAAAAATAAAAAAAGGTGATTTTGTTCAGCGCGGTGCTTAGTGCTTAAAAAGGGGCGGCAATTTGTTTTTTGGCCCGGGGCGTCGTAACCGATAGAGCGGGCCCTGCGAACACCTGGCGGATAAAAGTCGCTCAACTATCAGCACTACCGCGGGGTATACCCCGAGAAATGTCGCGAAGCTCGAGAGTCCTCGGACTACTATTTGTTTCTGTTATTTTGTTTTAGAGATCTCAAGGTCATCTTGTTCTTATACAAAAATATACCCGATTATGCATAAATACTCCCAACTCTTTTTTTACACGGCAGATATGTTTCTCAAAAAACCGAGCAAAAAGAATATGTACATGAGATTCGAAAAGTATTTGACCATAAACTTTCTGATTCCCGAGAAATTGATATTCCACACCATCCCGCCAAAAGCAAAATGGATCTTCCACAGAAATACAAGCTTTCGTAATGTCCTGCGTGCACGTTTGTGTGTCTGAGTCAGAATATTTCTAATGCTAATGCAATAAAATGATAAAATAATATTTGCGATGCAATGTTTCCCGTACAACGTAATAATCTGTTTATTTTTTATTGCGTATTGCAGGAAGAGGCGCAATCGGGGTCACCAACCGCGTGTCGTTTCCCTTAAGTTACCTGGAAAGTGTTACACGCAGGATGCACCATTCGAATAAAATGACTTGAAAACATTTATGCGATAGTTTTACTAACAGACAAGCCAACCGACAAAATAAAGAAACGTTTTATTCGAACACACCGTGCATTATTCTTTTTTTTTTTCTTTTTGTTTATTTTCTCGCATCTCGAATACCACCCGTTTCTTGCCCGGCGAACCGAGACTATCCCGTTCGAGCAATTTCTTGAAATTAATGGAACGCCTATTTCCGACGAAATCGTTCTTGCACACCGCGGGTAGAACAAGGTTACGCTTTCAAGTTATCTAATAATAGGGAACGTGTGGTCGGTGTTTTGCTTTTTACGATTCGACGATATCGTTGCTTGCGGGGAACACGTGTCGGCGTTCCTTTGAGCACCTCGAAAAAGCCCAGCGCGCGAAGTCGGTCCGTGGTGTCTGGGGCGTTTATATGGATAGAAAGCGCGAAAAACAAGAACCACGTCGTCCGCGTTTCACTCCCGTGGTTCCCCACCCATCCCTCTCCGAAATGCACTTTCCTCCTATTACTTCTTGTTCCCTTTTTGCGTGACTGCGTTCTCGTAATTTGTGCTCGTGCCGGGATATAAACCGTCGTCTCTTTGACTGCTCTGTCGAACGAAACACAGGAAACCGGCGCAGTGACGAGGCCTTCAAGTGACGAAAAGTGGAATTCTCGTCTGTCCTGGAGAACGATACGCCTCGCGAACGTGGATTCTTAAACCTCCACGAGCGGAAAACACGCTCGCAGGCTACGGGCGAGCCGCGTCCCGCCGCGCGGTGCAACAAGCATTCCCCTTCCAGCTTTCGAAACTGAAACATCGCTGTAATCTTCGTTCCACGGCAGACGGGATAAAAACGAACGCGCACTGTGTTGCCATCGCCGTTTTGCCGGCCGTTCCCCAACCAACCCCCTTCCCTCTCCAACCCTCGCGCAATTATAATTCCTCACGGTGCTCCCGGTCTACTTAGGATTCGCCGACTCCTCCTTTTGTTTACCGGTATTGCATGGCTCTACTTTGCGCGATCGTAGCGTTGCGATTTTTAAGAAATTGTAAGCAAACCAGATTCCCGTGCTGATTGATGCTGAATCTTTTTACTGCTGATTCGAACGGTTCTGTTTCTCTTGAGTACAGTGAATTCTCGATATATGTCAACAACACGGGTCTTGCCAGCGTCATCTATCGTCCAAGAGACGATAGTCTCCGAAGTCTCTCGTGCTTCGCGGCCCCTCACGGGATATACCTCGCGGTAGTGGGGAAAGTTCCGCGACGTTTATCATCCAGGCCTTGGCGACATATATAGAGAAATCACTATATTCTGGTCTAGAGTTCTATTTTCCTTTCTCGTTTCATCACCAATCTTCGAAATGAATGGTGTTGGTTACGTCGGTATGAGTTATAACTAGAATGGAATACGAAACAGTGAAAGTATCTGTTGTGTTGTCTTCCTTTTATTAAAATTATTAAGGGAAAAAATATACTGTTATTGAACCCTTGCTCCTCGTAATTGATGGAGACAATTTTTATTTTGCACGAAGATCCGCAGTCTAGTTATAACTGATATTATATTAGTCATATCATACATTCGTGTCTTGCAATAAATGAATGACGCGGATTCTTTAACACGTTCGTTAGCAGCATTTGCTTCGCTGTTCACCTTGTTAAAATGTTTCATTAAATGCTCCATTTGAAATATTAAAACAATTTAGTAGAGGAATGTCGAGCATTCTCTGATTATTATGCTGCGTACTATGACTGTAAACAACAAAGTGTGTAAAATTAATTTTACTATGTTTAAGTAAAACTGCGACTTATCAATTTTATCACCTGTGTATAAATCGAATTCAGTTACTTATAAACGTGGGAAATACGTATGATTGATAAAATATTTCCGAATTGAGCACACACAGTAAGGTTTGCATGTTTCACAGTGTAGAGAATCGTGCAATGAATATTTCTTGTTACCGCAAAGTTTCCCGAGGATGAATATTTATTTGCTAATCTAGGTTTGCGGATATTAATGGAAGGTAGTATATTTCGTTGAGTCTACTGACACAGTGGACCGTAGAATGCCTCTCATTTTTTCCAAGAGTTAATTTTGAGTCTGTAAAAAACCGTCGCTGGTTTATCACTCGACACAATGCAATATTGTAAATTACATGCAAACCCCCTCCCCTTCCCTCTCCTCGGAAAATGAAAAGAAAATGCTGAGGAAGATTACGGTGACTGAGGGTTTGGACCGTAATCCAGTTTATGGATTCGGTCTTGTTTGCAGAGGCAAGCTGCCTCGCGGAACAATACTCACGGGATGCAAAGTTCTTATGCATCATGCTGAAAGAAAACAGAAAGTTATTCGTCCATATGAATATTCATGGGGTTTCGTGAGAATAGGAATCTCCGGCGGGAGAGTCGAGAGGCGAGCAGTAGTTAGAAACATTCTGACATTAAAAGCTGAAATTAGCTGCGGAGACCGCGTACCTCGAACGTAACATTCAGAAGTAAATAGTTCATGCAGTCTGTAGAATCGCATAAGAACAAGCATCACCCGGTGTGCTCCAAAGACTGCAGTAAATCATCAAACAGCTTAAGGACTGGCTTCCCTTGGCTGCTGTACATATGAATATAAATTGCTGCACAGACGCAGGACCCGACCCCTCTTATGCTAGTTCGCGGCATTATTTCCGTACTTTCGGCGACAACGTGTAATCACAATAGCTCCAAATGAAAATATTACTTCTCCGACAACCTCTTAACACGGCTAATTTCTAAATCACAAATTTACTCGCGTTGAATATAAACATTAACCCCTTGCACTGTAACGTCGAGCTAGGTCCACTAAATATGGATGTTACTAATTCGCTTTCAAGCCATATATAATTTCACTTTGTCGCTGTTGCTATACAATAAATATAAACTGACTTCTTCTTTTAAGAAATCAACTTAGTAAAGTAATAAAATTAATCGTAGTGTAAGAGACAGAGCTGTCTGCAACCTAAATAATCATTTTTTAAACAGACTTTGTATAAACATGATAATCTTTGTAAGAGAAACATAATGATAATTTTTAGAAAATGATAAAAATATCGAGATTTTGGATTCTCATGCAGTTTGAACGCAAAATGTGTTTAATCCAAGAGAATAACATTTTTTAGGAAACCCAATGAAGCTTTTGGTTTGCGTTCAAGCAAGTGGAATATAATATGTGTAACGAGGGAGTTGAATATTCATACAATTTTCTTCTTTGTAGATAGTTATTCGAAAACATGAATTTGCATAAGCATCCGTGGTCTAGGTGTGGTAGTTCATAATGGAAATAAAAAGCCATCCATTAATAATATTTATTTAGCATCGTGACTGTCGTATAATTGTTTGAAAATCAATTTTTACAATTTATTAAATAACCCAAATTTGATTAGGATTTACAAGATGTTAAAAAAATAATTGTTATGATTAGATTGCGGACTGTTGTGCACAATGAAAATTGTTTGGATTGCTGGTAACATGCTAGATGCAGATAGATATTCTTTCCTGTTTCGAATCATTTTAATAAGTTGAAAATAATACAGCAGTAGAGCAGTTTTGATTTTCTGCGGCTTTTATAGGCACTGGTGTGGCAGGTGACGAGTGAAAAAGTGTTGGACGTAGTTTACTTGCTGCATTCATTGGGAATAAAGTATATCGAACCTTGTTCGTTACATTTATTGAAAATGGAGGATATCGAACTTTCCGTATTCTTGGAATTTATTAACGGACCCGTGGAGCAGCATATTTTTTCGCGTTCCGTAAACGTACCGCGGAAATATCAAAGGGTACTGCAGTCCGCGCGATCGGCCCTCCGATGCATTGTTATCCTTCTGTTTGCAATGTGTACGAATTGTTGTTGTACGCGCATTGTACGTAATATTGCATAATACCGCGACACAGCTAAGGCCGGCCGATAGAGAAGGTTTTTCCGAGCAGATTGTATCGGTTTCTTCTTAGCATATTCCGGTTACGCTTCTCGCTACAGTGCACTTCGGTAATTTGCGCGGTGGCGCGAAATCAATAAGAAACAGGAAACTCGAATAGACGACGACTTACCGGGTGTTTTCAACTGTAGCAGTAAGTTCCATTCACGCGCGCGCGCTTTTTACCCGATCTATATATATATGTATATACATATATATATACATCCCCCTCATAGATTTCATATTCCATCGCGGAAAGCTAGCGGGCGGCAAGAAAGAATTCGGAGCGAACTACATTTTTGCGCCCAACCCCCTCGCCGACACGGATGAAATATATTCCATGCCCATATCGGCACGATTCTATTCATATTCGATTCCTTCCCGTTCGAGTTTTATCAATTATAGATTGTAGTTGGAGCCGCGTTACTGTCATTACGCAACGCCGACGTTTCTTTCTATTCTCGTCGCGATCGAGTTCTGAACACACGAACGGTCGATCGGTCGAAATTTAAAACCTCATCTTGGCGTCGATCATAATTAAAATCAGTACAAAGTTGCTTTGCTTTTCATCAACCCCTTGGCACGTAATATCGTGACAGACTCATCCTAACTGGTGGAGTTAGTGGGGAGCCCCACATATCCCTGTCTCTCCCCCCAGGGAGGGGAGAGTAATGCGATTACCACCACGTAAAAAAAATTCAGGATTTTGAACACTTTTTACCAAGGGTAGTATAAAACTGTGAAGACATTAAAAGTGAACGACCAATGGCAAAAATAGAGGCTTCAATATTGGAAATAAGTCGAATTTCGGGTCAAAATGGACCCAGATCGCGAGGGATAACGTCTCCTGCGTTCGAAAATCGAAAGAATCGATCTTCCAGCGAATGTGTTCCGTTTTTCGTGTATTATCGTACACAGAACCGCTTGGAGGTTGGTGCTCGAATTTGAGAACAGCCAGTGTAAGGCACGGGGGGAGTAAATACAGATATTTCAGAAACGGGGTCCTCCATTTTATTGAACGCCGAACGGAAATGTCTACGGATGCAGCTATTAGAGCCCGCGGCGCGATTTCCTCAATCTCTTCTGTCCCATTCCGTTCGCAGTTCGAGCGAGGCTCTGTCAGTGTCTCGTTTACAGATCGCGGCAACAAGACACGTCGAAACTTCTAACCACCATCCGTTCAGAGGAAATAACATTAATTACTCGACAGACAAAACTCTCCGCGGCGCGACGCACGGAACACCACGGGAGGCGGCGGCAGATAGTTTGCGCTTTCTGTTTAGCAATTAACAACATTCGCGCTGGATTCGGTCGCGAGAGGTGAACGAGAGGGTGAAAGGGTTGGAACGGGGGTGGTATGCGACGGATAACGTGGCCGGGGGTGGGTGGTTGTCGCAGCCCGACACATACCTTTCTTCCTTCAAACACGTTTTTATCCTCGTTACTTTTTCTTTTCACGCTTCTTTTCGCCGCGGCGTCTCCGAACCCAGTCCAGAGGCCGCCAACCAGCCCCGTCTCACCCCTTTAGCGCCAGTAATTTACCCGTAGCACGAAATAAACCGCCGTTACCTTGACTACTCCCTTGCCGGGTATTTCCGTGAGTTTCCACGGTTGCGTTTTTATCGCATTGTATCGCGCCGTGCCATCGCGACGACGACGACGACGACGACGACGACGACGACGACGACTGCTACTACCACGTCGAAAACAACCACCAACAGAGGGTGGTTTTCGTTCGTTTGTTTGTTCGCTTGTTTGTTTTGGTTTCCTTCCATCGCGACGCACCACCTTTTTGGTGCTCAGCTGAGACGGGGGTGCGCGCGTTCCATTGTACTCCACGATCCACGGAAGTTTTCATGTTTCCATCCAACCGGAGTTTCAAATATAGTTCATGTCTCCGTTTGAACCACCGATTTCCTCCTATGATAATGGTCGAGCTCGTTATCGTTGTCGATAATGGACGAACCGCTTTTCGGAACAATTAAAAGAGGCTTGATGCGCGCGGGTTGCGTGCGATACAGATTTGATTACGGAGTATAAGTGGCTTCTTAACTCGATAAAAGTGGCGAGGGTGTTTGAAAAATAAGGGCAAATTAGGGCAAACGTATAGGTACAGGGCGTCCCGAATACGGTGGATCACCAACTTATTTTTATTGTGAAGTCATTAAATCCGCAGTTTGCTAATAACATTTGTAAGAATAATCGCCACGCGTTTTCTGTTAAATTGTATAAATAATATTTCTTCAGTATTGAGAATCCTGAACTAAACATTCTTCGTAGCTGTCTCCATCATTCCAACGTTTTTATTTCGTTGACAAAAACTGTTCGTTAGAGCACGCTATATTGAATAAATGGTAGCGTAATAACGAAGAATAATAAATAAAGTTCATGCATAATCACGATAAAACCTTAATAGCCACGGTGGTCATTAGCATAAACTAAAGTACACCACTTCAGATAATCTTGAAGAAGAGGTGTTTCCGAATGCACTAAAAATTTCAGTTAACTTTCTTAATATAGCTTGCAAAACGACGCTCTATACTGACTCTTTTATTTTCAATTAATGTAGCAAATTTTCGAGTTTGATAGAAAACTAAACAAAATTATAGCTGCACTTCGTTAATAATCAATGCATCAATTCCAGTTTGTTAAGATCGATCGAGAAAGAAATTTTAATTGTTTTATTTCTATGTAGAAATAATGTTCACAATAATGCTCGTCATACGGTACCCATACAACATGCGAATTGAAATAGAAGAGGTTCCAGCTGTTTAACGTAAAAGCAGCAGCTTTTCCGGCGAGTTTCGACACTCGAAGCACAAAGAAACCGCAACAATGGTGAGTGATGCGCTGTAACAAAATCTCGGGTTTAATCTGCGCGTTAAAAAACTGAATTCAAGCATCGCTCGCGTACAGTTGAACGCGTTATCTCGTTAGGGAGAGCTCGGCAACGCTCCCGCAAGATGGTTTCCATTGTCATATTCGTCCGCCGGCAGGATGTACCGCGTTCCATTCTTAATCCATTAGCCGCTTAATCTCGCCTCGCAACATTTACATGTTTCCGCGGGACGGGCGAATGTAAAGTTTCGGCGGGACGCTATCGTATTTTCATCAGGCCTGGAAGTAGTCAGGGCTGTCTGTGTCTATCTGTTTCCCTCTGTCTCTGCGAGAGAGACCACGACGAGGACAACAAGGACAACGACGACTATGCGCGACGTCGAGCTTCACATTCGCGCGACACATAAATATGTAATTCAAACTGGAGAGACCAGCCTTTAGGCTCTACTTTTGTTATTTCCATCACGGTCTGCGACCCTTTTCCCTCCGGGAAAGTAGCCGCGATCGTGATACCAGGGATAGCATGTGCGCGAACGCATGATCGTTCGCTGTGAATCATTTTAATTTCGTTATGGACGATGATTTATCGGACGGTTATCAGCGGATTTTATGCGTTTACGACAAAAATGAGTGAAGCAAATGCAAGGCAGTAAAACATTTAAATAATCTAAAAATATTATTGTATTATTTCAAATTTTTCAACACTATCTAGAACACAAATTAACGTCTATGTTCATCAATTTTTCTCAAACGAGCCTTTCGGTGTTTTATAAATATCGTATATGTATGGAAAATATTTTAAAACTGCAAAGTGTTGATACTGTATACTATAGTCGATGTTTTTGTATGAAACGGTAGACACGGATAAACTGGTAAACTCATTTTTATTGGCTATATTGTGCTTTACTGCGTTCGCGTTTTTCTGAGTTTCGTGTGTCCGTGATCTGAGTATCTTATACTTCTCGTGATCTCGTGAGTTATGTCTTCACTAACTTGTGCTTCACTAAGTAAGATCGTCGCCTTTATTATTAATTTAGTACTGTTCGGATTGGTTTATGTTTGTGTTTATATGATACACAAACAATCCGAACAATACTAAATATAAAATAAAAGTAGCTGCAAGGAAAAGGATGAGCTAAGTAGTTAATAAAGCTAAAAAATGGGTTCTAATATGTCTCCAATAAATACAGAGTAATTAAATTTTTTAATTATTTTATAAAATGTTTTCATCGCCTATTAACATTTCGAAATTGTAGATTTCGCATGCAACAACTTATCCTTAAACAACGAACAACGGGAAACCATTTGCCGATGAAAGTAACAGTGGCGAACGAACGGTGGAACAGAGCTTATTAATACCTCGAAATAATTATCCCGATAAGATTTTGCGATTCGCGTGCGTAAATGCGATTAGGGGAGTTAAATCGGTACTAATTCAGACAAATCCCTGGTAGCGTGATCAGCTTATTGCCTCTCGAATCACACGGTTTTCACGTGGAGGACAAACAGGCAAACGTACCAGTGTGATATATCCTGGTGTACGTGGAACTTGTGTCTGATCAAAGGCCGGAAGGTCGACAGTGGTACTTCGTTTGTTCGATTTAACGACGCGCCGTTAATTAATTCAGTCTCTTCGATGCTAACAAGTACAGAATGTTTGGAGGAACTGTCAGAGAAGAGAGCGAGAGAGAAAGGGAAAGGGAGATAGAGAGAGGAGTCCTGACACATCGGTGGCAAAACTACAATAAAGGTGAAACTACGACGTGAGACCGAAATCGAAAACTGCGGTGGAAATTCAACCCGCCACGGACTGCCGCTGATGCTTTCACTATGACGAGTCCGGGATCTCGAATAAACCGAGTTTCCATCCCCACTCTTGTGCTCTCCCGTTAATGTCATACGCAAACTATGGCACTCGAAGACGGAACGCTTGCCATGGTTTCTTGTTAGGAAACAGGTGAATGGAACTGGTTATAATCCGAACGCCTGCCTTTCACACAAGCGCGGTCTTCAGGTCGGGAATCTATTAATTAACGAATGACTCTCGCTATAAGCGTCTCCAAGAAACAAAAATCATTTTTCTTCTCGTCAGTTTAGAGCTCCGACGTCCGAAGTCTTCAGCATCCCAACGTGCTTCAGATGTGAACTGCTCAATCTAAGACAATCCGTACGAACTATTTGACAATACTAGACAATGTGGTTTCTTTGTTTGCAGTATTGAAAGAACAAAGCTATTAAATAACCAATTTTCTCCGTTTTCGAATTCGATCAGTTTTAAATTGAACACATCTTCAACGAATTGCATTCTCGCAGTTGCACTTTCTCTGCAGTATTTCTCTTTCCGTGCAACTATGCAGACCGTTTTACGATGCGTGTTAGAAACCTAATGAAGATGTTGAGATGATGTTTTTCCAAGCTTCATGACACGAAGGGATCTTTTGTAACGCGTCAACAAAATGTCGAGTGGCACTCCACGCGGCAGGAACGGCAACTTCAATGTTTTCACTGAAATGTCGAGCGAATTTCAGAAATGGAAAGTGACTTTTTTTAGCTTGAGCATAATACTTCGTGTATCAAGCTCTTGCTAAATTCAGTAGGTACTTTTTGCTTTAGGTAGAGAAAGCTTTGCTAGTATCCGAGGGTTGTCACTAAACTTATGTGAATAGAAGTATTTCAAGCCTCTTTCTTGTTGCACTTCACACGATTTTACACTCCACGAGTACATCGAATTTTCAGTCCGGTTAAAAGTTTAATCGAAGCCTAAAAATCTTTAAATAATTATGAAAATACGCGTCGTAGTTTTATTTTGTTCCTATATTACTTGAAAGCGCTTCCGAGTGCTGCAAGCATAATTCTCGTATCTCACAATTTAGAGGGATAATACCACCCTAATACCCATTCGGGAACATTGCGATCCCGCGTCCCGAAAACGACGAAGTTAAATATGCAAAGTGATTCTCGCGCGTCGATTATGGCAATCGACGAGTACCTACCGAACAGAAAAGCATACGGTATGAATAGACAGTTGCATTGTTTCCCTCGCAAGCATCTATGACCGTAAACGATCGTGGCCAGCTGGTAGACTCGCAATGGATTGGCGTGTACAAGGCTCGCTATAGGTTTACAGGTTAACGCTCGTGTAGAAGCGTTACTTGCGCCCAGAATGGCACTGGGAAGCGTGTCGGGTATTAGGTGGAAAAAATCGGCAATTCCCTAACGCGTGGAACGACGGTGACTGTTCCGGCGATAACAATTTGCCTGGCCGTGACAAGAATTGGCATTGGCTGATACTGGTGGTGCTGCAACAGGACGGCCAGAACACGAATCACACGGGCACTTGAGTGCGAATTGTTATCACCCGGGTAGTTACCGCGGTTGTTATCCAGCTAGGCAACAAATCTTTTTCGTCCTCTCTTGGTCGTCTATATCGTCTTGGTCCGTCGTCTTCGTGGTCGTCGTCCTTGATGTAGACGCAGCCACGTTGCGGCAAACCGCTTCGAAGCGATACATATCTGAAAACGAGCGGGGGCAAGACGTGAGTCGAAAATCGTGTACGGCATAACTCTTCGTATTTACCGTGGAGGATGCAGATATTCACGAGCAAACATACATCAGTTGCGCATACAGAGGAGCACACAGACCTGTGTACGTACAAATATGCACGGGAATCGCCGGTGTTCCGTGGAAATCGGCATCCAGCCGGTATTCTTGACGACTCGATCATTCACCGAAATTCTCATCGTCGTTGTCTGCGTTTTCCGCGATAGCTTAAGGGCACGTTCCAGTTTAGACCGCCATATTTTCAGCTGACCTCCTCCAGCTTTTTTACCGTGAAACTGTAAAAATTTTAGTATCCGATTCTACTGCGCGTCGTCGTTTAAATCTTGATAAAATCCGCAGGCTTTTAGGCATAGCGAAAATCACAGTTGAGCTTGTTATCAGCGGGTTTTATTCGTTTATCAGAAAAATTGGTAGGTCTAATTGTAAAACTTTCAATCAATTGTTTAATTTTAAAACAGAGGACCAAACTAAAATTAATAAGCACAATGGAAAAGCAACGTTATTAAAATTTCGTTTATAATAAATGTGTGTTGGTAAAAATTATCATTTCTATAAAACATGTTATGGGATTCCAGAGATCCTACCTCGCTGGTTGAGGATTAAATAGAATTAATTTGTCCCGACACTGGTAGCGAGCGTGTTAATTGCACCACGACGGTTTAAATGAAATAAAGTGAAACAAAGGAGAGGTAAGAAAAAAAAAGATGCTCCCCCTAAATAGAGGGTAACTGGAGTAACTAGAGAGTCTGGCGTTAATTTTTCCAAGCGGTGGTAGCGTTGTCTCGGAAATTTAAGAATTTTTAAGCAATCCTCGATAACTCGAACTAGCGTGCCTCGTTGACCCCCCGAACCAGGCAATAAACGTTGACCGTTACCAGCCGACGACATATGAACGTAGCCGCGGTCATTTCGTACCGTAATTTCCAGGAACCGCAGCCTCGTCCACTCCCAACAGTAATTTCAAATCTCGACCAATATGTTCAGACCTCCCAACTGCCAGCGTCAATAATTCGCGAATTCTCACCAGCAATCCCTTCGCCGAACCACAGTTTTTCAGATTTTAAGCGAATGCTCGTGCGCGACGATCAGTATGCCGCATCTACCGCCGCCTATCGTGCAAAACGTGCGAACTCGTAACTTGTACAAGGTTGTTGCACAGGAAATGTTCGATCGTTAACGTTAAACAAACTTAGAAGAAAACTTATTGATTAAAGCAAACACCATTGCAATTAACGCATTCGCGACCAGCAAATCTTTTCCGTTTCTAATACCGAGTACCGGCGAAAATAATGAAATTCTGAAGCTGGTTGCCGCAAACTTGTATCGCTAAAGCAAGGATTAATTAATTTCTTAAATTAATGCGCCTAATGTTGCCGCATTCAGAAACAAAAATTCCAGGACGTGAATTCATTGAAGAAACGAGTAATGTAATTATTTTAGTCTTATGCCTGCGACGGTGCATAATAGTTTTCCAAAGTATCAGTCTCTAAAAAGTTTACAAAACTTTACGAATACTTGTAAAAAGGGAAGTTAAATGTTCTGTTGCGTGAGAATGGTATCCGGAATCTAATAATGCTCAGACAGCGGACCGAGCCTCTAGATAATCAAAGTATCGTTCCCTCTAATTTCGACGTAGAGCAGATCCGGAGCGCCCGGGATGCGATACAATATCAGTGTCTACGTCAAGGAGAAAAAATATGTTTCGTAGACACGAGATGAAAATCGTGTACGATGCAAGTTTCCGTATCTAGCACGGAAGTACGGATATTCCGGCGTTCACATCGCTGCACATGGGACATTAGGTACATAGAAAATATACAGGTAGATCCGCGGAACACGCTCCAAGTTCATCCCTACGGCGTATGTTTCCTAACATGATCATTCTCTTACTGCGAGTGCACCTTCCCCGTCCGTCTTTCCATGCATTTTCTTTGTGCCAGACCGTACGGTTTTCATTCGGATGTTTCCTCTTATCAATGCACATCGATGATACACAGACACCAATGCCTTCAATTTACATTCGAATCGAGTTCGAATAGCATCTTGGTAAAATCTTTTCCATGTCCGTACTCCGTCGACTGCCTGTTTAATAGTCGCCATTGTTATTCAGGCAAATCGGGTGTTTACAATCCTTGTAAAATGCAATTTACAGTGCATGATCAAATGATTAAAACTCCGTAAGTGGATTTTACATTAAACAGACGATTCTGTATGGAAACAATCAATTTTTCAATGCGAGTGGTTCAAAATTACGAATGCACATTTAGCTGCACTGTAGTATCTGAGGTGTTCCTTATGACGAGAAAATATATTAAAAATGTCATTAACAAACAGCGGATCTTTATTAATATCTTTCACTCTATAAAAATTGTACAGAGTTGAAAATAATGTAACGACCTACTCATTTTACCCGCTCATTTCCCCCGTGAATAAATGTTAAAAATGTTAAAAATGTTCATTCATATGAATATTTTTTATTAATATAAAAAGTATTGATATTTATGAATCCGCAAATTCTATAAATGTATAAAAGTCTGCACGGTCGTTATTGTATTAACGCTCATACATTTCGCGGAATAGAAATTCTCCCATTTACTATTTTCACATACTGGAAAAATTTGAAGTATTATTGAAGTATTTCTTCGAAATGTGACGTGACAAATGAAGCATAATTTGTTGATTTAAAGTGTAGGACAACAACGGATTGTTGTCCTAGTCTCATTGATGCAACTGTTATTGAAGAAGGTATTTAAGCAACGCTTACATTATTGAAAATAATATCGAGTGTGGCGGAACATAAATGACTTGACGTAGCGTGGAGTAATTTCAAGGGAAGTTTCCTTGGTAGGAAGACCTGTTTTTCCTATTGTTTCAAGCGACGCTGCCTAATTGATATGGGTAGTTGCACTTTTGTGTCAAAGATACAGTGCCTGTTCCGTCGGACAACGGAACGACGCGACGCGACGCGACGCAGGGAAGCATTCGAGAGCATGCAATTTAGGGGGACACATAAGGTGCTCGGCAAACAAGTTGCAAACTGCATCACATCGAGTTCGCGCGGTATTTACCATTGAGATGCAGATACCCGTATGCAAACACGCAGAACCTGTAAACAAGGTGGAGACACATGAGCGAGACTTCGAATTACTGGGTTGGTGACTAGCCCCCATGATGTACTTTTCCTAACTTCGTTATCCCCATTCTCATTGCGTCGCTGCACGGCTAACTTGTTCCTACGGATTACGTGATCCGAGGGATTCTGATGCGGCTGCGGACCAATAACCACTAGCAATCGCATAATCATTTCCAGCTTGGTATCGACCTACAACATTATATTCACTCTGCCTTAGTCAATCGTTCGTTCTAAATGCAAACCATAATGTTAATAACACTGTCGTTCACTAATTTTATCAACACTTGTCGATATTAAGTCATTCTTGACATTCTTCAAAATACGTAATGTTTTGTTTAACTGATTCAACAATATTTAGAGTTTTAGCGACTGAGATTTAGGACACATGTTATTAAAATTGTTCTACAATATTGCGAGAGTTAATAGTTTTAATAAAAAATCAGTTGTGCTAACAGTAATACGAAACGTTCGTATATACTTTTCCATGACGAGGTAAAATGTAAAATTTTTGTATGAATAATTGTAATTATTCGATAGTGCGTAATTTTGTCGTTGAAATAGGTTTAAAGTCGACCTTCGGTTGCACTATAACCTCTTCTAACTTTGTTATAATACCCTAAGTAACGATTAGTTTCAGTCGTGTATTTTTCTACTATACGTACATTTTTCACTCGCTTATAATATTTTTCGTCCTTTCCACTTGGAAATTAAAAAAACGATCAAATTGGATGGTTCGTCACTGTTTTCTTCCTTTTTAATGAACAAAGGCGTACGTATAAGTTCCTGTTCGATCAAACTCTGAGGGTAGTACAAGGCAATATTGGGTAACATGATTTTCAGCCTAATTGAATTCCAGGTAAAGTGGGACTACACGCTCGGAAATTCTGTATCCCGTATTTGTGAAATATTCGCGAACGTATCAATCCGATCATTTAAATCGAGTTTAATAATTAGGTCGTTTATTCTGATAACATAAATAACTAAAAGACGCCTCAGTAATAATGGAGGTAAATTCTACAATTTTACCTTTTATCGAAAATATCGAATGCAGAACGAAATTAATATTGAGTCTGTAGCTTTCTGGAATTTTATTTTTCTAGATCCTAAAATAACTTTTTCAGCGTTCATTTTATCGTTTGGTCTTAATTGCGAACTCATTTCGAGAGTATCGATTATAATTTTAAATATAGCAACATACCTTTCCATTTACGTTCGACTGCATTGTTATAAAATTTCTACTTTCTCATATAATCAAAAGTTCATATATTACTTGTCAAGATTTTACAACACCGATACCATAAAGCATAAATGGTGTACTCTATTTTCGTAGTTGCACTTTTTCTAGCAGAAAACATTTCGCAATATCCTTTAATAACAGCTCTGGAACTTCTGGCATACTAACCGCACACGAAATGTATAACTGCATACCCATGATTCAGAAATTGTTTTGACATTTGCAAGATGGCGAACAATCATTTCACAAACCAGAGCAAAACTGAAATTAACTTCGTAGTGTATTGTGTAGTTTGCGGTTGTGCTGAATCATGTGCAAAAATAGCAAACATTCCTCATGTCAACACATAACATGAACATTATGTGTCTCGCCTTATCAGATGTTGAACTCGCAATCAGAGAGACAGTGTTATGGTGCTCTCGTCGCTTATTATACTTTTGTTTCAACATACTCGTGAACTATTTGTGGGCTTTTTATTTAATTTATACGTTCATGACAATACTGAACGGAGGTGAAATCTAAGACAGTAGAGTTTTTTTTTAATGTACGTATATATTATCTTCAATCTGTTAAGGTCGATAAAGAAGGAAATAATTGCTTATTTAGTTTCTTTTTTTTTTGCAATTGATGCAGAAAATGCTTATTTTGCCTGAAGATTCAGACATTCTCAAAACCAGGGGGTTTAAACCGTTGGATAAATTGAAAAAAAAGCGTGCTTTGACAATGTTATCGCTATAAAACTGAGAAATGTTGTTTTAAAAAGAGGTTGTTCCAGCACGTGGTCTTCTCCCAAGGAACATTTGCATGTGTCGTAACAAAGGGGGTTAATCCGCGGCGCAAATAAATCCGGAGCGGCAGATTGCGGGACGCGAAATTCGACGACTCATCCGTGCAATAATTAGGCGTGTCCGTTGTGTTAAGAAGACCACGTGATACTTGTACGTAACGGTGCGCTCAGTTTCCCCCGTATTTACCCTCGAGATGCAGATACCCTTCCGTGCAAACATGCATCACCGCGGAAACACGGCGAGGGCGAGGGGTATGGCGGGCGGGCGTGTGCACGTACATCCCCGGCATCCTTTCGAGTTTTCGAATCGTGTTGAAGAGCAGACTCCACGGTGTACTTTTCCTAACTTCATTATACCGCGTCGCGGGCACCGGCGTGCTTGTTTGTGCACTCGTTACATCGGTTTGCTTGCACCTTTATCCACCCCACTCACGATTTTCGCTCTCTCGTCAGTATGCTAACGCATTCCGTCGTTCGTTCCGCGCCCGAAGAGAATGGTTGTAAGGGATGCGCGGGGGGATGGTTTAGGCGACACGGGAGCGGGGCGGTGGGACAGAGAAAAAAAATTTTTGTCGAATCGAAGCAGCCCCGGCGGCCTGGTATACATAATACATGCGAATAATATTAGTCTGCGCCGACGAAACGACGCTTTTTGACGAGGTCGTTGTTGCGCCGGCGCTCCCGTGCGCGCATTTTCATGGGGCTTCTTTCCTTTCCGCCTTATTTTCGCAACGCAGCGCCGCGCCGATTTTTTCCTCTTTTCCCGCGA
This sequence comes from Halictus quadricinctus, assembly GCA_028454245.1. Classification (NCBI taxonomy): domain Eukaryota; kingdom Metazoa; phylum Arthropoda; class Insecta; order Hymenoptera; family Halictidae; genus Halictus; species Halictus quadricinctus. Next base: position 9,924,028 of record CM052118.1, on the reverse strand, counting down.
CCGTCAAGCGTATTAATTTTCGCGTCCGCGTCGCATGCGAACTCCTACCCTCGAGCACGCGATCTATGCCGCGCTCGCGCGCGCTTATCGTTATCACGGCCTCGCGACTCCCGGCGTCCACTCGGATAGCCGAGCATGGAGATCAAGGGAACTTGTAACTGAAATTACTTTTTATGTTCTCGATACTTGTCACACGATAGAATCGGGATTATCGGAACGGTGCACAGTGTTCGCGGCTGTAGAGGATTTCGGGACAAAATTAATAACTCTAATTGATGAAAAAATTACAATCTCTTATCGCTTAAATGTTAGTCAATGATAATCGGAAGACTCGTCATTTTTTCAATTCAACAAGTTTTATGTAGAGAAATTTATGTTTGTTTAAAGTTACTGTTATAAATCATAATATTTGCATATTTTCTACTCGGAGGAACTTGTGAAGCAATGGGAACATAATTTTATTCTAGGTATTCGTAAAATTTGGTTAAACTATGTCCCAGTTTGAGTCGTCTTTAAACTTCCGGTCGTCTTGCAAGCTCTATGTCAGCGTGGAAAGTGTGCATTACTTCGCGAAGCTCTCCATTTTGTCCGGATAGAGGCGGATGAATGCGAGGAATCGTTTTGCCAGTCGTTACAGTATGAATGGATCGGTAGTTATGATATTACCACGAAGAAAGATTTCTCGGGAACGGTGCTCTCGAGAAATTTTATTGGACGATAGCGTTTATTGCTCCGCGTTATTGACAGTGTTATGAAACGAGTCACTGTAACTTAGCGTTTCTTTACGAAGAATTCGGTCTGAACGCATGATCGCGCCGGATACGTTTTACGTTCGCTTATTGAATAGCGTGGGATTTCTTATTTCAGAGAGAACTGTGTCATTTTCGAAAAATCTGACTGACACGAGATTGATGCGAGCCATTAATTTGTCAAATCAGTGAACCGCACAAAATGAAAAATAGAGAAAATTGATAAAATATTTTTATTTAATTGATCAATAATTAAACCTCATTATTAAGGTTTAGTTTAAATAGAAGAAGTCTAGGTTACACGGAAGCAGCATTAACCGAGTGCTTTAGCAGTGAAATGCATAAAATCTTGAAAGGTGATTAATCGTTTTGACCTGTGCATGGCTCATATCAGGCCGTATCATTAAAATTAGTCGATTAATATTCGTCATATTAGTCGTTTGTGTCTACTTGCAGTAAATAGACGACTCTAGTTTCTCTAGATCGAAATCTAAATAATCCACGAATATTGACGAAAGATTGAATCATAATTTATCAGATAAATGTAAGAAATTACAAACAGAGCAAAAATGTCAGTCGGATTTCTGCTAAAATTTCAGATAGTTTCATTAGGGGTTGACACATACATATGTATACTATGTGTTCAAATATAATACTATGCTATTAGTGCAAGCTGTAGCGTATAATTATGTATAACTGCCACTAATTGTACATGTTAATAATAGGAAACATAGTTGAACGCTCGAAATCGCAATATGGTGTCCGAATTAGAAATATAATAATAATAATCAGATTGCGGAATTTTATATAAATCGGTATTGTTATCGAATAATTTGGAGAAACAAAAATCGCTGAGTTCGTTTGTTAACTGATTTAATGTCCTCTTTTATCAAAATTATAAATATTGTTTAGACATAGCAATATTTCGCAATTACGTGTAAGTAAAGAAACCACTATGTTAATAATTTTTTTCGTAAAGGAGAAATTTTTCACACAAACAGTAGCAGTCCCATTTTCTGGACAAAACAAAGGATTTTGATCTAAAGTGACTGGGTTCACAAGGACCGAACTTATTGTGAAACTTGGCATTAATTACGATACGATCAAATACCCGTGTACGTTCTACATTAGATTCCAAGCTAGCATAGAATTACAGTTGGTCACGAACGTGTGCAAACACTTGCAATCAAACACGATAATGAACATCGCCTGCGACTGAACTTTTTAACATATAAACCTTGTGTTATGTTACCTGAACGACAATCAAAGTGATTTCATTAAACACCAACGATTATCGTAATTGGATGGTGTGTTCGCATTGGATGTGCAATTTCTCAGTTATTCATGGAAAAGAAATGGTCTAGAAATGGCTACGTTGGTGGAATACTAAAATGTTAATTACATATGTATAACTTTCTCGTAATTCTTGATACTTTTGAAGAGTAGGATATAATAATTAAAAAATATATACACATTAATCTAGCAAATATATTAGGTTATTTCGACTAACACCTATTAGAATCTTGTTTGGTTTTCACATGAAATAACTAATTTTGTTTTTTCGCAATAATCATCATAACAGAGTACACTTATGGAATAAGTGTACTCTGTTATGTTTACACTCCTCGGCGTGTACCCCGCGGTAGTGGGGATAATTCTGCGACGTTTATCCTCCAAGCCTTGGCGACATATTTAGAAAAATCACTGTACCGAGAAAATGAGAACCTCGGTAAAAATAACAAATACAAATTAATTATTGATAATCGAAAGAGCGTGGAAAATTCTTATAAAACCGGAATGTTTAAGTTTTTAAAAAGAATATTGTAAATAGGTGAAACGTTTGTCTGAAGGAAAGTATTCTACAGTGAAAATCGACTATTAGTTTTTTCATTGTTTTTTTAAAGCGTTTAAATTTGACGCCTTTGCTCCGAATTATTTTCTATATCGTTACCATTTCCCAAGGAAAATCAGTTCGACGAGTGAAACTGTTTGAAGGATACAGTAAACATTTCCGCGAGCACCGCACGCCAAATGCATCACTGTCTTTGCAGAATCTGATCAATTAAGGCTTCCGTATGCGCATCTCGGAATGAAGGAGGAAGGTGGAATCTGATGACGCGGCGCGTTAGGCTCTTTGTTACGAAACAGATCGTTCTCATTCTGCACGCTAACGAGCCTTGGATCCACGTTTCAAGAACGAAACAGCAATACGACCGCGATTGCCGGCCGATATTTCCGAGCGTTGCGTTCTAATCGAACACGTTTTGCATCCCGTGGCATTCTTGCGTAACGATCGTTTGAATCTTTCATCAAAGACTTGGCACCCACGTTTTCCCTCCCTTTGACTGGGACAGTTTTACGTGCCATCACTGGCAAAACTGTCAGTCCTTTGCCTTGGCGTTAATATTCTGATTTTTATTACGGTAGCGTCTTGCAAATGGAATTTCTGCCATTTCCGATGGCATTTCGACTGAATCGCATTTTGGCATTTTGGCTGATCGAACGCTTCGTTAAATGATAGCATACCTATGTAGACGTTTGACGAAGTATTACATATTATTTATGAACTTTTAACATTTTCATTTATATTTTCCCTTAGCTTTATTTTAATGTTCTTTAGTTCAGACGCTCCGCGTTTTGCTTAAAACGAGAAAGTTTATTTTTAATCGTCGTGGTGTCTATTACTTTGGAACATGATAATGTATTCCTGTGAATCGATACCGGCACATGAAAATAAATTGTCAGATATTATTACAATTTTGTCAACGAAATTGCAGCAATCGTTTCCGGAATGTCTATAAAGCCATCAAATGAAATTCATTCCTGCATAGGTGACGGCAATCTATCAATGTTCGTGGTACCGTATTTGGAGATTTTCGCCGATTCTGGTATTAAAGAGAGTATGGAATTACATATTAAACGCGAGTTGGCGCTGGACGAGCTGCGCCCGATGTCACAGCTAAATTAATATTAAAAAAGAAAAATCGAACGAACACCGATTGTCTGTATCATGAATGCATGCAAATTCCTTCAATATTAAAACGGTACTTTCGACCGTTGCACTTGCAGCGAATCGAATTCCCGGATAGTAATAGTATGGATACCAATTAACCTTCTATTGGGTGCAGCTATACCAAATTTACACGTATCCCTTGCTGTAGATTAATCAAGTTTAGAATATTCTAAAGAATTTGAAATGAAACAAAACTGACGTTAATCCATACTTTATTGTCACTATTAGACTGTGGATGTTTGTGCAAAATCAAAATGTTCTGCATAACTTCAATACATGGGAAATAATGCAACGATATTCTATCTTTATACAAAATAAAAATATTTTGTATCAATTGCAAAATACAGGAGATAAATATAAATTTACTTTCGTTCATTAAAAATTTGTACATATTGAAAATAGTATGTCGGTATTGCTAAATTCATTGACTCTTTTTACTGTTTTAAACGTTTCCTACTCAATTTCACGTAAATCCACAGTCTAGTAATAACCAAAACACGCAAGGTTCTACGGGAAATTTCGAATTTTACTGAGCAAAATAAAATTCAACGGTCCAGGATAAATATATTAATACTGTATCTTGATTGCGGTCTAATTGTACGGTTATTTAATTCACGTTTTCGGAGAATTTTGCACACCATGAAAACTAAAAACTATGCGCACGCGATTACCTTCAGAGTGACATCTTTATCGAGATTTGACGGCGTGTCCCAGATTACGTGTTGCTCTATATTGCCCGCGGTTATCCTACGCTTAGCTAAGATATTCATCGCATTTTTGCCGCTCGTTTGAATCGTGCTGAAGTGCAAGAAAATTTCATAAACAAACGTCGTCAGGTTTTGAAAACCGCGGGGCAACCTTGTCCCGGTTTTCTCCCGAGTTCGTCGCGAATTGAATGGCCACGAAGAAATCCGAGCGGGCCGCGCTGCGCCGGCTCGTCGGCGGTAATGAATAGCTTCTTCGTGTTTCCCGGCGATGAATTAAAAATTAATCCCCCCCCCCCCCCACCCGCCTCGGACTCCAGTTACTTCCAATGAGGAGCATTATATTTACTGCGAGCGATTATTAACGCGGTAACGATGTTGCGAAACGACCCGGCACGCCGGACAGGCAAACTTTTATTCCCCACTGAAACCTATTCTTCATCCGGTAATATATCGAGGATCGAATAGAATCTTAATTTCACGACCGTAAATTTTCCCATCGCGCGATTCAGTAACTTATCATTTTCCGGTAAGCTCTCCCGTTGTCGTCCGCCCCACCTCCCGTCCCCCTGTCGTTTCTTCGGGCACTTCATGCCGCTAATAACATTCTAACAGGCCTCAGTTACGTATCATAAGAACTTACCTTATCGCTCCACTCCACGTTTCTAATCCCGTAACACTCAACCTATTCTCGTAACTTCTAATCTCCAGCTTTATTGTCATAGCCCGCGGCTCCGGTCCCAGCCGCAATATATTTTAATAAATTGCCGTTCTCCCTACCGAAAGCCTTTTCAAATCTGCAGCCCCCCCCCCCCCCCCCCCCCCCCCCCCGGTTCGGCGATATTGCCAGTTTTGCGAAGGGTTTGCCAACGTTCCCCCTACCTCCGACAGAAAACAATAGTTAATTCGTCCTTTTGTACATGTTCCATTGTAATTTGACATGCACGGGGTGGGTCGCTTCATTCTACCATCTTAATTTACTCATGAATCTACTTCAGAACCGCTTTTGTTGCGTACAGAAACTTTTTAAACGAAAATCATTTGACCTCCAGCCACGTATACGCCCGCGTTATTATTCTTGAGCTTTTCCCTCAAATATGGTAAATACACGAAAAAGATGGTAGAGAATAGAATTTAATAGGATATCTGTCATATAATATTTAATAGGATATAGTAAAAGATATTTATAGTTATTCTTTAATTAATCGTTTATGTAAATAATGAGCAAAATGCTGTTCACTACATTCAATAAAATATTCTTCGATACATTGTTGTAAAGTCTATAATTTTGAAATATCGATACATCATTTCGAATTTATTAAAATTATTAAAGGAAGACTTCTGTTTTTTTGAACTGATGTAGAAAATTTGTATTATGCCCAAAATTCTGCAGTCTACTCATCACACTGATGGGCTATTGTTTGTCTATGAACATCTATCGGTAAAAATGCTAATTTGAATAATGCAGTCTTGTGCATGTTTTCATTAAATAATGTCGGAAAATGTATGCATGTTCCAGTCAAATTTCAGTTTTGAATGGATCTGAATGCATTTATTAATGAAATTAGTATGTGCATATATTGATTATTAAGTGTATACATTTACAGGATTGACACGTCTTCTGTAACGTAGTACATATTAAATCGTTGCGATCAACGTAATGCGTTTAAACACGCTTGATATGTGTTTGGCCGTGATTATACAAATTGGAGTTAACATGACACTAATCCAGCAACAAATTTAGCTAATCTGCAAGGTGGCTTCTCAATTTAAATTTGGAGATTTCGAGACACCATTATCTAAGTATAAAGAAGTATGAAATGTTCATTCCTGTTAACTATTCAGGTCTATGAATAAATATTCTCAAACAGTATTATGTGGTACTATAAATATCCGTAATTTTTTAGAAATTTTATGGGAGTTATTTGTGCCCATTTTCATTTCTCAATGTCGTATTTTAAATAAATGTCTAAAGATATGAAGCAAAGACGACTCTAACTATTAAAAAACAAAAATATTGCAATATTTAACAATTCAATTTTCTTTAAAATTTGTTAGTCTTCTAACATTTACTCGTATACAATTCTACAAATTTTATACTTTGAAAAACATGGATGAAAAATATTTTTACATATAGATTAAATTATCTGCACATAACAATCGAGCTCATTAAAATGATTCGTACGTTGTTATACTCAGAAAGAGAGTGTAAGCAAAATTAATTAATTAAACTGTTGGTTTATAGACCTACTTTATCAGGATGTGTTTTAGGACTTTCGATTCAGAAAATTTGATGCGCATGAATCTCGTATGCCTGCTGGCTACGTTCCCAGTATTTTCACTCTATTTAATTAATTATAATTTCTGTGTAGCTACGACGGCACTGCTCTCTCTCTTTTCTGACATTTGTGTAAAGTATAAGTATTTAGCCAGTTCGTTGAGATCTCTCTAATTAAATTGATTAAATCATTATTAATATAAAATTAATATAAAATAATTTATTAATAAATTCATTAAATTTATTAAAAATGCAATCTGCTCAATATGGATTTCAGAGTTTAAAGCTCCATCGTCAATTAAACAATTTAATATCTCCTTCAGGCGAATGCATCAAATTTCTGTCCTTCGAAATGAAACAAATTATATTTCTGGAATATCAGATAATTACATTTGTACATTAAAACTGGGGCACCCAGTATGCATGAAGTGTGACAGGAAACGGCACGACTTCAGTATGCGATGACCTAATGTTTCTGGGAAGCGCATAAGAGCCAAACAGAGATATGAAACGTCTTTGCGACAAGATTTCTATTTATTTACACGTACCATACAGTCGTGCAGGGACCATTTGTATCAAATTTCGGTCAAAAATGAATTTAATGCTGAAAATTCTGCGAGACACAGAAATCATGAAATAAAGAAAGACAATTGTAGGTGGTTTCTGTTTCTCGCAATTGGCGCAGACAATTTTTGCATCAAGATACAGAAAGTCTGCTCGTTGCCATCCTCTGATGAAGTATCGTCTTCCAGCTGACTACCAAAGTCACCGGAACAATCAGGAAAAAGTGTCAGCACATAGTTCACTCAAAAGTTTTTCACTGCCGCTTGAAACTTTCGCCGTACCGAAAGATGGGTGGAAGGGATCAGAGGTATTGCACATCACGTTTCTTGAGAAACTGACTGAACAATTGAGGAAAAGGCACGCGTAGCAATGGGGAAAATTATTGGCGCCTGGAATAAAAGCCGGGTTGCAAAGTGACTCTTATCTCGCACCTTTTATAATCTGAGCCTAAGATAACAGAGAAAAAAAATCTAGAGCGCGCGTTTAATACCCGGCGTTACTTCCAGGCCAAAAATTGCGTAAACTAATAAAAGTGCAAAAATTAGAAAACTTGAAATGATCGCCAGAATTACTTCAGTTCGGCTATATATTAGGGGGCCCATAAGTAATCAATTATTTTGAAATCTAAAACAAATTGGTGAACGTCTACAATGATTAACAGGCTTGTATCTCTTTGATAGATTTCTGTAAAACAATTTCACAGTATTTGGTTGTCAACGTTGTATGTATTTCGTTATCAACGTCAATCCATAGCGTCTCCGGTGACTGAGCAGACCATTTTGTGACGTTCAATTCTTCTTTTTCGAAAAATGTTTGCACAACATGTGCTGTATGCTTTCGGTCGCTATCTATCTGGTAGATTCAATCCCTAGGCATTTTGTTTTCAGCGAATGGAAGAAAAACTTTTGTTATTGAAATATAGATAACTCCATGCAGCACGGTGAAAATTGCGATGTTACACGAAACTAAAAATTTTCACAGACAGCACCGGGCTGGTAGCCCTAAGAGATATATGTTTATTAAATGTATCAGTAATTGTCGAAGCTTTACAATAGCGTTAATTAATGCAGCTTCGCCACATGTGTCGTGCTATACCGGCTGTGTCCTCGATTCTCTAACCACGTTAGAATGAAATCGTGTTGTAGGTTGTAGGTTGTAGATTTCGGTAGCTTTGCTGTTCTAGTATTAAAAATTCTTGAAAGCATTTTCTAAATAATAAATAAATAGTATGTAACGATATTTCTTGGACAATGAAACGTGGTTATAGTCGCGTGTAATTCACAATTTCGCTCGAAAATGGTTAGAGAATTAGGGAAATCCTGCGTATAACACCGCATTCGTATGGAGAGGATCATAAAATTCAAGGGAGAGCTCCACAAAAGTGCGTCGGTGGTCCATAGCACGAAATTTATAAAGATCTTTCTCGAAAAAGTAGAGAAGCAAGTATAACAACCTTCTTGAAAAATATGGAGCACAGAAATAAAGATGCTGCGGAGATAAGCTCGGAAGATGAATATTTTGCTTCGCAGAAAATAGTTCCGCGCAGAAGTGTTCACAAATGCTGAAAAAGAACAAAATTTTAATGTTTTTAAAAAACATCTTCCTAACAGTTTCGTAGACCATATATTCACATAAAATAACATTTTCAGAAACACGACGATCCGTAATCTACTGACAATATTTACTGAACATTTTTCATATTTCTCATTTAGGTGCAATTAGACTAAAAAATTAACCGGCTTATAGAGAAGTATGAACTCACAGAAGGGAGCTGTTAATATTTGTTGGGTTATTCCGAATAAAATAAAAATTCTAAACGAAATTGAAAGAAAAATTCTATGGAAAATGAAAATTCTGTAATGATCGATCAAAATTGAAACACCAAATGAGAATGTATGAATGTAAATTGCAAACGGTCTATAATACTTAAGGATTATGTTTGGTACCAACTTAGTGGCAAGATACTACAACTTCGCGAAGACTGTTAGTAGAACAAATGCCGGCAGCAAACCGGTTAAACCGCTGCATCGCTTCCGAAGCGTAGTATCGCCGATACAGAATGTTCAAAGTTGCGCAGAGAAGCGACTATTTTTCGTTTCCCGTGGTTCGATCGATTTAAGTGCACTCCACGTAACATGTACGGGCACAGTGTGTCTTCTACGTTGGCTGCACTTGGCCGTTCTCAACAACGAAGCGCATAGGCGGTGCACTGCTGTTACGAGGAAACTATTTAAACGAGAGAAATATTTGGCAGTTGATCGCGTCGTTGCACGTACATTAAATGCTTTTCTTTCGCGTTCGATCTGACCGGCCGCGGCCGTAGCTCGTGGTCAAGATAAACTGGCACGCTTGCGTATATTCCTAAGGGCCGACTGCCGACGTCTTCTGGTAATGACTTCGCGGCCCTTTCAACGCGCAGCCGTTTCTTAGAATTATTGCCGGTGACTCTTCGGCATCCGCGGCGCCGGAAAGTAATGCATCAGGGCAACTGTTTCTTCAATCGAAGATATACGATTCGAAAGGGTTAAATGGGACTTGGGGATTTGTGTGTAATCGCCGGACAGCAGAGAGCAGTCGCGAGAGACCGGGGGCGGCCGAAAAGTTTCCGGGGTTACTGCCGACAACTTTTCTATTTCCTCGTCTAATAGCTTCGAGGAAGAATTCCGCCTGGCCGGTAAACCTGCGATCCGCTCCGACTCTGACGCGAGACGGTATCGACGCGCGCCCCTACGATCCCCGAATTGATTTTCGCTTGTTAGTGTCACCGTGAAACGCGATACCCGCCCGCCGTTGTTCCCGCTGCTAACAGAAACTGGATAAACCTTTCCGTCCGCTTGTCGGCCGGAAACGTTTACGACAGGCTTTTAAAAATATTTGATTCCTAGACGCTTTGAATTTCAGTCTCCGCGTGCGACAACAGGCATATCATTTATACAGGGTGTTCCTTTAGAAAACTTTCCAGCCGAATATCTCGAAAACTATGAAAGATACAGTCGGTGTGGAAAGTATTCGTACCGTGACAAATTGAAAGTAAAACTGTGTATATTCATGCCAATAATAAATTTTATGAGGAAAAAATTATTAATAAATATTCTTAGATGTTTGTAGAATAAGTTTTGCGTAAACAAATTTTATTTCCCTTCAGCATTACAAAGGAATCAACAAAAACAGATAAATGTGCAGAAACAGACGCGTAGAAAGTATTCATACAGTCGAATAACAAACGAAAATACTATGAAAATATACTAAATATTTAAGGGTTTAGTATTTTGTGGGATTGCCTTTTGATTTTGCAATAGCTTCGAGCCTTCTTGGCATGGAATGTACTAAGTTGGATGTTGTAGCAGGCTCTATTTTATTCCACTCTTCTAGTAAAGCAGCTTTTAAACTTTCTTTACATGTTATATTGTGATTACGAATCTTTTTCTCCAAGTAATACCATAGATGTTCGATAGGATTAATATCTGGTGATTGTGGTGGCGTCCTCAAGTATTTTGGTGTATTATATAAAATCCATTGCCTAGTATTATATGCAGAATGCTTTGGATCATTGTCATGGGCGAATATAAAATCGTTGGTAAGTCCCATTTTATTTGCTCTAGAATGGAGGTGATTTTTAAGGATGTCAATATAGACTCTGTGATCCATGATACCATCGATGAAATGTAAAGATCCCACTCCAGCTGCACTCATGCAACCCCAGACGAATACAGAGCCCCCGCCGTGTTTTATCATGGGACGCAAATTTCTTTTATTGAACTCAGTACCTCTTTGTCTCCATACTGTGAAGTGATTTTTGGTCCCAAATATTTCGAATTTGCTTTCGTCTGTGAAAATTACCTTCTTCCAATACTGCATTGGAGCGTTAACATGCTGTTTAGCAAATTCTAGTCGCTTCTTACGATTAACTTCATTTACAAAATACTTCTTCCGTGCAACCCTACCGTGATATTCACTAATTCGTAAGTAATCACGCACAGTACTAGCCGAGACATGTATACCATTGTTGTTTTTAAGCTCTGTTGTAATTCGTGCGGCACTTATACGTGGATTTTGTTCAACTTTACGAATAATTAGTTGTCGATCATACTCGTTTATCTTTCGTGGACGTCCAGATTTTCTTTTATTTTGAACTGTTTTTCGTGATCCAAATCTGTCGATAATACTTTGAACAGTAGACCTTGGTCTACCCACTATGCTGACAATTTCGCTAAGCGATTTGCATTGATTGTGCAACCGAACAATAATGTTTCGCACTTCTTCCGTTGTTTCGGAACTTTTACGACCCATATTGAGACCAATTCAAATTTTTTACTTTAATTCTACGAGTGCTCTGTGCTAACTGAACAGCTTTGTTATTATTCGTTATATTCGGAGGTCACGTTGTGTTTATATCTATATTAAGTATACAAAATAAGAGATGTACGAATACTTTCTACGCGTCTGTTTCTACAGATTTTTCCGTTTTCGTTGATTCTTTTTGTAATGCCGAAGAGAAATAAAATTTTGTTTACAAAAAATTTCTTCTACAAACATCTAAGAATATTTATTAATCATTTTTTCCTCATAAAATTTATTACTGGCATGAATATACACAGTTTTCCTTTCAATTTGTCACTGTACGAATACTTTTCACACCGACTGTATTAGAAAAGTGTAAAATACGTGTCCGAGGATTTCGACGGGGGAAAGAGGTATCAGTTTTTCATTTGGGTGGCGTTCTCAAGGTCATTTGGAGGTCTACTTTGTTTTTTCAAATGGAAACCTATATTTTTTATCATAGGATCTTATTGTAAAAGATCCAGCAATTTTTGTAGAATACTTTTTTTTTGTCCGCGCACTAGTTTCGGAGATATTGTAATCATTTGTAATTCATTTTGCTAAATAAATTGCTCTGATTTTGCCGAGATTTTCTGGTCACCGAGCGTGCGACGAACGTGTTAACCGATTTGCGTAATGTTCTAGCTTTTTGTGTTACATTCTACGATCAGAGTTTAACTTCACGTGTATACGGTGCTTATCCTCCGTCGCATTTAGCCCCGCAAGTGTAGGTACACGTAACTTGTAGAATTTGTAGTACCTAATGGTGTTGTACCTTCATTAGAAATGCAGCCAACAACAAAAGCCAGCATTTCAACTGTCGGAGTGCCGCCGCGCATTACTTTCGCAGCAATTTTCCAAATTAAGTTATTCAAGTTCTCGTTATAATTTTGGTTCAACATAGCAACACATCCCCGTAACAATCCTTCTACACCGTGCCCTTCCTAAATAGTCGTTATATTACATGGAAAATTTACAAAGTCCGAACATCTCTCATCAGCACTTGGCAACGCGTGAGCAATACTCACCGAGCATAGTTCGCGCTTCTGTACGTATAATGTCCCGTATTTTCGATATTCCTGCGAATTTCCATTCGAAATTTTAGGACCATACTCTCGGCATTGTTACACGCGTGCACATATTATATATTCGTCTAGTACCATCGAAATTGGTTCAGATAGAAAAAAAAAATCCAGCTGGAATAGAAATATGCCGTTTTGTAAAACGTTGCCCGCTTTATTCATATATTCTGTTCTATATAATTGAATATCTTGACTGCGAAAGTGTATGCAAATTTATATTTTCGTCGGCAAATTTGCAGAACGCGGAGTTCGATGAAATTCGATTTTCCCGCGGAAATGATACCGGTAAATCGAATATTGCACGAGGCTGCGTTAAACGCAGTTCAAGTGTCGACTTGGTCATCTCCATTTTTCATATTTTGAAACTATTAATATATAAAGTCCCGCGGTCCCGTAACTCCTTCGCCGAAAGTACTGGCAACAAATTAAAAACCTACCGATTCTCTAGAACTATTTCTAATTACATACGAATCACTTTCGAGCTCTATAAGCCAACTATTCAGCAAAATTAAATGAAGTCCAGATGAAGTCACGCGGAATTATTCACGCCCGAGTACTGTCTAATTAGTGCAATTAAACGAGCTTTTCATGTTAACGAAACTCCCGGTTCTGCCCCTCTCTATCTTCTTTTATTCTAACTAAATTATACAGTAATTAGAAGAACGATCCTTTTTGTAGCAGGCTACGCGTACCTAACACGCGCACTACTTCAAAGTAAAAATTACCGAAACACTGGTATAGGTACACACGAACGTATTTAACATGGAAGGTACTTGTAAGGAGGAAATTTTCACTCATTATTTTCCCTTGTCTACCCACCCGTCTATACTCCCACGCAGACCAAACTCATGTTTACAAAGTGCATACTTATATTTCGGGTATCCCTTTCGATCCCCCGCCGCTTAACAACATATTTCCCGGAGAACTAAATCGATACCGGACACTTGGCCAACGGCTTCGTTTAGTACCAGAAGAAGTGTCGTAACTCCTAATTCCGAGCAGCCATGAGTGGAAACGCACGTACGTCGTATTTTGTATGGCGCAGATGCGTTGCCTCTGCACATGATCCAGCGAAAGTGGGATCCAGCAGAACGGGCTAAGTTTTGCGGCGTGTCTATCGTGCGTCCTCGTGACGCCCCCGCGAGAGAATACTATAATTGGTCCACGATGCCGCGTGTTATAGCGAATATTAGCGCAAAAGTTAGCCTGGGTTTATAATGCCTTCTGCTGCTCTCAGTTATCTTGGGTTTTCGGTGCATGCATTTTGCACATCTGGTTATATCCTTTAGCTACTTCGCAGAGCCATTCTTGACGACGGAACTATTTGTCCAGGTTTCAAAATTAATTTTTAGGTTAATATATTCACTGTACCAAATTCGATTAGGATCTGTGAAACGCAAGAAAGTTGTAGGACTCAGTATCATACATTTAATTTCTTTCAATTTTTATTTCATTCAATAACTTTGAATTTATCATTCATCCACACGAATTTCTTCATAAAAATTCCATAAAATCTAAATAAATTCAATCTCGTCGCTCTCATAAAGTAATAAACATGCCTTTTCTACTAGAAAACGATTGGGAATAATCAAATTCTAATCGTATTAGCTCCGAGGAAAATAACACGGCATAAGGTTAAGAATTTTTTAGCGTATAGTTATAGCAGAATCACATTCTCCTATGATCGGAAAATTGGCCAATACAGCTTACAAGCTTCTACGCACAATCGCGCCAGCCAAGCCCCTCAAGCTCGAGCATTCTTACAGATATTAATAAACGCTCGAAACGCCATAGTTCTCCATAATTTATCGAGTGGTCCTCGAAGTAACCGACAGCACCTTGTGCAATATTCTGCATCCAGGAGTGAGAGAGAGAGAGAGAAGTTTGCAGCTGCCGATCGGATCCACAGGCGGAGGCGTGTCATCGGTCCGGGGGAAATCTTTTTCGCTTCTCTCACCTGGCTCGGCAACGTAATTGCTGGGGCGCGATGCTTTGATGAATCAATCAGTCGTTTGGTGCAGTCGCGCGCAACTGCAGCCTCAGCGATTGAAACGAGAGTTTTCTTGAGACGCGTGTCACAAGTCTGCCGACGCGACGCGACGGCTATACTCGCGCGGAAGTCAGGTCGCTCTGTGGAATCATTAACTCGCGCGACATCGATACACACGAACACACGAACACATGCACGCACGCGCACACAGAGGGATACACACGAGTCTCGATAAAGCGAGTTCCCGTTATCACGCAGCACGTTTCAGCACGGCGTCTATTAGCGACAAGCTAGAAGCTTCAATTTATGCCATTAACGCTTCTTTTTCGCGCGCCGTTACGACCCGGCAAGCATTTCAGGCAGCCGCCCCACCCGACCCGAGTTTACCCTCTGTTGTTGCGAATCATTTATTCTGTTTCAATGGCGAGCGCTCGATGCATCGAATTAACTAGGCGAAACGCGGCGACAAAAAGGATTTTAGAGCCGCGCCCCGTGACACCAGCCCCGTCTTTTGCCATTTTCGATAAAAGCCCGCGCGCGTGTACCGGTTGGAAAAAATCATTTCGAGACAAATTGTCCGGCGACGAGAGAGCGCCGGCGAAATTCGATTTCAAGACGCGTAATGGCCGACGCGTGTGAAATGCGATTTTTACACGCGGCGGTACTTTCGCTGCGTAAGGAGAGAAGTTTAACGATGTCCATTTGTTTGCGTTGTCTGTGTCGCGTTGCAGAAGGGGAAAAAAATTTAGGGGATCAATGGAAAATTCGTGTTGCTGCGCCGTGATGTGACGTCTCGTGCCTGCAGAATGATCGCTGTAAAAAATGGGCGGGGAGGGGGTGTAAAGATTTATAGCAACCTGGTGCACTTCGGTTTGTTACTACTCGACATAGAGTAACTCAGAAATAATTTACCAAAAATATTTGCAAATAATTAACCAAACCTTAACGCACCAATTAAAAATTCTGAGGCGGTCGTTTTTCCACCGATATTCTTGAAATACAAAAGAACATTAACGAATCATTAATTGCACCTACTTCGCTCGACTTTTTTCGGGTGCGACGAAATAAAATAAAATAAAACTGTCTAACGAGTTTTTCCAATATTCTTCTATGGAAAAGGGAAAATAATTGAAAATATAAGGTACGCGCATTCGTGGCTTACGTGATAACGGCACATCGAAAAGCATGAAAAGTACAGAAAAATGATTTGGACGAAAGTTCTAAGCCATGAAGGAGGACCTAAAAGCGTCAGCTACCTGTGCCTTTTGCACGAGCCATTCTCAAGATATGAACTGTCAAAGTTCATGTACAAAGTTCGGCCGAACGGCCTTCCTTCGATGTACACGGGATAATGTTAATGCCTGCGGCATGTCAACTTTGACACTTTATATCTCGAGAATGGCTTGCGCGAAAGATGTAGATAGGTAGTATTTCGAAAACGTTTTAATGGCAACCGCAGAACTATGCTTTAAGTATTAAAAGTTCAACCGAAACCTTTCTAAAACTTTCCAGATCCGTCGCAGGATCGAATGAACTTCAGCCTGATCTTCTCTGCGACTATAATTTTCCTGTAAAACATTTTTTCTTATTTTACATACGAGACATTTAATTATTATTATTCGACTGCGGTTTTGATGCATTTATCACGAAAATTGGTGAGCACAATTTAAAGCAGTGGACATATCAAAAAGATTTCAGGTTTTAGCTTACTGAAATAATTAAAAGAATAAAGAAATATTTTTTATTTTGCATAAAGATCCGCAGTTCAATTATTATTAAAGCACTATTTCCAACAGGACAATAAATACTCTTTGAGGAACGCTTCAGATCGCGTAACAAATATACACGGGTATATAAATTGCAATACTGTTATTCAGAAACCCAATAACTGGATCTAAACATGAATATAAGTAATTAAAACTGGTTTTGCGTGTGAGGTAACGCGTTACACCACACTCCGTCCACAGGAGCTTATTATTAGACACGACATATTGTATTTCATTGCGAAGAATCTGTTTAACGACTTCGAGCGTAATTCCATTTCACTCTGAACATTATCTGATACACCGGTCATTATTTACGTTCGTACAGTTTCCCGCAGATCCGTTCCTTTAAGTCTTTTTCGGAAACGAACGAACGGGAGAACACAATTTATCTCGAGTAATTTCCCGAACTAAAACATAAAGTATTTCTTGAAATATTACTGTTGTGGCGAACACGCAACTTTCTATACGCTGAAAGACGAAGTGACTTACCTTTCAAAGAAGAAAAAAAGAGAAAGGTTCGCAAAAAATGTAGTTTCATTTTGAGAAAGACTCGTACAGCTGAAATTTCGAGATATTTCGTTGCAGCGCGAATTTATCGAGAAAATAGCTGAATAAAAAGACATTTCTTAGATTGTACGTTGTAATATCAAACTTTTCTCTTTCGTACACATTTCTGTCCAACTTCAATTTAGAGTTGGCTCATGTTGTGGATTTATCTACGTTGTATCGAATACTTTATAAAAACGTTGTATTTTTCATAAAAACTCTGAGCTCAGTTTTAATGGAAACGCTATTAAAATATTCTGAATTTTGCATATTTGAGAATCGGGAATTTTAAAAGTTTTAATAATATCAGTACTCTGTAGTTTGCAAGCACATTATGCTAAGAAGATTTACATAAATAGGTATTACTTATTCTTTTTTCTATTATTTTACATTTACATTTACATTACATCCAATAGTCAAATATACCAAAAATAGATAAAATTTAGAGAGCAAACAGTCCACAGAATCCTTAAGATAATAAGTGATACACAATTGAAGTAGATTAATATTATAAATAGGAGTTTCTCAAAAATTTCGGTAAAGAAAACAATTTTTATTTTAACAATCTTATACATAAGATAAAATATTAAGGGTTAATATGATGTAACAACTCGTTCTGATATAAGTATTTAAAAAAGAATTACATATTGAACTTCTTTTAGGTTCAGATCAGTCACCAAAAGACCTATCAGTAGGCTAAAAAGTTAAAATATTACTGCAAAAATTTCCAGGAAAATTCATGTCAAGAAAACCTCGATCAAAGTTTCAATTATACGTTACCGCGAAAGTACCTCATAACAGGAACCGGGCTCTCCGAATCATTGTCGCAGAGCCAGCCGAGTTAGCTGCTCGCCTAAAGCACATATCGGATGATAAAGTTACGCGAAACAGCTCCCATAACGTAACCTTCGCCACGCGCGTTAAGAGCGGAGTCGAATACCATTATGACAGCCGGTGCCATCAGTCGCAATTATGTGACACACCCTCTACACGCCACTTATCTTCCTCATAACTCAATATCTCGGCGCTGAGCGGTGTCTCGCTGTCATCGTATAAGACGATTACAAGCTCATCCGGGGTTCTCCCAGCGGAGTCACAGAACGGATCGGATCCAAAAAAAAAGAAGAAGAAAGAAAAGAAGAGAAAAAGATCGACTCGATCAAAACTATTCCCACCCGAGTGTATATTCTAGCCGATGGTGGTGCAGAGGGGGGGTGCAGAGAGTTCCGTTCGTCTTGTGCATCTCTAATGCGACGTTACTTCCGAAGTGGGCGTTGCACACGTACGACAAAATTTATGGTGTAAGCTCCTTCGAATCGACGTGCGCTTTGCTGAAATTCTCAAGTGATCAGCGCGTAGGAAGTTCGCCGGATATTCCCGAATCTCTAATGCAATTCACGTAGAGACTAGTGCGCCTGTGGGAAATGTAGCTGGCCGGGGGGCCGATGCTCTGTGTGCGTGCCTGTCGGTATGTTCTCGAGAGAGAGAGAGGGAGAGAGAGAGAGAGAGAGAGAGAGAGAGAGAGAGAGAGAGAGAGTTCACGGCAACCCCCGGCAAGAAAGCTGTAAAGCGAGGAATAATCATTTTCGCGGTAGTGATAGTCCGGGATCCCGCAGTAAAAAAGTTAACCGCGCCAGGACCGAGTTTCCCTCGTTGTTACGATCCCGTGCTGTACCTTGCCCGCGGAGTTATCGTCGCGAGGCAGTTCTAGAATAAAATACGGGTGGGATCCTGACGAGCTTCCGGGGCGCGATTCGGTAATAGGGTGCTGAAATATTGCTGAACCACTCGAACGAGATAGCGTGCGCACGGCTGCTCCGATAAGCGGAACACTTTTCCTCCTGGATACGAAAGAGAGAACGAACACGCAATTTGAAACGATCAAAACGGGTTTCGGCTCACCCCGCACCCCACCCTATCGTTCCCGAATCAAGACGAACGTTTGTATTAACGGGAAAACGCGATTCCATTGTCGGAGTCGTAAACATCGAATTTCTCTATGGTAACTCTTTAATAGGTTCCTTCATCGCGACTGTTTATGGGTGCGCCTCTGCCCTCTTCGGAGCTCGCGTATAACTATACTCCGCACCCTCTTGCCAACGGGAGACGATATTCCCGTTTCAGTATAGAGCGCGAACACATGCGGGAGACGTCTATCATCGACTATTAAACTTCGGGCACAGAGTCGCAGCGACGTTTGCAGTAAAGTCGGGATCAGTGCAACTTAACCGAGTCTTACTCGTATAATTTTCTTGCTCGTTGCCTCGTCTTCGTCATTGTCGGTGTATCTGGGTCTCCCGTTTTACCTAACAAACGTTGAGGTACGTTTGGCGAATCCCCGGATTTCCTACTTATCGCTAACAACGAGTTTGTTTCGGTGCACCGCACCGGGCGGTCGAGACAATACCCGAAAAAGTCAAATTTTCGATGTATAAAGTCGAAAATAATTTTTCTTGCGAAACGAACGCTAAACATACTAAATTTACTAGACATATAAATTTATTGTTGAAATTGAAGATAATCGAATATAAAACGACAGATTTTCTGGAACACGTGTTACTTGCTGAATGTTTAACTAGATTTTGCTGAACAATTGTCCGCTTCTTCATAAATATCGTTTAACAAAAGTCCCCAAATTATGAAACTCGATCTTTGGAAACATGAAAAACTGTGTGCGCGTACATAAAATTAGACGCTCTTCGTTTCTCATATGGTCCAGACATCTTTCCTTATTTATGACGAAACGAGAGGCTGTTAACAGGATTTTTTGTATGCTCTGCCACACAGGAAACAGATGGGTGCCCGAGAAGTACTACTTACGTGAGAATTCGTTTCTTCCTCCACTTTGACACGGACGGTTTCATATCACAGGAAACTGGCAGCTAATGAGAAACATTTGCCAAGTGTCCGTAGCACTACTTTCGTCAGGGTTCAATTTGTGGTACCATACTTTATAAAATCAGTGCACTTTATTGTACTAACGAACACCCCTTCTGTCGGGTTGTTTAAGTCCTCTGCAGTGTTTCATTACAAAGTATTCCATTAAGTTGGAAATAATTCTCATCACGCGGTAAAATTTCTTCCCATCTACTCGACAGCGACTGAACCAAAAAATTATGTAGTTTTTGCAAAACGTTTTCACAAACTCTTCGTTACTCTTCCCATTTATAAAATTGTAATAGTGGAATTTACACACCGGAGTACTCGTAGTCGAAGGGTTAAGAAAACAATTTTCAAAAACTCAGCGAAAGCGTTTCGACTGCTCAATGAAAAGGGCGCGACACCGTAAAACGATAACGAGGATCCCTTCAAAGTATCTAGTAAGACAAGACCCGGCTAAAACGAAACAAAACCGTTCGGGTCCTTTAAGGATACCCGGTCGTTAGTTAAACTGAAAGCACTCGGTGCATTTCCTGTCGGTTTACTCTCGGAACAGAGGATTTACGGATGCTTTAAGTGGACGATCCGGAGGATTCCTTCCGTATCGATTCCCGCGGCTATCATAAAGGATCGAAGAGAAGAGAGGAGAGCAAGAGAGAGAGAGGAAGAGAGATACTCCTGGTGCACACGTATCCGCCGGACGTCGCTCTTGGAACAATCTGTTTGACTGACACGCGGCGGAATTGAGCTTAATGGATTTCGGGTAATTACTTTTCCCTTTGAAAGACGCTGTCTCGTAGGAGAAGGGAAAAAAATGGTGCATAAAGGTCGGTTTTACCCGCAAGCGGTGCGAGTGTTATAAAAGCCGTCGAAAGGCAAAAGAGAGAGGGGGGAGGAGAGATAGTAAAAGAAACAGGGAAGAGGTTCCATTGGGGCGTGTCTGAAACCGCGAGAACTGGATCCTGTCCCTAGTTACCCTAAAACATCGTATGATGGCGGCTTTCGGATGACTAGCCGGGGCCCAGGCAGGCGACGCGACGGGAGTAAAAGGGATCGGCCAGGCTCGCGCACCCCGCGGAGTGGATATAAAGCGGGAGCACTCAGTGCGTTTCCTGTCGGAGCGCTCCGGAAGCGCAAGACACACATGTCGGGGCGAATACCGGCGTAGATATCTCGCACGTGTTAGTACCGCGTGGCCGCATAAAAGGCCGCGCGTTCGTCCTGGAGCCGTTTGAAAAGTCCTTAAATTTTAATGTATAGCTCTCTCTCTAAGTCTCGCTGTTGTGCCCGCTATAAGGGGATAAATGAGCGAGGAAGAGACGAGGGGCGAGGGAGGGCCCAGGGCAGGGGGGTGAATGGATACCTCGAAGCATTATCCCCGCACGCGGTCGGGTTTGCATTAAACGAGCAATAGTGAATACGACGCAACGAAAAAAAGAAAAACATAAAGCCCCCGTCGACGGGAAGGTTGTAAAGCCGTAGGAGATGGGATACTGCTATTGCTATTGCTACTGTCGCGGCCGAGGAAGGGTCGTGACGGCGAAGATGAGGACGCTATGAATGGCGATGAGTGGCGGATAAAAGTTCGGGATCTTGTAAAATGAAGCCTTGGAAACAGTCCAGACAATTCATGACCGCGGATTCAGATTTTCACCGGAGATGCGTGGAGAGCACCGTTTGCGAAAACAACGCAACGAACAGACACAGACACACACACAGCTCCGACTCGTGATTGCCGGCTCCTCCCTTTAGTTTCGCGGGTACGCTTTTGATTTCACTTTTCCAGACCCTTCCGGCCAATTATCGAACAATTCTTAGTCTTCTCTAATTAAGTTGCTCTCTCCTTGGCTACTTTTGTCCGTCGGTGTGCTCGACTTTTAGATACCGCGTTTCGCTTGTTGTTAGTTGGACACGATATCGGGAAGAGAGATCGGCCGAGTTTCAGTGATACGAATCGTACACGTTTCGTCCGGTCCCAGTCTCGGGAGAAGTCGAACGATAGCGAAACGTCGAGCAGCGAAATATCGTATTCGAACGGGGTCATATCCACCTTTCGCCGTCCCGATAAAATTAAATCCAATGCCAGGACGATTCCGAGCTAGATCCAAGTCGCTCGAATTCCAAGTCCATAAAAATCGCATTCCCGCTAATTCTTACGGATCGAGGGTAGCGGAACGCTCGGGGAGAGAATCCTGCGCGAGAAAGAAGCGATTCTCGCGACATTTAGCTCGCGTTTACGCTCCTTTATGGAGGCGTCTCGGCCCGGGGGCGCAGCCAGCCGAGGTATAAAAACTGGGACTTATCTTTATATGGTCTCTGATATCAACACCTCCGCCCCGGACCGTCCGTATAAGCCGATTACGTCCAGCTTTCGCATTCCGCTGCTCAGTTCCATCAATTCTCATTGTCGGCCCAGCGGAACTCTCGTACGCTCGATGGAAACGCCACTCGCGAAACGCCGAAAGCTTTGCCCGTTCCCATGGACATTTACAGTAGTTTCGCGTTACGTGTACACAAATCTCCTTCCGTATTATTCCTTTGGAAACGAGCTCAGATAACTCGGCCGGAAGCTTCTTCAACGGTGTCTGAAACCCGCGGAACTTGACTAATCTACTGAATTAGAATTTTTATTCTTACGCCAGGAAACATAGAAACGCTCTTTGGACCTTGAGGACTCTTGGAAACGAATTTTACTTAAATATAATTGAATATAATTTATTTAGTTTTTAGAATTAATTTTTGTTGTGGATATCGCGTGGGAAACACTCTGCATAATATTATACTCATTCAAACCGTAAGTAACGTCGTCTCTCATTTTCAGAATCTTCCTAGTTCTCTTTTCAATTTTTAACGAAATGGTTTACGCGATGCGAATTAATATAAAAACCGTGAAATTTGGAAACGGCGTTTTTGATCTCTCCGGTGAACTTTGCAATGTCTTTCTAATATATTTCTAATATATTTTTATGATACTCCAACACGTAATATTACAACAAAGTTTTTCTTTTTTTTTGCAGGTATGTCTACTGTGATCCAATTCTACTCTTGCATGGTGAACCAAGTACCTGAGTAACCGTTAGTACACCTTCAGATACAGTCTTAAGATCCGTCTTGGTCATGATCCGACGTGTCTTGAGTCTCTGACTAAACTTGTCACATTTTTTGCTCTGTATTATCGATATTATGAATTCTGACGCCAGAAATGTGCTTCAAGTTTTTCGCCAAGACAAAATATAGCTCAATTTGTAGCGGGAGATATTTTCTAGCACGCGCTGCTCTCGATTTCATCCAGAAAACTCATCCAATGGCAGAAAAATCCTTGGATTCCACGGCATGCGCATCGTCAATTTTTGGCCTACTTCTAACGCTTATGTTACCAAATATCTGCATAATCTCGGCAGCTCCTGACCAGCGCGCACTAGATTGAACCTTTCTCTTTCGAACGAGCCCTTTACCAGCGACAAAATATTCTTATTTAAGGTCGAAAACTTGAGGCACGTAAAACCATTTTTTGACGGTAATGTAGTCACTCTACCTTATCGCGAATCTACGAAGACCGGACCCTCGCGAACCGTGCAGCGTATCTCGCCTATCCGCGTCTGGAATCCTTTGTTTCTTGATAGCGGCATATCCGCGCGAATATCTGTGCTACTAGCTTTTGTTGCGAAAGTGTTAGGCGTCTACCTGCAAGTCTTTTATTTTCTTTTACGAGGATTTCGTGTAGCGTAACGAGCACGGACGGTTGACGTACGCCACCCTCTCTCCGCACCGTTTCGTCGGTTTATCCAGCGGGATTTTCGTCGGCCCGGCTACGCTTCGCAACTCTTTCGCTCATATCTGCTGAAATGGGAACACTAGCAGCGCCGGCCCGGCCCGACCCGACTCGGCCCTCCTCTGTACGAATATGCCTGCGTTCGTTTTTAATTTACTGTTCCATCACCGGCAGCCCTGACCTATCCTCTCGCTCACACATCCCTGCCTCCCTCCCTCTACCTCCCGACCGGCCCTCGACGTTATCGTTTCGGTTGGTTTTTAATTTGGAGAGGATAAGCGGTCTGTTTCATTCGGCATTGTTATCTCCCCCGACACAAACTATGTATAAATTGTTCCGCTGCCGCAACGGCGTTTCGTACCAGTAATTGCTGTATTAAGCAATCGAGTTTCATCATCCCGACTGCTGACGATAATTATTCACTTTGGTGCAGTGTTACCGTACGCGCGTGCGTCGAACAGTCTCGAGTCGCATCCTGTCCTGTCAACCGAGTTTACGAGACGCTTCCGAAATTAGGGATCGAAGTATGTAGGTGTGACGTAGGAATTACAAAAAGCGCAATGGCCATGTTTCTGGATATATTAATTCCTGGCACGTATTATAATTGATTCAGTCATTCCCCGTGAATGCATCTTTCTAATTTATATAATCGTAGAATAAAAAACCCGGAACCGTTATCTGACCGGCGTTGATTGGTTTAGCGTTACAAAAACGAAATCATAAATCAATCTTGATAGATTTGATGTCATCGATGACGCGGATCATTTGCATAACATTGAATGCATTCTCCTCGAAACTTAGTTATTCAACCTTGTCCCATGCTTTTCTCAGAAGCCATGAGCTTCATCGGTCTGCCAATGATTATACTACCTTGAAACATATATGTCACTGTAAGTAGAACCAAAATTATTCAAAAAGTTTAACATTAAGAAAAGGGTAGTGAAAATTACATTATCTTCAGACTGTGGATCTTTCTGCAAAATAAAAATATTCTATTTCAATTGCAACAAACTGGAGTGAAATAGAAATTTACTTTCTTTCTTAAAATACTTAATAAGTTGAAAGTAATGTAGTAGTATTTTACATTTCGTCTCCTCCAACTGATGCAGAAAATGTTTATTTTGCACGAAGATCCACGGTCCGCTAATTACGTTTCCCAATCGTATAATAATTTTCCTTTTTTAATACGCAGATTTTGTTTCTGAAGCACAGTTGTGCGTTTATGAGTCACACTGTATAAATTAGTTCTCGACCAGGACTAACCGGAGTTGGGTAGGAGAGGGATGGACTGATGCGAGGAATTTGATTTCCTGGAAGTGATGATCCGTTGGGATTTCTCGAAAAGAGGACCCAGTCATTAAGGAATGCTCCACGGTCGAGACTATCAAATGCAGATACGTTGGATTTATGAGAGCCGTGCTGGGACCGACCAGCTTTATAAATTAGTCTCTTTGTTATAAATTATTCCAGTCCGTGTACACAGTGAAACAACAATCACTTAACCGGTTTAGCAAGGATTTAAATTTGACCGTCGAGTTATATTTGATAACATTTGATAACATTTATTTACATGCACCGCGTGCTGTAATTATTTTACTAAATGCCATTGTAAATTGAAAGCCAACGGTACAAGTATAACGAAAAAAGCATTTCCATTATTATGTACATATGCTCGGGATCAATAAATTTTTATCAAGAAATCATTCCCGAAGTTTGAATTTCAGCAAAGCTGTTTGTGTTTCGTTGATTCAATTATGACACGAAATAATATAAACGTTTATGAATTTTTCTTTATTCCTACGAATGAATACGGAATAATGATTTCACAGCAAATGAGGATCGATTAATTTCGTCAACGAGAAAGTTTGAACTACGCAGGAAAACTGATTTTTAAAAAATCTCCCTTTCCAAAAACCCAGATTTTTTAGAAACGAAATAAATGCACTCGTTCCTAGGCGAAAGAGGTACGTTAATTACAGTGGATCATATCTCCATTAGTACACGTTACATTTGATAAAAACACAGTCGCTTAACATCAAAGGATATTTCACATGCATCAACCTATCACACTTATTGGCATATTCAATCGGCAGCTGGGTGGAACTAATCAACAGGAAATTCCTTCTTGTAAATGTCATTTGCGAACCGATATTATCAAGTTTTCATCATAGAGACTATCGATAGGCAGTTGAACGCATGCATCGCGACTGAACGTCAGCACCGAGGGACAGAGAGAGAGAGAGGGAGAGAGAGAGAGAGAGACACGATATCAGGATCAAGTAGCGCCCGTAAAATCGTTGAGTATGTCGATGATCGTGCCAATGCAAAAATATGCTTCCGTTGCTGGTGACTGCAGTCGACACCTGTACGGAAGCGTACATTGAATGCCTCGCTATTAATATGCAGTCGTACGGACGATTAAACGTGGGTTCACGGCGACCCAGCCAATAATTATTTGCGGCATAGTTGCGTTGTTCCAATGCCCAAAACCGCATTCGACGCTCCATCGTCAGCTGCACGGTAGCGTCGACGCGCGATTCGACAGGTATTATTCTCTGCGAAATATTCTGGTTGCTCTTCTTCGCGCGATCAACCAACTCAAAATACACTGGTGAACTAAATTATAAAACATCCTCCGAATTTCCAGACTACTCGACATATTCAATTTTCATCGAATTTTCAATCGAATTCTTAACTTCATGCGAAACTATAGGTCTTGACCTTTTCCAATCTTGACTCAACGTCGTATTTAACCCTGGATAACAAACACAGTGAAATAGTCATTGTAAATATTAAAAATATGTAGTAGCTGTGTTCGATTACACACACTTTTTCTTATTTTGCATTATGCCAGCCCAATTGTATTATTTTTGTTTAAACTGGAAGCTTTCTATACTGAATTCGATTTAGGAGAACCTCGATAACAATATAAACGGTTTCGTTTTGCACAGAATGGTGTTTAATATAAACGCCATATTAAGCGGCCGCTCCGTTAGTGTCCCGAATGTCTTATAATATCGTAGTTTCATTATGTCATCGAATCATCGCAGTCGGTCGGTGTTTTTGTTCCCGTTCGATTCGTCGCGAGCAGTCGGTTTTATTTAGTTTCAAATATCTATATCGGCGAGCAAACGCGGAACACCGCCGCTTGATAACTATCTGATTCGATTACTTGGGAACGCGGTCGGCCGCGCAAGCCTGCGAGCGCGATTATTCTAAATGACGCGTCCGCCCCGTCGATTTCCATGATAATCGCGCGCGCGTGTCCGAATACCGGGGACGGTGGAACCAGAGAAATACGGCGAACGAGGACAATCATAAAAGCTTTTAATGATCAGTGCCCCTCATTGAAATGCTGGTTTTTTTTTTTTATCACGTGTTCAGAAATATCGGACGAGGTTCGACGAATTAAAACCGTCCCGGCCTCCGTGTTCCACCGACGTTGTTACAATTTCTTTCCGCGTAACAAATTATTTTTATCGCCACCAAACTCTCCCGATGACGCGTGCCGTAGACGGGAACTTTATAATTAATCGTTCAAGTATGTTCAACTATCCTTAACACGTTGATCCGCAGCTTACGACCTGCAGAAAATCCAACAAAACCGAAGCAATTTAATTGATGAAACTGAAACCGACAAAAATGAAATTTACCGAACTTCATGTAAAATAAAATTGTTGTTCTTTGTCTAATAATTTGTGTAAGATGGGAATACTACGTCGATGTTCCGAGCTTTCTGAAATACATTAACACGTTGACTGCCAGGCGCATTTTCCATGGTTTGCCCAAGGCGCCAACGTGAATTTTTCATTATGCGATGCATATTATGTTGAAATATTATTTGCAGCAAATAATAAAATTATTTTTGTATGTTCTATATTTCATTAATTTCTTCAAACCATTATAGTAACAATGGTATTATTAAAAAATGTATCAGTATCAATATTTACACTAATTATGTACTTTTATCATTTGCTGCGTCGCCGGTCACCGGTGGCCCCCACGGCGCTGTAGCCAAATCGAGTGCCGGTCACCGGTGACCCCCACGGCAGTCAACGTGTTAATATCAATGGATTGCGGATGTTTATGCAATTTTCCATTTTCGTAGACAAACTTTGAGAAACCGAAATCACATGAAATTTTACATTCAGTGGGAACAGCCATTGTAGATCCAAAATACATAGAAATCGTACTAAATTCTACTGTATTTTATGTTCTCGGATTTTTTGAAAATGTTTACAAGTCACAAATGCATAAAGCTCCGCACCTTATCCGTCACAAATCATAACGTTCTTGTCCACCGTAATCTGACCTTGTCTAATCAATTTCGAAATATTCGCCAGAGTCAGTGCAGCGCACGGACGTTCCCGAAGGGCTAATGAGTGGTCCGCGTTGTCGAGGTTCCGGTACTTCGGATTCGCAAATTCTCCGGCATTATGCTCGCTCTCGGACCAGTTCTCATCATCTCGTCTAATAGATGTACAATTTCGAGCCACGCCGCGCCGCATCGCTCGGACAAAGGCTCATCAACTGCCCGTCCCGCCGCACGATTTGCATACAAGGGTTGCAAAAATGACTTCAAAGGGGTGACGGCCGTTTCGCAGGCGGCCAGGCAGGCAGCCAGCCAATCTCCGGCATTACAAGTCCGCGCGCGGCTAATCCGCCCTTAACACATCCCGAAAAAAGGCTTACACTGTAAACGAGGCAATTAACAAACACCGGCCTCTAATTAGAAGGACTTTAAACCAGTACAGCCCCCTCTTTCTCCCCGGTCGCGTGATACGGGCATTTCATAAACTGCCGGCGTTACTCGATTTAACCGGAAGACTTCGTTTACCCTTTCCACCGGGCCGAGTTCACAATTGCAAACCCTCGCAGATACACCCTCGGCTGGTCCGGCAGCGGGTGTCTCCTCGGCGACGGAGAAGAGCGCCGGCAAAAAATTTCTTTAAACGCTCGCTCATTGGTTATGCGCCAATGAGCACTCAAAGAACGGAGAGGCAATCCAGCAGACACTCGTTTCTTCAGGGGGAGACGGTCCCCGCTCCGCGCCGCGTCGTCGTCCTCGTCGTCGTCTGTCACCTAAAAGAGGACCGAGAGGAAGAGAAATCTCCCGCGGAATGTCTCCCGCAGCGAGTTCGACGACGAGGTTTCCACCTCTCCTTATCGCGGCTGCACTCCAGGCAACCATTCCGCGTGTTCTCCCACGGCTTCACGGTGCCGACGACACGCAGTGCGGCGCACCCTGGCTTCCTCGAAGGGATGCTGCCAATGATATCGCTCCTGGTTCTTCCTCTGTGTGTGTGTGTGTGTGTGTGTGTGCGTTCGCCACCGTCGACGCGTTGGGGACGACGCGGTGCGGTGCGGCGCGGCGTGGCGCGGTGGCCAGAGGAGGAGGAGAGGGCAAACGTGGCACGTACTAATGCCCCGACCAGCGACTAAAACGAATGATTTGTGAGGGTGGCTTAAGCTTCGTTACCGCCGCGGCTCGCCCTCGCGGAGAGGTAAATGGAGGTGCGCTGCTAGGTGGTTGCTTTAAAAGCTACCCGTGAGAGCGAGACGGGGAGCTGCGACCCAACTACGAGAGAGAGAGAGTAGAGGAGGAAAGTCGAGTCGTCGGAAGAAAGAGTGAAGGGGAGCGGGTACACCGGTGAACGGGTATACGCGATAAAAGAGAGATCTGACGATTTTAAACCGAGGAGAGACGGAGACGGTTTTAAAGCCTGATAGGGGGCCACGGGGCTCCAGAGAGAGCAAGAGAGGGAGAGAGAGAGAGGAGTAGGACTAGAGCGAGAAGCGAAAGGTGACGCGCGGACGGAGGGAGGGAAGGTTACAGTCCCGTCTCATCTACTTGATTGCATCGCCCGGATTACAGCCAGGCTTTAACGCATCCCCCTCGGGACGCCTAGCGTGAAAACAAAAAGAGAACCCGACCGAGACACGAAAGGAGAAGGTAGGAAAAAAGAGGAGAGGCCGACGAACGGCTTCTTCTTCTTCTTCTTCTTCTTCTTCTTCTTCTTCTTCTTCTTCCCTAGGTTCTCCGCGCCACTGCAGCGGCGGCGGCGGCTGCTTCGGGTGAAATTCCCCGAGAATAATTTTCACTTCCACCTTCAACGCCATCCTTACCCACCTTTGCCCCTCTTCGTCTTTTTTCCTGACTCCCCCGCGCTCCCTCGCTCATTCGGTTCTTCTTCTTGTCCGCTGGTGTCGTTATCCCCTTTGAATCTCAGGGCTAAACCTTTTTTCCCGAACGGTAAGCAAAATCAGCTGCACGCGAAATCTTGCGGGCGATGCTAATATAATATGTTCGTTCCCGAGAAAGCTCTTTTCTTCTCGCCCTTTCCCCTAGCGAGATGAAAGCCATCTTCTTCGTCTCTCTCTCTCTCTCTCTCTCTCTCTCTCTCTCTCTCCCCTTTTCTCTCTGTATGGCCATCGGCTCGAGTCCGAGGAAGTTTCGAAGTGAATTAATTTTTACTGACCAGCCCCGGCCAGCCGACTACCATCAGTTCACTCTCGAACTTCGCCGCGCCACGAGGCCGTTTAAATACCCCCGAATTTCAATTTATCTGTCACGGCCATATGTTTTAATTGTTCTCCTGTTCTCCATCGAACTGTTAGTTGACAGACACGCGTTCGGTTAACTTTCCGCGATTTAACGGGTCGAATGCGCACCAAGCAGCTGGTGTGAACAGGTTAAATTACACGTTGTTTCAATTATCGTGGCTCGCGTTCTTAGCGGCGACGACTCGCCGGGGAAATATTGAATAATAGAGTCGCGCGCGCGTATGTTATTTTTACTTGTTCACAAACGCGAACGTTCCGAGGAAATATAAATTAAATTTGCCGGTTTTAGTGGGTCTTTTGCTAGAACAAAATTATTCTGACTATTCCGGGTTTGTTAAATTTTGTCCGAATTCCTATTAATGCGTGGTTCGTATACCGTTTATCAGACTGGGGATTTTTGTGCAAAATTGTGAGCATTTATTGCGAGATATAGGAGCTGTATTTATTTTCATTCTCAAATTCTTGGAATCTTTCCTCGGTTTCATATTTGTCGTAAGTTTGATATAAATCCGCAGTCTAGTGACCATTGAGTAAATACACAATGGATTACACAATTCCGACAATGGACTTGGACAATTCTTATTTTACATAAAGATCCGCAGTCGACTGATTGTTTTAACCTGCGCCACGTTTGCATTAAAGGACTATAAGATTATAAGTGATAATAATATATAAACTTTTCCGTACACCGAGTAGATGGTTAATTGCTTGTTGCACGTATCAATTAAGTAATCATCGTGTACAGTCGGACACACCGAACGCGAATGGAACATTTCTGCAGAGAATCGACATTTTCACGTTCCCATTCTAGATTTATGCATTCGACCATTCGCGGAATTATAACCGAAGTGTTTCCAGCGTGTGCTCTGGTTCGTGCAAATCTGCCCTCTGTTTACGATCAGGAGCAAAGATTAAAACATTGTGTCCGTGCCAAGTAGGACGACATGCGCCGCACAATGTCGCACATGCGAGCAACAGTCTTGCTCGTTCTCCTTCGGATTCCGATGATAACAAGAGTTCGATTGTCGTAGCAGACAGACTCTCGCAATTGTATCGCAATATATATCTGCGCATTCATTTGCGTGCAACAAATTAATTCGATTAGCATTACACGAGTCGATTGTGTTAACTAGGAATAAATAAGAGCGGACCAACCTGTACAAACCAGGTGTGCGAACTGTACGTACGTGTACAACCGCTAATAGAATATCAGTGCGCAACGGTAACATTATTAGTGTACATACACGGTTCATAAAATGGTTACATACATCAAAGATGAAAGATTAAAATTTACAACTGTACATTCGATTCGAAACGTAGAATTATAGACGTAGAATTACTAATATGCGATACTATAATAGTTGAAATTATTCAATTAATATATTCGATACGAAATATAACTTTTAATTCCGCGACGTTTATCATCCAGGCCTTGGCGACATATATAGAGAAATCACTGTGCAACTGTTTGTGTACGGCGAATACATGGCAGACTGCGTCTCCAACACATCGGTGGGTAAAATCGTGTTAAGGTCGTCAAGTTAGGTGAATGATTGACCTGTATAATTTGTACGAGAGGCGGCCAGTATTCTCTGGTCGATAACCCGATACACCATTCCTCGATGTCATTCTGTAAGCGAGTTCGAATTCCGAAGGAAATGCCAAGGATCGGTCGTTGCAAGTTTAGGAACAGCTGCGCCTGCATCCAACCTAACAACTGGATGAAAGCTTCTGCCAGAACTTAAATACATATATCATGTTCTAACGGGATGATGCACGTGCTTAATTTTATATAAGTGTCTGCCATCGTTCGATTTTATGATGGCCGTTGAATTTTATACGCCGTGTGTTGTTTGTTCGAACTTACAAGGAAAGTTGAGGAAAGTCGTACAAAAAATCTCGAAACTGTGCGTACCATTACAGTACATCGACCGTAATGTGCCATAATTCGGTTTTAAAGACATGCAGAATTTTCTTTTACGCGAAATATCGAAAATAAAGTGAAAGCTTAACAAATTTATGGTTTTTGAGACGTCTCTCACCCCCATTGTCATATCTAAAAATTTGAAGTAGCCACCCAATTTTTTAAATGTGTTATTTAATTTTAAAGTGTTCTTCCCAATACTGAAATTTTCTCAAATTTCAAAGTAGTATTTGAGTAGTATTGATATATTGCTTTATCGTAGATAAAATCGGTTAATTGATTGTAAACCAATGGCAAAGAAGCTACTGTAGAAGCAAGTACTCGTTTAATTTAAATGATTAATTTCAACATTTTCAATCGCGTCGTTTATTTTCTCCTAGAAATCAATTTTCGTTTTAATATAACGGTAAACAAACCATTATAGCGCCGCCGTGTGTATAGAACTATAATAACAGCTTGTAAACGCCAAATTGAAGTTAAATATACCTCTAAGCGGTTCATGTTCGCGGAACTCTTCTCAAACAAGGAAGGTTCTAACAGCAAGCGTTTTCCATGATAACCACTTGTTTTGGGATAAATAATTGCGGTTTCAACTTTTACACCACGAATTTTAATCGTGTGAAACTTTCAGTTGCACCGACTGAAACTTCATTTAGCTTGCCACCACGTTTAATTCCTTTAGAAAAGTGTGCTTCGACGAACGGTATACTATATTATTACTATAAAATTATAGAACATTATTATTTGACATTTATAATCAGCTGCTTCAGCACTTTGGACTTGTTCTTTCTGACGCACCACTAAAAATTACTATAATTCAAAGAATTTCTACGTTACTAAATATGGAAAAAGAAAAATATAGAGAGAATGGAAAAGGTCGTATGTAACGAAATATTCAAAATTAATAATGAATGGACAGGTGTAGAATGCTGAACTTCTGTAGCCAAAATGGCTGCGAGCGCATATGGTTAAAATTTCATTATCATTTGGTGGGATGGCAGGATGGGTCAGCTGCTAGGTCACCGTACTAGCAAGTCTCGATCAGCCCCTCGACAGACCTTTTCAACAAGGCTCACTTACACAATGCCACTCTCCTCACTCTTTTATAGCTTTGACTCCTCGCATGAATCGCAAACTTCGAAGTTTAGCTCGTGCTCGCGGAAGACCTACTTGGACTGGACTGACCTAACACGATCACTGTGAGAGACTTTGTGTCCTCTTCGCTAGATGCTGTTGGGTATTTTTTAAACCTCGAATAACACCTGCTGTACTGATCAAAGTAGCAAAGGATATCAATTTAACACTCCATACAATTTTAATGTTTAATTACCCAGGTGGATTCTGATACAACTGTTTTCTTTAGAATGCTGTAAAATGGCAAACTGCAAATGTAGAACTGTCACATTTTCTTAAGAACTGTTACTAATTAATACTTTATTTAAAGCTACTCCAAAAGTCCAAAATTGTATGGTTGAATATTTAAAAAGTGATCGTCCTTTCAAAACTGTCCGAATATTATTGTGATTGATGACGGCTTTAGCAATCGTCCATCATTAGCATAAGCCAAATACAAGCCTAATTTTTCTAGGCAGACAAATCTGCAAGAAGGACGTCGAAAGGCGACCAAAGATATGGCGGCGCGCATAACGCCCGGTTGTTGTGGCTACCATTGCAGAGCAATTCGAGGAGCTCGTTCGCCGGCTGTATTCATAGCTGAAATCACAGGGAGCGAAGGTGGCATTATGCGCGCAACAACGCGTATAATCATTCCTCGGAATCAGTACGTTTCTGTGTTCAATGTCCTGTGATAAAAATGCGAGGGATCGATCGGTCGCAGGTTCAGCAACAGCTGTGGCTTCGTTTCAGGCTGCCCTAACAGCTGGTGCCGAACCTCTCGCGTGTAGGCACGTGCACGACCGTGTTCGGCTCCTTATGCGCGTTTATGGCAGATGGCGAGCCGATCGTCGTGAAATGCTCCCAGCTCTCGATGCTTTCGCCGGGTTCGATGTCTTGCCGGTGGTAACGCGAACCGGCATAAAGTACAAACCACGTTACGATACATAATTCGGCCCCGATGCATAATTCGGCAAGCATTCGGCTACCGCGCTTC
>CM052118.1:9838853-9856474 GCA_028454245.1 Halictus quadricinctus | reverse complement strand
CGAGTGTATCAAGAAATTTGAATAATAAAACGCAAATATTTTTGTAACACGTCAGTCGTGCTTCTTAGCTCGTATAAATAATTTTGAGATTGTGGTCCTGGTGTACTTTGTGTACGGATTTTTGTGACTGTACTCGTAACGGAACAATTGCCCACTGCAAATTGGCTATAGAAAAATACTTCTGTTCTTTGTTTCGTGGCACTTTATCGATGCGCCATGAAATGTTGAAACCTCATTTGCCAGACTAGGCAGCTAGTCTGGAAAATGGCGCTGCGTGCCGCATGATCATTGCTTTGTCATTCACCCTGTGTTGGGGTCATAGTAGACGATGAGAAGGCAACATAGAAAATGGCCAGGGCGAGCGGCTGTAAGATATAATCTGGCACTTTCGGTTTGATTACCAATCCTGTTTTCGAGCCAAGAAAAGCTACAGAGAGCCACAGTTGAACACGCCCGCTCTAGAAATGGTTATTGCCAGAAACTAGCTAGTTATCGAACGACCAATCACAACGCTTGTTGTCCTCGCTGCTCGTCTGCTAGTGTCCTCCCTAAAAACTTCTGATTAAAATAAGACCAAGCATATTTGCTTATACAATAAACGCCTCGATAGAACCTCGATTATCCGATCCGAAGATATCTCAGTTCTCTATTATCCACTACATAAATAATTCGATCTAAAACGATTCATATTGTGGAACACTATTTATTATACAAATAGATAAACATTTAATCTAGCACTGTAGCTAGGCAACTGAAATACGATCCAAATTGTGACGTGTTCGGCGTCATTTCAGTGACAAAAATGTCACAAGTATGTTGGTAAACGTTTCATAAACAAAGAATTAAGAATAAAAAAGTCTTGTCACTGAATTAGTATTGAATTATACGTACATACAATGAATTCTTGATATATGTCAACACCACGGGTCTTGTCAGCGTCGTGTATCGTCCAGGAGATATACCCGAGCCGTGTTATGTTTACACTCCTCGGCGACCGAGACGTTTATCATGCAGGCCTTGGCGACATATATAGAGAACTCCCTGTATATCGAGACATTACTGTAATCCATGCAGGCTTGAAGTATTCCTGCGTTCACTTAAAGGGTTCCGACTTATCGAGATTTCTTTTCTGGCTGTTAATCAAGTCGTCCAATATCGAGGGACCTTTATCGCGCAGCGATCTTTCGTTTGTCATCGCGTCAACAGCCGATAGAGTCGCTGGTGGCAAACTCCGGTGGCTACTTTTCGAAAAAGTTAAATAGCTTTTTTGCTACACGACTGTATTATCGGGCTTATCTCGGCGAGGATTTCGAGTTCAAAGGGAAGGGCATCGTTAATCTTGGAGAAGCCGGATTGGGGTTAGCCGCGGGATGAAGGTGAAGGTCGAAATCTCGGATCGACGGTGGAACACACCGTTCACGGAAAATCGCCTAATTTTCACAGGATACCAGCGGTCTCCGATCCTTCCCTTATCTTATCTCTGGTTCGATGGGACGCGACGGGGTCCTTCCGTCGTCGTGGAAAACGTTACCGCCTCTGCGCGCTCGTCGGGATACCGTCATCTTCAAAGACCAGAGATAATCACTGAAATTACAAGAGATGTCTGCGTGACCGCGCAGGTGTCTAATTGTCTGCGGTCGCGGCCAACTTGCAGACTGATGCGCGGTGCGCTCGAGTAAACCTGTCATCTGCAGCTTCGTCAGCCGCACAGATTCCCGGGAAAAATTAGACCGGGCTACGTCGACATCCCTCCCGAGGGAATGCACGTTTTTTGTGGTCCCACGATCTGATTTTACCCCCTCGTGGATTTAAGTCGCGTTTGTTGCAGCTGAACGTTCCTCGACGCCATTATCGCGCAGCCTTTGTGCTCGAATGATGGCTGTGTGCTAAAAGTTAATATATCCAGCGGCGAACATAAAAAGATTAAGAATGATAATAACGATACCGTCCACAGTTTTCGCAAACTGGGATTTTATTTCGAAGCAGCAATAAAGTTTTGGTAGGACAAGTGTGCTCGTATACATTTGAATGAGCACAGTGATCTTTTTCTCGCTAAAAATTATATAAATTTTTTAAATTTTATAAAATTAACATTGACTAATGGAACAATGACCTTAAATATCTACATCCCACAAAATAATGGAAACAAGAAAATTGCGAAAGGGGATAGAAAATTAGAACAATGAAACAAGTGAAAGAACTAGGTAGGCAAAAAAGTAAGTTCAGTTTAACATTCTTGTGATTGCAATTTTTCTATCGAAGATTAAATTCGATACTTTATGGGAGCTCCGTTATTAATTTGTGCACATGTTGTATTGACACATTAAAATCTTCTCTTTGATTTCTCTTCTTGAATATTAAGCTGTACCAATTCGTGTTTGCATAAACATCGTCAATCTACTTGTCAGTCACATGTACAGAATCAATGAATTATTCGACCGCCTGATGACTTTCACCGGAATAGTGAATGCATCGATCTGTCATTCAATGACGTTTGCAATTGACGAACATGACACAGTGAGCCTACAAAATTAGTTCTCTGAAGATCGACGTTGCTGGTGGATGCGGAACTCGATCGGGTCTTAAAATGTAAATTACACGAACATATTTGCCAGATATTTTGCTTTGATTTATGTTCAAAGGATGAAAGTAGCTGTATATCATAAGCACGATCATAAGTATCATTAAAACGATTTATTCATCATACCAGTTGAAAGGGGGTCATACTTAGTTAACAATCTGAAAAAGTAGACGAAACTAATTTCAAAGTGAAACTGATAGAAGTCGAAATTGAGGCAGAGAGCCACGAACCACAGATTTACGTTGGCTTTGCATTACCCCGAACTGCGACCGGAGGTGTAAATTTCGCGGCGTCCGAAAAAATGTTGCAAATTCGCCATGTTTTCTGCAGAAACTGTACCCGGTGCGGTGGAATGTTCGCATTATCTCCGTGACTTCTCTCGAGTTGGAGTTCACAGTTTCCCGGAGGTTTCACTCTGTGCCGGTGCTAATGCCAGTCTGTGGCGAGTATTTAACGAGTCTGAACTCCACATTGTTTTCGGGATGTCTGAAAGCATTAATTATTATACTTTACGGGATCTATGCGAAAATTTCGTTTATTCGGTCGCGGTTTAATTGTTTATTCAAACGGTTACGGTTCGTTTGCACCGGCCTGTCGATCGACGAGCTTAATATTCGAACCGAGTGGGAACGCTTCGAGGATCAGAAGCATGCAAAATTTTTAATAAATGTCGCGGTTGATAGGCAACAACGACGCGATCCCCCGCGTCCCTTGTTAACCTCGTCTCGCGGGCCGAACGGATAGAGAAAAGCGACGCGCGAACGTCGAATGCGTCAGAAGCGATTCAATTGAAATTTTTCGTATATAGAGGTAAAGTACGTCTTTCGCGGTTTCTCGGAGATATTGACGGGGGAAGAAGCTTAAGTCGTCAAGTTTCGAAAGGATCAATAACGTTTGGCACGTGAGCAGATGATATTCGGGATTTTTGACGGTATTCTTTCGTCTGGCCTAGATTCCACTCGTCTTTCACTTTATTATCCACACTTCGATTGTACAAGTGACGTCTGAGGCTACTATGTTAGAGACCGGGAGGCAATAAGGTGCATTTGGCCTTATTAAATGCACTGGATATATCATGCTTCACCTCTGTGCTCACTTTACCAAACGGGGTATCGAATGGATGTTGATATCACTGACGGGATATCTTTATTGACATTCGATCACAATGACTATTTGCGGATCTCTGTGGAAACGCAGCGGCTATGCAAGATACCTGGCAAGTCATATTAGCAGGTAATAATTGATTCCTCGGTTAGGAACAAATTCGGCTCGGTCTGCGGTGTGCAATATTATCTGTGGAACAGATGATGGAAATTATATAGCTTTTACTCATTCACTTAGAACGATATATTAATTAATAGAAATTACGTACGAGTATAGAACAAGTGTAGTATTATAATAGTAATAGTAATAGTATATACAATAATATGATAATATATAGAACTATTTTACTATGATACGATGAAGAAAAAGAGTTGTTGAATTGAAAATAAAATAAAAAGATTGTGAAAGTTAGTAGAAATTTCTTTCGGTTCAATTTCAGTTTCCTTGAATGAAATCTTGAAAACAAAAATTCATCCAACTGTACACGCAACTGCGTCATTACGGGGTTCTATGATTTTCCAAGAAATAAAACTTTTTTTTATACCTTGCAACAGTTGTATCAATATGCAAGCTGGAGCACCAGAAAATCGAAACAATCGAACGCTCGCATCCAAATCAATCACGAACAATTTCATACGTATTTTGCATACGATCGTTTATCAAGTGTACCTACATTTAGCTAAATCCCGACAAAACATGTTCGAACATTCGTTCGAAAACAACGCGTCATATTTCAACATTATATTGTACACTTTTCGTCCATGTACCTACCGCCTCTTTTTATATATTTTTGAGTTAGTCGAGAGCGCGTATATTCGACAAACATTCGAGCTCGATTTAACAAGGTTCTAGCTGAACAAATTTTAAAATTTCCAACTGATTTTTTCGCGTTCAGCTTGCGCCACGGTTCCCGATGAAACCTCGTATGTATATGTATGTAGATATCAGAAAATATATGGCATTAATAATGTCCACCGACGGAGAGTTATGGGGTTCAAAGAGATAGCAGATTTGCATATAAATAGTACTTTCTTGGTAACAAATTTTAAGTAAATGGACACCGAATAAAATAATTGTATTCGAAAGAGTTACTGCAAGACCATCCAAGCTACAGTGTTATCCTCAATAAGAAAAATATAAGACAGAAATTATCTTATCAGTTTTCATTTTTAAGAAACTGTAATTAATCAATCTATACTAAAATGTTGAGCAACATAAAATTCTGTATAAATATCAAGAAACCACATTACTTATGGGTACTTCTAATAAGTGGGTTTATTAACATTTAAATGACAAAACAAAATGTTTGAATTATTCCGTCTGAACGATTACGTGCTTCGTTCGTCGTATTTCATGCCAGGGAAGCTGTTGTACCATTGTGCGAAAGATGAAAATATATGTACAACGAGAAAGTTACACAATGTAACCTCAAATGTACAATCATACCGAATCATCAATATCGAGCTTATGGTAGGAAAACAGGCAAGCAGATTCTGACATCGGGCAGCAGAGCTACACGGTAACCTAGATTTCGCGTGATCACGCCGCAAAAACTTTCCGTGTTTAATCTGCCATCGTTTTGTTTGCGTCTGTAATAATAAATATTAATACATTCGGCAAATAACAGATTACGGATGAATAATTTACTGTGCCCCAGATAGAGAACGGTGACGTAGAATAGATCAATGCTGCGATAAATGATCCAGGGAACACCGGATATCCCGAATTCCAAATGTGAAATAACAAAAAAAAAAGAGCGAAACTTTTATGAAAGTTTTATTCGGACGTGTTTCGGGGAAAATGTAGTTCGTTAGGATCATATATACCAGAAGCATATATACTAAGCATAAGTACAAAGCGAAGTATATACTTCGTTATAGCATATATCTACATATATACTTAGAGAAAAAAAATATTCATAACTTCTTTCAGGCGAATTGAACTCTAGCATCACTTTGTTACTCGTGTAAAGCACTCGTAAATAGACTGCGGATTTAAACAAAATTGAATTCATTTAATTAATCTAATTATCAATGAAATGAATTAATTTCAAAATTTGGAGAAGCGATAGTCTTGTTAGGCCCGGTTTTCGATTAATTATCGTTTCGTTTACTGTGAAAGACATTGTCACTATAATAAACTGTCACAAAATAAACTGGAATAAAAATATTCTGACCGAAAGTTTCAGGAGTGAAACTCGATTCAGGTTTCAACTTTAATTTTTAATGAAAAGGTAGCATTGAGTATTTCCACTAGGACAATTACACCGTCTAAGTAATTGTGTGCGCAACTAATTAGCTCCGTTTCATTTCATTTTTCTGGCTTATTTTATATCGAAAGAATTGCTTCATAAATCTTTATTTTCTATTAATTTGTACGCGTCCATCAGTCATTTTAGTTCTTCTCTTTTTACGGTATTATTAAGAAGATAATAAATGAGGTAACAGCTGGTAAACATTGCATAAAATTATAATTAGATTATCATAATGCTGCCTAGAGTTTGTCATAATCTTGTTTCATTTTATACAGGTGATGAATATATAGAATGGGTGAAAATGAAAAATTTCCTAATTCGTTCAATAGAATTCTCTAGTTGCCAAGTATTACCAAATCATATAATGCTGCGTAAAATTTAAAATACTTTTAAATTCCAAAATGTCAGGAAAATATTGAAATTAAAACTTTCAATAATTTCGTAATCGATCCATCGAAGAGGCATCGAATTAATTTCTACAGTTAATGATTGAAAAATTGAAAAGAGATCGATGCGAAAGAAAAAGTTGCAATATTGCTTATCCAGGATAACCGAAAGCCATTAAGCGATCCGTTCACAAAGGAAGAACATTTCACTGAAGAAGAAATCCCGTCAATCAAACGGGGGCTTTCGGTCTACAAATTTTCCATAAATACATCCAGTCGCATATTCGAAAGCTATTTTTCACGCGAACACACTGCAGGCCATCCATTATATTTTCCCCGAGCTTTCAAGAAGCATCAAAGAATTTTTAGAAAATCGACTGGGCGGTGTGGGACGGTGCTCACGGTCGATGGAATCGATTGTATGGCGTCCGGGCCTGATGTAATAACCAACCGGAAACGATAACGCCCGTAAACTTATAACGGGCGAGCTGCGTGTTTTCCTCGATGTCATCCTGCGGGTTTAACTTTCTGAGGCAGCAAACAACCCATATTTCCCAACTAAAAGCACGTTCACAACTTTTTCGTCCCTTTTGTTTCGCCAGCTCTCCAAGTAAGGACCAATCGAATCGGCTTGAACTGTTTCCTTTTTTCTTAGGCCTTTTAAAGTCCCGTTGCTTGCATTCAAATATGTACAACAAACGGAGAAAAATAAAGGAATACAATCAGAATTGATAAAGGGAATTTTAGAGCGACGATAGTTCGATTGTTAACACGCTACAAAAATTCACTTTGCCATTGAAATCTGACTAAAATAAACAACAGACTGCAAATCTCCATTGTAATTTTTTTCTTCGTTTAATAATTTTAATAACTTGACAATAATGCTTTCCAATTTTCACCTACTCATTTTTTTTCACAAATTCATTGATTATTATTCGATTAACATATTTACGTGTTCAATAAGCTTATTATGAAACAATCATTTTCTTATTCAAACAAGCAAAGTAATCACAGAAAAATGGAAGAAGATAAACGGAGTTAACAAAGAAAATTTTTAGCAAAAAATATTTTGATTGTAAATCTGTTATGCAATTCACTTTGAACGTTATATGGCCTATAAATAAATAACAATAATAATACAATCCACTTTGACATTGAAAACTGCACGAACTGAGAAAGTAGAGATATTAATGATATCAGTAATTATTATCCGATTAACATATTTGCGTGTAAGCAATGCTCGTTATGCAGTAATCATTTTCTTATACTGTAGGAAAAACTGAACCCTGAAATGATGGATGATGTAGAACGAATGCAGAATTCGGTTGACAGAACACAATATACGTCATAAACACACCAATGTATCATCCAAGTTTCAATACAGTGAATTCTCGATATATGTCAACAACACGGATCTTGCCAACGACATATATCGTCCAGGAGACATACCCAAGTCGTGTTTTGGTTACACTCCCAATCCTCTCGTGCTTCGCGGCCCGTTAGAGGGTATACTCCACGGTAGTGGGGATAATTCCGCGACATTTATCATCCGGGCCTTGGCGACATATATAGAGAAAATACTGTATTTTGATCGTTTATTTAAGAGAAGTAAGTAAAGATAGTTTTACAGCATACGTGTAAACAGTACTTTAATTTCTATAAAAATAGAAAACTACCACACGTGCCACGTACAAGATAAATATAAATATATGAAATAAATAAAAAAATGTCATCTTGTCATGTGTATAAGGCAACACGTGCCAGTCACGTCCAGTGCTCGGTAGCTTTGGCGTTGAAAATGTGTCAGGAAATCTAGCCTGTGTTCGAGCGTGTGTATTCCATTAGCAGAAGCGTGGTCTCAGTTGACACCACGCGCTATTCAAGTCTGCACGCAGTCTGAAACGTCAGCCAAGCGAGCGATTAGGATCGCGGTAGATCGATCTGACACTCCTGACCGAGTTTTCCTCTTTACGGGCTGGAAGGCTGCCGGGACGAAGAAATGTGAAAGCTGATTCCGCCCCCTGCACCGTAAATCACCACCGGCGGATATATAAAAGCGATTATTGAAAGTTCGCTAATGCGATTTTCCTGCCCGTCTGCCCCGGGAATTGCTGCACTGGGCATCAGTCGACGGCTGGTCAGATATAATGGATTGATTAGCGAAACACCCTAATTACACGGATGCCATTATTTACATACACGCCGCTATCAAATTCTACGCTACGTGATGTTGACAGGGACGCCGTACAGTCTGTTTAGCGAATACCTGTGCGCCAAAATTTCCACCTGGGCAACTGTACAACAGTTGAAACAAATGTGAAAAATAATTCTTTTAAATTATTGAAAAGGAAATTATAGAAACCGTATAATTTAAATACCGTGTTACTCGAGGATTAGCTTTCTTAATCATGTTATACGTGTGATCTTAATATCGTGTTATTCAAGGGTTGCCTACATCTTTATCCTCCTTTTACGATATGGGAATTAATAGTGACAACTTTCAAAGCATTGTTTAGAATTTAATCCTTCTCGCTATAACCTGCTGTAAGATTTAATAGCCTCGTTATTTAATGATTTGCTTCATCGTTGGATTACATTTCATTATT
This sequence comes from Halictus quadricinctus, assembly GCA_028454245.1. Classification (NCBI taxonomy): domain Eukaryota; kingdom Metazoa; phylum Arthropoda; class Insecta; order Hymenoptera; family Halictidae; genus Halictus; species Halictus quadricinctus. Next base: position 9,847,543 of record CM052118.1, on the reverse strand, counting down.
TATTCGTGCCATACTGAATTAAGATCACTGAAACTTTTGTACAAACGATATTAAATATTTTATTATTAGACTGCGGAAGTTCATGCAGGCACCACATGCAGCGCATACGCGAAGTATATGCAACATGTATGGGAAAACGTGCACTTTGGCGAACAAGGAAAAATTCGTATAATTCTGTTTAATTTATGCGTTCAACAGTAAAGTAACGCAAGATAACACATAAATTTTAACTTATAAAATTGTAACATTGATAAAGTGTAGTGTACTTGTTTAGTTAAAACTTCTGAATAATTGTATTAGTGCGATGTATAAACTATTTTACTATGATACATTTATTATATACATTTATTATTAATAGTTAACTGATTCCAGGAGAGCTGTTACTCAGTCAAAGACACACTGAATTGCAGTTCGTAACAATTTTATTGCATGAGAAAAATGGTGAGTCGAAAAGGTTTCATTGAAAGCACCACAATCAAATTCACCTGCTGCTTCGACTTTTTCGCTTAGAGTAACCTTCGATGACGCGAAACATCACGAACGTCAGTGTGCTGTGCACCCGGCTATCGGTGGATATAAAAGTGGTCACTGAAACTTCACTAACGCGATTTTTTGTATCGCCTCAATGGATTTTCCATTTCGCAATAAGCTAACTGTAGGATCAATTCTCTATTGAGATATAGTAGATTCAATTACCGCTGTTTGTTTCACTTGTTGTTGCGTTTATATTCTCTTCTAAATTAAAAACTCACATTCACGATACTTCTATTATCGAATATGACATTATTCTATTAATAACAACGCTGATTGCTCTCTCACAAAAATTGGGTGAAATCGATGCGATTCATTTGATAAAACTAAAATCGAGAGGATAAGATTTCAGGTGTTCATTACTTTCTCAATCGTCTTACATTTCACAGACCACGAGGAATTTCGACACACTCTATGTATCTGTGACCGCAGAAATGAATTTTTAAATTTCAATAAATAATTCGATTATCCAAATATGGATGATGTGGCAGTGAACGTGTCAAACACTATTTCGTGTAAATAAATTTGTAGTGTATCTGTGTCTATTTCCAATTCAATATATTGATGTCATTTATGTATTTTTAATTAGTCTGGGCTCGTTCGAATTTCCTCTATGATTTCTGACTTTTATGCCAACTTTCACCTGCATTAAGCGTTACGTTCCCTTCAAAGCTTTAATTTTTATATTTGTCATTCCTATTTTCGCGATATTAGCTTTTGAAAATATCGAGCAGTCAGAAGTTAATTAACTCCATGTCCGCTGTGCCACAATTTCGTGTACACGTTGCAAAGAAATATGTACGTTCGTTTATTACATTTCTTCCACTTGAAGTATCCATATCTGCGAGACTTTTTCGTTGTTCGGTAATGTCGAAAAAGTATTGTATGCAGCGCTGCATAAAACTGCATTCACGTAACACGGTAGGATTCTAACACGGGCACAGAATTGAGGAAACCCGGTACACAACAAGTGCATGTTCACCGAAAGAAGTAAAGTGTAAGAGAGGACTCCGCAAAAATGCGTCGGTCTATTATTACGAAATACATAAAGATCTCTCGAGAATGAGTAAACGAGCAAAAATAGCAGACATCTTGAAAAGAAGTATAGCAGAAAAATAAGGATGCTGCAGAGAGAATCTCGAGATGGATAAGTTCGCAACGAACAAAACGATCCCGTTTAATTGTGCTCGAAGGTAACAAAAACTGGCCCAGTGACAAACCCTTTTCCATTTCGAATGATTTCTTTTGCGAAACTCCGTTACGAAACGTTAAAAGTGACACTTTTGAATAAGCAATGAGATAAGGAAGAGATTTAAATAAGCAATTAAACTATGCCTGCCTATACTTTCAATTATTTTCAGTAAAATTTTTATAAGCAGAACACAAAATGTGGAGGCATCTCTCGCAAAATTACCTTAATTTGGAGCAAGCTGAGAATGCAACCGAAGAAGATCTGATCCAAGTAAGGGTGAAATCCCTCGATACGAACTTCAGACGGTCTATTTTCGAGGCTGGCGGATAGAAGATGAAAATTCAACGTGGAGCTTCCGGAGAAAATTGAAGCCGAGGGAAAGCGTGGCATCCGGTTGATCAGAATCGGTTCGATTGATTTGTTATTCGCCCTCTAATTTCTCTGGCAGGATGCGGTATCTTGGTGCGACACGGAACACCGGGAGAAAACCCGATTGGCGTCGACGCCGTCAATCACGTCGCGACGCGTCGCGCCGCCGTGCGCCGGGTCAAATAAAAATGCGATTGTTCAGACTTGGGCTAACGTAATTTCGCGAACCGAGGCGATACCTCGACCCGTTATCTCCGCTTCGATTACCTGTCAACGATGACCTCTCAATAAAGGGGATAATGGCGAACGGTTATCGTGAAAGGATGGCGAACGCGTCGACGAAATGCACGAGTTTATTCGACGTGGCGTGGCGTGGCATGGCGGCGGACGAAGAGGAACGTTGTGCTCAGCCATAAGTACGCGGAAGACGGAAGATGAGGGTTATAGCCTGCATTAAACATACATATTCATGCATTCTTCGGGCTGAGTTCAAAGCGATGAAAAAGTTCGGCGTTGAATTAAACATAATGTTTCCTTTGCAGAGAAGCGTCAAAGTCCACACGAAATACTCCCATTGGGAAAATTGATCGTGAACGGCGCTATTACGTGTCATTTTTTTATGAGCTATAGCACCGCTCTCCTTTGGTACGTTCGAGAATTGCCGATGGCTCCGAGGAAGTAAGATAATTCAATCTTTTGCATTAGAAGTACCGGATGAGAATAGAATGTTTGCCGTTTATCGGAAACACGGGTAGTGTTAGCGTTTTTTGCGTGGAACGAGTCATACGAGTACTTGGGAGAAACATTGTTTATGGTAATTATATCTTCAGTTTGTGTTATCAATTCGTTAAGACTCATTACGAGAACATCCATAACAGAACTATGCTTCGTTTATCAGGAGAAATTGACGTAAAATCTTTGACAAAGTGTGCCACCAGTAATTCCTTTTCGCTTTAATTAATTAAATGTCTGCTATAAAAACGTAAACATTGTTCTAAATAACCTGACACATTTTCCTGATCACAAGTGTCTCACTAGATCGCTACTGATTTGATGGAAAAGAGATAATGAATAAGAATATTTAATTACAAAGTGGAAATTAATTTAGAAATAATGAGAATATTTAATCTAATTAATAAAAGATTGGAGGACGATCTGATGATAACTGCATCCGGCGAAAACAAAAGTTAAGTTCAACTGTAGAAAGGTTGCACAGTTTCACTTTGAAATTTAAAAAAAGACGCAGGGTAAAGGGAGCACTGCGTGTTTTCTATAAAATGTAATTAAATTTTGCCAAGAGTACTTCATCAAACGAAGTGGCTTCGTTTCAGAAATAGGCCACCAAATAGTTTTGCAGGAAATTGATAGGCAGAGGAACGGCTTAACTCCTCCATACTAATAATTTCCGCAAGCTCGCGAAGATAGAATTTGCACTGCGATAAAGTTCTGCCTCCACGGAAATAGCACCACCTTGAACTGTATTTACTTGCAAATTATGAGGAAAACAGAGAACTGAAAATTTCATTTCCCTCATAATAAATAATTCTTGCACGTAGACCGGAATATTGGCACGTTCGTTCTATAATTATTTCTTGGATCAACCGAAAAATTTGTCCGTTCTAATTTTAACCACTTCTTAGTTTCCCTGAATCAATGTTTTCGAGCATATTTAATTGCCGGCTATTTATCTCTGTTGTAACAACAGATTGCTTACTTTCGATCATTACAAAATTTTTCAAAGTTTTCACAAAAATTATGAAACTAGAGGCTCCTACCTCTAAAATAAGTCCAAATTTACCTCGTGGTAGTGGGGATAATTCCGCGACGTTTATCATCCAGGCCTTGGTGACATATATAGAGAAATCAGTATATAAATATTCAAAAACCCCATAAAATCACTCTTTATAAAATCTCTATTCGAAATCACTATATAAATTTTCTTTCGGAATTATAGTTACAAATTTGAGAAGATAAATAAAGGCGGTCACTAACAAAGAGTGAAATTCCTTGTTGGAACATTTCTGAATAAGACCAAAGTGACTTTTCTTTGTTCAAGAAATTTCTTCATTTTAGTAGGAATAGTTACTTCGATAAGTGTTGAATGAAGCAAAATCTCTTTCGCCGCAGAGATCGATGCTCGAGCAATGTCACGCCGAATTGAATATCGAACTGAACAGTCGATCGGTGGCTATGGCGGTATCAATTTTTCTCTGGCAGGCATGGGAGTCGCCGTTTCCCGCGCTACAACGTGGAAAAACTGATTGTGTCGCAACTGTCAATCACGAGCGGCGGACATAAAAGCGATTACCGAAACATCACTAATGTAATTTTCCCGGCGAGCAATCTAGCCTTTACGGTGTATCAGCGACGTCGCTGACTCTTGCTTCGCTTTGCTCAAACGGTGTTTGAGGATACATTGAGTTCGTCGTATCAGAACGCGGGACAGACGAGCCAGAAAGTCAAAAGGAGGATACAAATCAATTGATTTCTGTTTCCGATGTGAACGACACCGCGAGCCACGTATCCCGTACGGATATACGTGCGTGTAACCTTTCGTTCAATCGCTGCCGCAGGGAAAACATTTTCCAGTGGATATCAATCATCCGTAACGCGACAATTTTCATTAAATTTATATATGAAGCAGCTTTAAATAAGTATTCGACATTTATCTCTTCGAAATACACTTTAGAAAAACATATTCTCTTTGATGTTTTGAAAACTGCTAGATAAAACAGTGTTTCTATAAAAATTGCGTACTCTTTAATAGCAAATTTAAGCACAATGTTAGTTCGTTTCAAACATATTACATTATTTACATATTTTAATAAAAATTTCAACAGTACATTCACTGGGCAGATCAGTCTATATGATCATCGTGTGAAAAATAGCCGCTGTGTGGACACTTAAGCGATGCTATTGCACAAGCACCAAGTTCTTTGTCTCGCGTTAGAGGTAAGTCAGTTATACGATGATATAATCTTACTTATAGAGGCAAGTAAGCTAGTTACAGGTAACAACGGGTGTTGCTATAGATTTTCCGAAAATAAAATGAGACATTGCCACGTGTCGCCGTAAGGTTGTCTACCTGTGTAAACCGTTCGATATCGCAGCGCGAAGATGTTAGTTGACGGCTGCGTCGCGAAGTACATCCCGTTTAATAATTTCTCAGGTTTTGTGTACCTACCTTCAATATCAATTGTCACGGTGTACAGGTGAGCGTATTTTTTCAGGGAACGCAAGCCGGCGGTGACGTGCATAACGGAAACCGCTTCGCGCGGTTTCGATTATACATTAAACGGAAAAGTTCCGAGTTATTCGCAGACCGGTAAACTGTTTTTTCGAAACGTGCCGCGGCTTTTTTTTCCGGATGGAGTTTTAGCTATGCAAAAACACAGCTTTGAATTGCAAATGTCGTACATTTGAGACTGAACGTCGGGCTAACGTAGCAATAAAAGTTAGTTTGCTGTGTATTATTTTCACGTTGCCGTTGATGCCGCGCAAATCACGCTTATTCATATGTACGAATGGTATTAAATAATAATAAATTATGTCCTACTTCGTACAAGATTAGCTAATTTGTTGAAAAAGTTTAAACATTTTATCTCGTTCACCACGAATGAAAATGATCGTTAGAGCGAAGTTGCCGATGCATACTTTCTAACACCGATGATCAAATACAATGCGCCTTATTTAATCGGCTCCCTGTAATTAGCGCGACCATCGTTAATTGAAAGCGAGAGCAGCAAATATTACACTATTACAGTGCCGAGTTTCAAGCGTAACATCCTGTAAATGACATTTACAGAGAATCCCCGATTTGCGCCGATTCAGCCGGATATACGAGGATTTCGAAAGTAATCACTTAATTATCGTTATCAGTCGCGTCGATTGCCGCTTGTCGAAATAATAATCATAATAGTGGCGGAAGTGTGCGCGGGCATGAAAACTCCTACGCGTGCAAACCGCTCTAGAGCTTATTATTGAGCTTATCGGTGTATTACGTGACGCTTTTATGCCCGTAATTATAATTAATTGCAAACGAAGGCAGGGACGGTCGTCATTTGGAAGAGTGGCCGTTATTATGGGCGCAAACCAGTGTCACTGTCAGTGCGTGCTCGTTGGTAATTGCGCGGCGTTGATAAGCACCGTCCCGTGCCATTAGGTGATAGATTTTATTACCCGTCAGGACCCACCCCGGTTGATAATCATCGCGATCACCGATCTTACCTTGCACGCTCCCCCCTGAAACTTCGGTGCGCGTGAACGCCTTGAAATCGACGCCAACAAACCGCTGCATACACACACCTGTATCGTGTGCAGGTTGCTGGACTATACATTACAGATATTGTCACCTTTTTAATACCTTTCAGTGCATATGTCAGCTTCGTAGGTTTTCCGAAAGATACCTTGAGTCTAATACTACGAAAAAGTTTGAAAGGAACCATATGTTGCAAACAAACAGTTATTGAGATATAAGCTGTTAAAGTTATATTTGAAGTTGCAAAATATTAAAGGAAACCCTTTATCAAATGTTCTACATACGAATACTAATCCTACATTATAAAATAGTAATGTAAAGTACACTTACAAATTTTTCTGAATCTTCTGTTCCCCCGTTGTATTCACAGCACGCTATTATTGACTCACGCGAGTACGTCCGAATAATTGGACCACAATCATTAAACTCTACACAACACGCTTAACGAAATCGTGACAGGGAACGAGAAGTATTATGTCGATCGTGGTCGGAGCAACTTCTTCTCGTTCGCTGTCACGACTTCGTAAAGAGTGTTGTGTAGTGTTTTTTCATTTCTTAAGTATAACTTTGTTTTTCGTTTTGCTAAACACCGACTATGACGGAGAAAAACGTATTAATTGTTTTCAATCCAACGTGGAGTTCGAAGCACGTATAATTTCGAAAGAATACGAAAATCAGCAATGACGAAATTCTGGTAGACGCTTCGTTTTCAAATCACTAACTATTGAAATCCTTCAATAGCGGCGCGTGAATTGGGTCAGTGCCTCTATCTCGTATGCGGTGACTGTCCTCACTCTTTTTGACCTAATTTACACACACCACTACCGGTGAAATCGACATATTTTTAAAGGATTTCTTTAGTGTTCTAATCAGAATTTGTGACATTTGAAAATTGATTAAATTCGTCACTCTTAATTTTTGGCTTACCTTGACTTTCAAAACAGCACCCTAAAATGAGTAATCAATTGATTGAACGCACGATTGATCTCAAAGTAGAAAATTGTTTCTTCCTAGTAGGTTAATATCACGCTTCATGCGGGGAGTGTCACGCAACTGCGACTAACTACATCCTTAACACGTTATCAACGTCTCGCATGTGTGACGATCACGATCTCGTACTTTGCATAAAGAAAGTCAAATTAATTTTACGCGTGTTGTTATTTCAAGTCGCAATTTTCTAAAGAGGTTTCGCTTTTTTGATTAAGCGTTCTATTTATGAAGATTTTTCGCAACATGGATGATGATACGCATTGTGTTTGAAATTTTAAACACGGTTAGAGACATCTTTACACACGCATAACTTTTAAACTAGTGATCTCCTGGGATTGAAACTTGCATTTGCGGCATTTTCCCGCCAAAATTTACAGGATTACATAAAAAAAAAAGTTGAAAATTCCTGGTTTCCTGTGGTGAAGTTTAACCGGTGTAAATTTTAGTTCCTTAAAATCATTACATTAATTGAAAGAACTTCCTAAGTGGCCCCTGTAACTTGCAATTGATGCGGAAAATTTTTATTTTGCATAAAAATCCACACTCTATCTAGTTCGTCTTCTCTGTGACTTACATAATTATCGTTTTTGTAAAACTGTCACCTTCGCATTCGTTCCGACATCGGATCATAATTCTTCGAAATATTCCTTCGCATGGACAATGAATGCGTCGGTCGGTTAAAAATTCTAAATATATAGCAGGACAAAAAAATCGAGTTCTGTATTTTGAGGAACGTATTGAAAGGAAGAAATGTTGTTTCGTCGGCTAACCTATAGTCCACTGGACAGGGACTCTAACTGAAACCTTTCGCTCGCTGGACGTCTGCTCTATCCAATTGAGCTCGCTCAGACGGATTCCTTTCCTCTGAGTCTAATATCCAAATGGTGCCGCCCACGCAAGGTCTGCGACATTTATCTTTTTAAATGGTACAGCGTGTCTTTATCAACGTAACGTCCCAGCCGACAAAAAGAAAAGGCTAACAAATTTGACAGTCTCGGCCCGCGTAAAAGATGGATAAGAAAATCGGGTTACCAGCTTCCAGTACCGGTATATCATGAATAATATTACTCTTGCATGGCCACCGATACATCTGTTTTTTATTAAGCCTTATGACTTTCTTAAGAGCGACTACATCTGCTCGGTTGATGTACGAGATATCGCAAAAACACAGGTTTGTTGCAATATATTCGCCGTTCAAGAACATTATGTATGTATGTGCCATTTTGCTATACAAAAGCGCTTACTTATGCAAAAGAGTTATTGATGTATCCTACTGTTCGGAATATATGGTGTTCTTTCTAGGCTTTATTGCGGACAGACTAACGTCCTGGTAACCTCTTTCCGCTCACT
>CM052118.1:9796323-9838753 GCA_028454245.1 Halictus quadricinctus | reverse complement strand
ACTTAAACACGCATAACTTTTGAGCCAGTGAATTGCTCGTCTTAAATCTTCGATTTCTGGCATTTTTTCGTCAAGAGGTGCAGGATTATATAGAAAAAAGGTAAAAACTTCTGGGTTGCCAAGGTGAAGTTTAACCAAATAGAGTATTAGTGAATGATTGAGATGTTCCTAGTTTTAATTTTGTAAAAATTCAGAAGTTATTTTATCAGGACCGAATACCATTTAGGTGAACGTAAAGCTTCAATAACGAGCAGGCTAATAAATGTTTATACCGGCTTGAATATATCGTCCCTCGCTCTTGCGTTAAATTGTTGTTTAGCGAGAGTGGAACAAGGAACGGGTTTTCCGGTAGCAATTTACGATTATTCAGCACGAATTATGTACAATTTCGTGAGTTCAAGACAGGAGAGTTCCTTCGTAAATGGCAAGCTTGATTATTCGAGAGGGTTTTAGGATTTCCTAACCGAGGGTGCCTATGCATGTAAGCCTGCGTGTGCGTGTTCCGAGTGATTTATTACATCCTCCTCCGAATTAGGGAGGGTTAGCTATGGGATAGGGACATTGGAAACAATTGTGAAATTTTTTTGTATTATCCACACGAAAAACTATATTAATACAGTTTTAATGGTGCGACTCAAATGTACAAAAGATAAGAAAATGCCTATATTAATAAAAGTAAATATGTTTATTTGTACATACTCTGTTTTGCAAGCAATATTGTATACTGGTGACCGCAATTTTTTTATCTGTATTACTTTTTCAGAAATGAAGGCGACCTTCAATTTTTTAAATTAAATGCAAGGTCAAACAAGGTCAGAAACGGATTCCGTTTAAAGAATTGAAGGTCACTTTCATTTCTAAATAAACAACACGGATAAAAAGAAGTACAGACACCATTATATTGCTTGGAAAACAATAACTTTTGCATTCTTTTCTAATGTTTACTATTTCCAAGAAAAACGCTGACTAGTTAGCGTTGATACCTTGTATATAACGAAAATATTCTGGATCAGATGAAATGATCGGATTCTGGAGTCAAAATATCTTCGAGTGCCGAAGGGTTAAAAAATTAATTCTATATTATATGTTGTAGTTATTCCATTGTAAAGAGTATGCGAACATTAAGGCCGCTAAATGTCGTGCAACGTTGGCATACTTTTTCCCGCGGTTCGAATCGAAAATTTTTCAACTGCTTCGTTATGTATTTAGAGTGATATGTGGTTATGGTGACGCGGTCGATTTCTCATTATGCGCACGTAAGACAATACGTCGCGAAACGTTTCGGAGCGTTAAATATGGCGGCGGCTAGAATCCAATTATGATAATGTTTCGGTAAATATAAGGAACGTAATTACTACTCAGAGGCATTCAACAGAGTGGAAAGTACATTGCAGTTCATATTTACCCTTATCGTGTCCACGGTTGCCCATTAATCATAGGGTCAGGATCGATCATTACCGCTGCAGGAGCGAGGGTTATCACGCATTTCTAATTATAGCCTCCTAATATCTTCCTCATCAGGATAGTAATCATGGTTGCCAAATGTCTCCAGTTGATCGAGATTGTCTCCAATTTCGATACTCCCGTGTGTACGCGCGCGCACGCGTGCGTGTGGGTGACAGAAGTAGAGCGACTCTAAGAAGATAAATGATTCGAAAAACGCAGCGATCGTGGAATCAATACACGAAGATTCTCTAACAATGGAGGCTACAAGTGTCGTAAATACTTATCTGAGTTTCTCATTTGCGAGGACAATGGAAGATAAATCAATTTATTGCGATAATATTATGGAATATTTAACGGAATTTAAACCCAAAGAATATAATCTCGAACAAGTGATTCGTAATTTTTCATGACCGAGATTCTAAAATCGGGTCAAGCTTGAGTAGAAATAAAGTTAATGAATTTAGTAAAGTTTGTAAATTTAGGACTGTGGTGCAAGAACTATGCCACTCCACTTTTCACCGAAATTTTTTCCAATTGGAGGTCTCCAATTATGTGTATACATAAAGGTAAATTTTTTATCGACAAACATTTCTGTTTCTGAACCAACATCGAATCTCGTAGCGTTGAATATTGTTCGAATAAATCGATACTCGTTACTAATGAATTACTAAGAATAATATAAATGTAACGCAATACATCATTATACATTCATATTTCCATAAATACAGAAATGTTATCAGATATCGGGCCCTCGAATTTTCATCTGCAGTTTTAGCAGAATTGTATTATTATTTATTGATTACAATTTAAATATGTAGAAAATGCATAAAAAAGTTTCGTGTATTTTATACCAAAATTAAGCAGGACTTTCTGTCGATAGAATTGTTAATTATTTTTGTTAATAATTATTCTTTGATCCACGCTCAACGTTTACACTCCTCGGCGTCCGAGGCCTCTCGAGTTTTTTGTCGTGGGGATAGTTCTGCGACTTTTATCAGCCAGACATTTGCGACATATATCGAGAAAAAACTGTAGTAGCCCGTCAACCTTTTTGTATGTTTCAGATGTGAACCGTTAACAATAGATATATTAGATTAAAAATTCATTTTCAAATGGAGAAATAATTACGTCACCCATACATGGATGACATGACAGTCAACGTGATGGACGAGTTGTAATTTCGTTACATACTCGAATACGTTTCTAAAATTTTAGCAGCACGTATTTCAAACGCTGTACTTTCGATGTACACAGAGCAAAAAAAAAATGGATTTTTTGAACCTGTCACGTCAGACTACCCCCTTAAAGGAATTACGTTTTATCGCAGAGAAAGGAGAAGATGTCGCTCGTTCTTCTCGGCCCTGACACCGTCGTTCGAAATCCTACCGTAAATACATCGAGGCTGGTAAACACCCCCATATATCGTTAAGCAAAGGCCTTCGCCACTTTTTCCCCCCCGAGGGACAAAGTGCACGGCCTAGAAAACGATTGTGTGCGCGTGTCCCTGCTCCACACCCGTATGCTGAACCCAGCCACCGCGGCTGATCCGTGACGTCACTTCCGCCGCTCGCGGTGGTTCCCTCTTTCAAGATCTGACATAGATTGGGGAGCGAGAACGAGCTATTCGTGCATGGAGTTTTACGGTTCGTCTTTGTTTGCCGTTCTAACGGCCGCAAACGATCCACAAGGAAAGAAGCACACGAGAAGTGGATACACAAGAAAATAGAGACGCACAGAAACGAATTTCATTTTCAAGAATGAATAGCACTCGTTTCAACTTTCTGACGATAGCCAGCTCGGTTCCTTTTCACTTTATCTCGCGCGGGATCCCGCGCTTTTACAGCGATTTCTCTATATATGTCGCCAAGACCTAGATGATAAATGTCGCGGAATTATCCCCACTGCCGCGTGGTATACCCCGTGAGGGGCCGCGAAGCTCGTCAGAGAGAAGAACTCTCTGAATTGTATTTACCTAAAGATAAAATCAATAGTATGCGAAGCGAAGTATTTGCATAGGTGGTATTTGTGTAAGTGAATTATTAGACTTACATATTAAATTGTAGATTTGCTTAAGTGAATTAAGTGAAGTATAAACATAAAATTCCCTCTTTGTCATTTTTACATATTCGATGTTCTACACGCGCACGTAAATTTTTATGATCGTATAAAATAATAGAATTTTACTATTTTTCAATTTCATTTTATACACAGCCAGCGGATCTTTTTCATTTAATTACACCATCTGGTTGAAAATTCAGAATAATAAAACATCCGATGCGGTTAAGCGAGATTTTTATTTTATTTCAGCTGTGATAAAACTCTTGTTGCGAGCACCAGATTTTTATTTAATTTCAATCCTATAGCTTGATACGTACAAATTTGTCCTTACATTATTTTACGTAATTGCTTAATGAAGTTCCACGCCATGATACGTATCAACGCAATTATTAATCATCCTGTTTCTTGCGTAGTCCTCCCCGAGCGTATTGTTACGTCTTTGCTTCTCTTGCCAGTGACTATATCATCGACCCTTGCAATCCCTTCTGACGTAGACAACAAGCACTCTTTGCTCTGGTAGCGCCCTGGATTGCTTCAGGGGTTGATGCTTCGGGGCAAATATGTGATCAAGGAAAGAGACTCAATCTTGTCAGTTCGACATCGATGGCGACAGAACGCTATCTATCTTCCCCCCTCCCTCCCACCCTTTCTCTCTCTCTCTCTTTCTCTTATTTTCTCTCGTACTGCAGATTGCGTTCAGTAGGCGTAACTTTTCTGACGGGGCCATTGACCGTGCCTCACAGAGCAATGTAATCCAACTTTTCACATTCCTGTACCATGATACAAAATACAATAACATGTTAATATACAGGGCGAGTCGTCTAACCGTGCCGCCTAAATTTGCCAACAATTTGTCGTACGTTCTAATAATTGACAGTAAGACAGTAAGACAGTTAAAAGAACTCTTTAATAGTTTAATAGAGTTTGGACGGAATCATTTTGGGAAACAAAAGCTAACTATACTTACCGATCCCTGGATCCGAGTGAACGTCTAAATTCCAGGTCCACGACCGAGACAATTTTCCATTTACATTGGAAACTGTGTCGCTCGGTGATCGATACGTACTCGCCGCGATTAAATCGAGAACCCTTAAACGTTGGCCCATAGTCCGCCATTTATTTCCTTCCGATGGCCGGGTATCGAGCCATTCGAACGTTCCCGCGAACTTCACGGAAACACGTACAGCAATACGTTCTATCGGGATAATAAAAGAACGGAGTAAAGCGCGCGTCCTGTACAGCCGGCGCGGCGCGGCGCGGCGCGGAAACGCAACGATTTTATATCCGCATCTCGAGGTCTAGAAACTTTCCGGTTCCCGTAATAAAACATCGGGAATCGGATAGCGCGAGCGCTAGCTGTTGAATCCGACGATAAAAGTTTTCGACGTGGCGCGGCGCTGTTGGCGCGACGGCCGAAAAATTGGCGAAGAGTCCTCCGAGAGCAAATTGGCCTAGATTGCGTCGATTATTCGCCGCGAAACTTCTTCCGCGAGCATGGCGCCCGTTGTTTCTAGCTGTTTCCCTTCGTTTCCTTCCCTGTTTCCCTTCGTGCAGGGTCGCTGCGGATGTTACGTACGTTTCCCGTTCTGACATTTCACCCTTTCCGGGAGATATGTCCCGGAATAAAGGGCTTCGAAAATTGGAAGGAACCGGCGATCCTTCGACGGTGAGTTACACCATTCCTAATAAAGAGCATCATAGCCCGGATGATCGAAGATGCCACTCAACAAACTTTAGAGTAACATTTTCACCCGATATCTCTGTCGGAGGGTAGCTATTGGGTAAAACGGAACGATCCGTTTTTGACCTATGTTCTCTGTCTAGTCAGATGTGAACATTCGGAAAAATCGTACATGCGTCGTACATACAGGCAGAGTCGTGCAGAATCACAATTGAATTACTCCAGAAATTATAATTACAAAGTAATTGAATTACATTGTAATTTATAATTTAGATCTTCATTCAATTGTGTAATTGAACTACAATGTGAATGAATCAGCACAACGAGAAGAGTTGCTGGAAAATCATCCTTGACCTTGAATTTCACGCTCGAAATTACGGACAACAAACGACGAACAGTTTCCGCGCGCGTTGTCCGTGGACATTGTATACAGACTGACTACGAACTGTCTGCAGACAATGTCTGTGAGTTTGTACAGGGTTTGGCGAAACAGCCTGGCCCACGTAACATGGAAATACGTGGCCGGTAAATATTTTAAAGGTCTCCAGCGAAAGAATTGCGTAATGGCGGCTGGTGGCCCGGTATAAAATCGGCTGGCCGACGTCGCCGACGTTGTCGACGTTTTCACGATAGCATCGCGTCGTTAAACATTTATCGGGACCTGGCTCTCGGAGGAGCTCGGTTCTCGTATTAGCGACGCTGAACAATTACGCGCCGCTGTTACTATTTGATTATCGTCTCGGGGTACGTTAGCGGGCCGATTTTCCTCCGCACGATGGCACAGGGGCTGGTATCCCTCCGCTAAACGCGGAACGAAGAGCCCCTTCGAGCGCCGGCATTATTCACCGGAGGTAAAGAGTTTAGTCGATCGACCCAATTCCCTGTTTTTCTGAGGCTGCGAGATTTGCTTTGCCTCTCTATGCTTTTATCCGGGTAAGAGCATCTCTCTATTCACGGATTAGCGTGGCTTATCGATGTAATTTGTTTGAGGAGAACGGTAATCAGTCGGTGGTAGCGCTCGTTCCCTGCTGGTTCCTTTTTTTTTTTACCGCTCCGGCCAATAGTTCACGATACGGCATAACGGTTCGGTCGGCCCTGTATGCAGATAGCTTAAACGCGCGCGCTCTTGTTGTTCCGCGACGGGAAAAACATCGGAAACCTGAAGAAATCCTTGAGCTGGAATTCCACCTCGATTCGTTCCCGTTTAACCACTTTCCGGACGACCTTCTTCGCGGCTACGGTAATTGCGGCTTCTTCGTTTTTAATAGTTTCCTGCTGGGAAAAGGGAATTTATATTTTTGCGGTACACGAGGTCAATTCGAAGCTTAAATATGATTAAGCCAAAATCGTGGAAACTTCAAACTGAACTTTATATTTAAAAAAAAAAATGTATACGCACTTTATCTATCATCTTGCAGGTATTGTTTCGCCGCGGTGAACAGTAGGATTTACGTAATAGCGAATCCTTCTTTCACAGTGACGGTTGCCCGCAGTGAACAGCTCTTTATCGATATGGAGGATCAAAAGCGTTCGTACCGGGAAAAATGTTGATAGGTTCAGAAATTTCTTTCTTATCTTTATAGAATCGCTGTCAACGTATTGATAAATGGCCTATTCTTCTGCCACGCTAATCCTTAATTAAAGGAGGCGAAGGTGAAACGCTGCTGATTCATTTCTGGGCAGTATACTACATTCGGAATCTATTATTCACGTTGTGGAAATCAATTTTTAAGTGTTCTCAACTGTTACCATGCTCCAATAACGATACAAACAATTGTCAGATTAACACTAGATTGACGAGACCCGTCAGAATGACGGATTCGAAGTTTTTTAATTTACAATTATTAAGAGTGCATGGACGCACTTACGAAGTATTGATATTTTACAAATTGTTGGAAATTTCGACTGAACTTTTAATTTACAAACGATAAGATTCATGAGACAATATATTTTGCAAGAAGAGATTTAACTCGTTTCATTAGTTACTTGTGCGTTATTTGATAAAAGTCAAAGAACGTGTTCATTCTTTTGCTTATTGTAAGTAAAAGCGCATGTTTTATCATGTTTCAATACCCATTTCAATGTGACCCTACAATTTTCAATTTTTCAGATTCTACCAATAAGTTAGAAAGTAGCCCGTGTAGGAAAGAAACGTGTGTATTTGTAGAAGTTTTCTAATGAAGAGTAAAGGTATAATAAATTTAGTTTAGATTCGGTCTGATGGAAGACCTGTCGAGCCGGCGCGGCGCGGCGTGGCAACCGAGACACGAAAACCGGCCTTCGCCGTAATTGGTTCCATTTCACACCTGTCGAATTGATCTCGGAAACACGTAATATCAATGGGTTAATCGTTCGATGGCAGTTCTACAAGCGGGACGAACGATATTCCACTTACAGTTTCGTTCGCACCGTGCCCGCCTTATCGGGACAATTTATCAGCCCGTTCCCGGGCAGTACAATCGCCCCTGGCTCTCCCGCGCAATCGGCATAATTTACTCGCTTATTTTACTATTGGCCCGATACCGCGGCTCGCAATTACACTTTTCCTGGAGGCCGGATTAATACGTACACTTTATCGAGAATGATTTATCGGCCGGGAACGATTTGATCGCTGCCGGAGCCAGTCACGGTGTTCTCGGGACAATCAATTTTGATCGGGATCTACCGCGACTGGTCGTCCATCCTTGTCAGACGGTAATTAACGTAAGCAAAGATCGTTATCTCCTTTGAAGCCGGCCTTCTTCTCTCCGCCTAAGCCCACCCCTTCGCAACACCCCTTCTCTCTTTTCTTCCTTACCCTCGGTTCTTTTCGCCCTCTTGCATACACCAACCGAAGGCCACCCTTCTCTCCCGTTCTGCTTACCATCGCGCCCCATCCTCTTTTGCGCCTTTACACCCCAACCAGCCGACACTCTCCGGGCCCTTTTAGGCGCCCTCTTGCATCGGTCTTCTTCGAACAGTCAACGTCCGTCTGCCCCTTTTCCAATGCATCCCCTGATTCTGCACCGTCTTTAGTTCGCGTACCCGTCTACCCTCCTATTTACTTCGTTTCTCGCACGCTCCCCGTATCTCTTCGCCTTCTATTCGATCCACCCTCTTCCCTCGCGCCCGCTTCTTTCTCTCGAAACAGTCCCTCTACCAAATTTTTGTTACATAATACGATACGATATAAACGAGAATCTTATGGTAACCTTAAATTGGTCTAATTCAATTGATTAGACAAAAAAACACAAATTTTCCCTTATTATCTACTAAAAACCCTTGTACAACGTGCGGAAATAAATGTAGAAGAGCAACATTAATTCCGGTGCGCGCTCAACACTCCTAGAAACATAAAAATATGTCTGTTTTTCGGTTGCTGACGGGAAGCGCATTTTCCGAATTTCGTCAGGTCTCCCGAAGCTGCTATACCGTTGCACGCGATCTTGAATTCATTCCGATGATGCGACCGGGAGGAACGCGAATGGCGCCGTACGGATTCGAATTTCCCGAGCATCGTGATTTTCATTGGACCGCAGCGAACGTCGCGTGCCGTGCGGTTCAACGCGCGGAAAAGTGAACGCAAGTATGCCGGTATTCGGCGGGGGTGGGACCACGCCAAGGATGTTTTTGAAATTTTTACGTACGCGCGCCGCGCCGGTCCAAGCTTCGTTTCGAACGTCCGCTGCAGAAATTAACCGCATTCGTTGCCGTGTTGTTCCTATCGGTCGGACACAACCGTTGCACGCATACGCGCAACCGCCGGATCGCATGATTTTTCGTTTGCAGACATCGCGGCTGCTCATGAAATGTTCGCGGACAACAATGGCCGTCGCGTGGAACGCGATTTCAACTGCAGATTTCTATGCGAGAAATAAAATATCCTTGTTGGCAACCAGAAATATTTTGACATATTCTAACCTTCTGGCTTTATTGGACTTCTTGAAATCGGGGACGAAAAATAGCAGTTACTGTAACATTTTCTACGATAGAAATCATTAATAAGTTTTCAGATAATCTACACAAAATATAAAGGAAGGAAGCTCGCTTCCCTTGTTTGTACAAATAGAAAGAGCAATATTTATTCATGAAAATGCAGGTGGATGATTTGACATGTAGTCATCGTGAGGATTTCTGTTCAACCGTGCACTGAAGGGTCAATGAAAAGTTTATTGACCTTCCAGCGCACGAGGCAGAAGTACTGAATTTGTCAATAATATTTCATGTGTAATGGCGATACTCAAGAATTCGTATTGTTGATCGTTATAGTCTACAAAACCACTGCGAATAAAAGAAACCTTCAGCGAGGAATGCCAAGATAACTAAGAGACAATTAAAACCGAATTCAATTCATTGATCTCGCATACCGAGCCCGTGCACTGAAGCATTTAATTTAAGTAGAGGTAACATTACATTTATCTTTATTTTCTGTTTCATTCGATTATTCCATTTCATTAATTTGTGTTTGATAGAAATATTAATACGGACATTGACGAAAATCTTTCTGACAGTTTTATAGGAAAATAGAGAACAGTTGAACGATATTGCAATATTAACTTTTGATTATCCGATTGCTGATCTAACCGTTGAAAATCACGTTTCCTGGGAAGATATTATACACGTAGCGGACTTCCATTATTCCCCGCCGAATTCTGATATAATATCATGAGACATTGTGTAGTTTCCTGGTGCTTCGGTACTAGTGCCCCATTTATAATAATTTCTCGCTGTAATTATAAACACGTACTAGATAAAGTCGTTTTAATCACTATTGACGGTTTAACAGTAAACTTACTGAAACTATTCAGATAGAACATGTAGCATTACGCTACAGTGGTTTTTACCAACATTATTTGTACACCCTGTACATAATTGTGAAGAGCGAGTAACAGATACTAACAAGATTAAAGTTCAAACTGGCGGTTTCAGATGCTTTCCCACGTGTGAATGCTTGCCCTTTTGTCAAGGGCCACTGGAACATTCCCAAAATGGCGTTGGTAGCGATGTAAATCAAATCTTGTTTTCGCTCCAGACGTCAACATCTGCGAAATTTCCAGTTTAGCGCAAAATATGCGAGAATGCGGCTCATATTTCGTGCAGTAGATGCGCAATTGAATATACCCCATTTGCGAATTATGTTCGTGAAGAACGTACATTCAATTTGATTTATACGCTTCCTGTTTACTTGTTGAGTACATTTTTGTGCGTGTGCTTGAAAACGGAATGAAAATTCTTCTACATTTGAAGAACAAAGGTGGTAGCCTTAAAAAATACGTTTGCGTTATTGAAAATTGTAAAATTGTAGAATGTTTATATCCGTTTCGCATCATCCCTCCATTTTTGCCTCAATTTTTGTTGCGTCGAAGTAAACTGTTTCATTATTACCTTAATGGTTTCGTCTCTATTGAAACAAATCCCCGTTTGATTTTAATAATTTGTTAACTTGAAAAAAAAAAGATTGTATCGTTATACAATTGTTTCGACGCTGTTGAAATCTACAAAATCCCACATATTCACGTTAGGTTATAAACATAAAAAAAGTCTCAACGATACATCATCTAGAAAAATTAGTGGACTACAGAATATATGGAAATTCCCAAATTTCGAGGCTAACTAATAAAAACTAAGGAACAGCATTCTGTTTCCCAGACTGGGGGTTTCGCCGTGTTAATATTAACGTCCGCGCGGTGTTAAACTTGATTAAAATCTTCATTTGACTGCGTTCCGCAGATTAGAAGTCGTTATAAATGCATGCGAGTCCCGGCAACCTAGAAATTAATAATGTTAGCGGTAGAGCACGACGCGTATGGGACAGAAGCGAGGAGAAAGCCCGTAGTTGAATACGGCCGTCCATTTTTTCCACCCCCTCGGACGAGCAATTACCACCTAGCTGCGCATACAGCGTTGAAACCTGATTGCACGTACGTTCGTGTACACAAGAAGGGTGCGCGCAGGGTGTAATGCGTATAAATACAAACAGTCGGGGCCGTCCGCGGCCAGGACGAATCCAATGAATCCATAACGGATATGACAGAAGGGTTACCGTTTTTCCCATTACTCTCCCCCTGTATCAGAATCCGGAAATTACCTGCCGTCGTATTATCATACGAGGGTCAAATCGAGACCTCCTCCTCCCTTCCCAGCCGCGCGTCTCTTCTCCCTCGTCGCCCCTCTTTTTCTCTCTCCCCCTCTCTCTCTCTCTCTCCCTCTTTCTCTCTATCCCTATCCGTGGTACAGTCTTCTCCAGTGCACACACGCGAAATACGAGCTCGTCGTTCGCCAATCAATAGCTTACGTGCCCCGCAATCCGAATTTTCGCTGTTGCTACCGGGAATGAAACAGCCACGGAATGTATCCGCTTGCGTTTAAAATATCTGCTCATCCAGCCGAATAGTTCTCGAGATCTTGACTACAGCTTTCACTCAACCGCGACCAATCCTGCGTAATTTCGGCTTACTCCCGATCGAGAAATCAATCGACACTTTTAATGCCTCGATATACTACAAGCAAAAGTCTATACAGTTAATTCTCGATATATGTCAACACAACACGGGTCTTGCCAACGACATACATCGTCCAGGAGACGTACCCGAGCCGTGTTATGTTTGCACTCACGGGGTATACCCCCGTGGTGGTGGAGATAATTCCGCGACGTTTATCGTCCACGCCTTGGCGACATATTAGGGGAACACATAAGCAATCAATTGTTTTGAAATCTAGAAGAAACTTTGTAGTAAATTCAGGTTTTTATTTCTTAATTAATTATATAATATCCATCATTATCAAGGACAGTTTGCCATCTTTGATAGCCATCTTGGATAGTCGAGGTTCTGCGGAATGGAACAAGTAAATATGCTCCGAATTATGTTTGGTCTCATTTTAATCTGAAGAATGCCACAAATATGTTAGTAAAAGTTTCATAGATAAATAATTAGAACCCGTATAATAATTACACTTCTCGGCGATTGAATTAGTAGGCCTCTCAAGGGCTACTGCGGTAGTAGGGATAAATTCGTCACAAATATTGCGTACATCCTTCTCACATGTATCGAGGCATTACTGCAGTTGACTCGAGGCTCGGTCGAATACTGATGACGTTCGGGTTCCATTAACACGTACCTGTGACCGAGGCGACAGGTGCAATAGGAACGTGAGGTCATCTCATGCACTTCTCGAGAATATTGGCTCAACGAACCAACAATCCACCATTAACACCTCGACTGGCGAAACAGCCACCATGAAATTCCGCAAACTCAAAGTAATTTGCTTAGCAAAAACTGAAATTTTCAGATGTAATTCTCTCGCGTCTCTGAAATTCTAGCCTTTAGTACACTCGTTATATTGGCACAGAAATTAATTAAGACAAATATTAAATCAGCTATATGTACTTGGACACGAAAAAAGAAAAAGAGAAAAGGTATCAGATCGACGAATATTTCAATCAGTCTTTGCAGTTCTATTCAAATAACAAATGTTCATTACCAGAAAAGTTATTCCCACATTATCAAAGCATCTCTTTGAGCATTTTTAAGGTTGGGAATGATACAATCTTCTGAAATTCAGTTAGTTGCGCTCATCCTGGAACCCTGAATTCTCATAATTAGTTTGTGGTACAAACATCCTTCTCGCGTTACATGGACTCACGACATCCTTTTTATGCTACATTTCAGTCACACTTCACACAGATGTAAAAGCAGACGGAATTGCACGCGAAGCTAAGGCTTGCTTTTTAAGGTTGTTGTCAATTGATTCATGCGGTTACCCGAGATAGTATTACGTAGCAGAAACATAGTCTTTATCGTGCTCAGTCTTCCGAGAAACTGGATCAATCTCTGGTCCCGGAGCTCCACCTTTCTCTGATTAGTATTCATAACTAGTCCTGATTAGATATACAGCGAGTCACGGTACTCCACTCCGATAAGAAAAGTGGAAACACTTTTATCCACGGAATCGCGCTGAGGAAAGAGGAAGGAAAAGATTATGTGTGTGTGGGCAGTCGAAGAACAACTGCCAACAATGAAATGGCTCCTATACCGTTCTCTACGGACTAAATTGTTATGTTGATTTTCTATATAATACACACCTCGATTAATCGACAGTATTAATTAAAAATTCTATCAACTGCTATCGAGACTACTCTCGCGTTTTATGCGCAGAGACGCGAATCCTGTAAAACGTGAAATATTCTTGCAGCGGGTATCATTCAGCGTTCAATAAACACGCGGTCATTGATATAATCATTTCCGAGAGATTCTCGGATCACTAATATTTAATAAAACGTATACGCTTATTTCTCGAAACGTTCGTTTGAGCCGCGCAACGATAGAAGGCTTCAAACGCAACGCCTCGTGGTCTTTGAATATTTCGAATATCGAGGCGTTACGGGGCACCGAGCATGCTCAAAGCGAGTATTTGACGAAGGATGAATCTTCCTCTTCCTCTTCTGCCGCCCCTCTGTTCAGATACTAACAAATAGCTGCACGACCGGCACATCGGTTGCATCCTTACATGCTCGCGGATGCAGTTGAATTTCAACAGTTGCAAGAAATTCAGGCTGAAAATCCATGCCACTGTCGAGGCTCGTGCAATTAACGAGGTAACTCACCCAGCCGCATGAAATCTCTCGCTTCTTGTTACCATATCACAATCAGACCGTGAGACAAGTATGATCGTTCGAACGCAGTATCACTCGCTGATTTTTAGGCAACTTTGCGCAATTAATTACCAAAAGGGCCAAAAGTTTCACACGTTTTGTTAATTCTATTCTTTTACTGTAGAAAATTAAGCCCAAAAATCATTCAGTCATGCCACTACAACGTTAGAGTGACGAACGACATACAAAATTGTTTATATTAACCGAATTATTTTATTCTCGCGTTCATAGCTCTATTTTCCGAAAAATGGCACCTGAAATAAGTTATGCAAAATCGAAATTTTCTACCTTGCAACAAATTGGGATGAATTGGAGTGAATAGAAAGTTATGTTCTTTTGGTTAACTATTAGGAAACTGAAAACCTTCTTTTATTTTTCATCAGAACATGTCAAATAGAATGTACGGTCAGTGGAGTGATGAGAATCTGCAACAGGCAATTAAAGCCTGCCGTAATAAAGTATACGGCTTTAACACTTTGATTACTATGTCACCCGAATTCGGGTGATGCATGAAGTTTCTAATGGACCGTGTCGCTCGAATCCGGGGGATTGGCATGATGGCTGGACAGAAATGATCTAGCAATAAGGTGGTATTGGAGAGAGAGTCGGCAGGATGTGGCAAATGGACTAATAAAATATGAACACTGCATAATCGGAGATTAGATTAGATTTGGTACAATACATGAAAAAATATTTTATCAGATACGGGTTTAGTCCCTCGGTACACGAATTAGGTAAAATTCAGTATGACCTAAAGTACCATTTACCATTTATCAATTGCCTAAGCTCGAATAGATTTGGTAGAATGTTTGAAAGGATATTTTAACAGTTAAGGGTTCAATCCCTTGATACACGAATTAAGTGAAATTCAATATGACCGAAAGTACCATTTACCATTTGTTGATTGCGTAAGCTCGACAATAAATTTGTCAATATTCCCTCTTAATATTAAACAATATTTTATGTCATCGATCTTTATACATCAAGGGTTCGAACACGGAATAAACAAGTTCTATCTCAATCTATTTACAACAAAATGTAATGTGTCATTTGCTACAAAATCGACCTATTTTTCAGGTCTCTAAATGGGAGTACGAAGCGAACATCCGTATCGCGTTGACGGAATGCGACCAACAGATTCTCTCGGAACTATCGCGGGTACAAGCGTTAGCCTTTCCCGAAAACACCGTGAAAAGCATTGCGCGCATACTCTTTCCCCCATCCGTGGCCCGTGAAACGCTTAATTGTTCGAGCTGATAATTTTTCACAGGAACCGCGACGGGTTGCAGGCGCGTGCGCGTCACGCTTTTGTTGCGTTCTTTTGACGCCACCGCACGAGGGAAAAGCATCGGCATCGAGATACGCGCTGGCACCGCGATAAATAACGCGGTTAAGAATGAACGCCGGGAAGGATCGCGGAGAATTTAAGAAATGAGAGCGTTTTAGACCGGAGAGGAATTGAGCCGGCACGGCGCCACTTTTAGCCAAGAAGAATCGGGGATACGGTGTTTAGGCGCACTCAACCTAACGTCCCGTTACCGCTGCACCGTTTTCAAACCTGTGCACCGTGTTGCGCTTATGCCACGGCAGACAGTTCGCGGGAAAAATTTTCCTATTTTTTTCTTTCTTTTTTGGAACGGCATTCGTCCTCGTTGGAAAAGTGAAAAGTGTTTTTAATTTTTCAAAGCTAGAAAATGATATTTTTGTAGGACCTAGAAACAAATTTATTTCAAATTGTGTTCAACTATAGTTGTTAAGGAATCATTTCTTTTTATCATTTGTTTAAATAATATACGGGCTTTCATACAACGGTAGCAAGTCATATTTTTTTTTTTTGTAATGTTGTTGTAAACTACGAAGCTAATCTTATAAGAAGTTATAAATAATGTATGATTTGTGTAAATAATATACAGTATTGATAATATAATGAAATTTACGAGATTGTCTAAGACAGTAGCCAAATATAACGATTTTTTTAATGAACTTCTCCAGTTTTGACAGAACGTGTAAATTCAGACTAAACAATTTACTGTCTTCCATAAGTAAGGTTAAGATTGTTTGCAGTGGAAAATATAGTTTTCCTTCCTTCTGTCAGATAATAATACTTGAATTATTTATGAAATTTTGAGGAGTAATATTGTTCTATGTTTATCGACTTAAGTGTCAGGTGACTTATGAACGTGAGTGTACACGAGGAACATCGATATAATAACGTGAGAATAGGCGTCTGGTCAGGCGCAACAAAGACCCTTCTCAAAGTAAACAAGGGTTCGTTGTAGTGGATGATTTTATAGAATCTTTGAAGTATTAAGTTTGATGGGAAGATCAGGTATATAAACTTTATACTGCTAGTGATTTGCACGAACAGTGTATTATAAGTATAATTGTTTGATAGAGTATTTTAAAGAAGTGACAAGTTTCGGTGGAAACTTTTATGAAATTCTATAAGATTTTTCATTCCATTCCTGACGACAAAATTATGAATTAATTCTATTTCCCTTTATTCCTCACCTTTCAATGCACATAACTGCTACATTCGGCAACAAATTCAATTTTTAAATGTTTTTATCCATATATCTTTGACTTATTTAGTAGGAATTATTTATTGGAAACTCCAAGAAATGTAATATGAAAGTTGAATATTACTGAATACTATTCAATAAATAGAACTGCAACAATATCAGGTAATTATCAAAATTAAACTGATATTCTGAATAGATTATTTGCTCGCAATAATTTTGTAGACAATTTACAGTTGAAAGCTTGTTTGTGTTTCTCGTATGAAACCGTTCTTAACATGTTCACAAGTCCATGCAGACCAAACGACATCCACAATTTCCAGATTAATTAAAGGTAGCCGAGTTAATTTTATACACTTTGCTGTTCAAAAACATGGTACTAAATTGTTTTAATATTCCGTGAGGAATAGAACCTTGATAAAACATTTTAACAGGGAAGGTCAGCAGTAAAATGAATGCTGGTAGCGAACGTATTAATAAACGTTCTAAAATAACCAGTTTCCATAGAACTTTTTTCAAAAAGTGTTCTCATGAAACAGACACTTTAGAATCTGCGTAACAAAAATTCCTACGAGTGACATTTCTTACCACAAAAATGTCGCAAAAAAGCTACAGTCTTTTCTCGATATGTGCCGCAAGTGCCTGGTTGATAAAAGTCGCACAACTATCCCCACTACCGAAGAGTATATCCCGTGAGGGGCCCCTCTCGAGCTTCGCTGCCACTCAATGGGTATACCCCGCGGTAGTGGGGATAATTCCGCGACGTTTATCATCCAGACCTTGGCGACATACATAGAGAAATCACTGTACTTTGTAATTAATGGAGAAGATTTTTATTTTTCATGAAGACCCGCAGTTTATTAATTACCAGTGGCTAAAGAGCTCTTAATCTGCGAGAGTCTCCTCCGAAATCAGAAGAATGAAGTAGCGCATGTGGTTCGCACAGAATTTCAGAAACGGCGGAAACTCTCCGATACTGGAATGTGTGAAGAGGACGTAAAAATCGATAGTCGACGTACTCGATAGAGCCCGTATCTGTCCGGTGGCTAAGGATAAAGCTCCTTCAAAACGTATCCACTGGGAGGTTAAAATATCTGCGCGTCTACCCTACATCCCTGTTGACGGCCTTTCTGACATCGCTGCATTTTCCTACTCCCTTCGATCCATGTGTATTGCTCACACGTTCCGCCCCTTCTGTACAGTGTCCGGTGCTGGAGAAAAATTCTGTGGGGCCAAATGTCTCAGTGAAAGTCTCTTAACAAATTGGATTTCTTTACGTACTATACCATCCGTAAATATTCGGACACATAGTTATTACTATTTTATAATGAAATTTCTGTTGGACGAACGATTTGTTATCTTTGATTTGATAAATACCAGAACTGCGATTAACAATCTCTGAACTGAATTTATAGGCGTTCGAAAAATTGTGTTATCCGTTTAAGAGTTGATGTTAGGTCTCCGTATGTTTAAAAATTACAACACACACTGCTTCTAAAAAAAGTGTCGCGATTTATAGTAGCCCACGAACAATAAAAATTAATTTCAACAAGTGATTCTAAAATTTCTGATTTCAAAAATATCACGTAAAATTAAAATACACCGAATTGAATAATTCAAGGGTGTTACGAACACATTGAAAAATATTAATGTGGACGATGTTGTAACCAGGAGACGTAGAGGAATTAGAAAATCGTAAATTAGAGGAACTGACATGGATAAGTACGGTTTAAGTGTCCGAGTTGAGACCGGGGCTAGGGGTTCGAAGCCTTTGTACTATTTCTCAACATTTTCCGAAATTGATCTACTGGAAGTAATTCGAGAGGCTTTGTATGACCTTAAATAAGAGCCCTGGTCCTTTTCTCGTTCGTCTTTCTTCTTAATCGCTGATCCCAACAATCAAAACACGCTTCCGCTTATGGCTTCGCCGAATTTACTTCTTGACGGTTTCTCTGCCGTCGATTATGGGATCGTATTCTCTCTACCATCTACGAGAACCTCGAAACGTGGAAGCAGTGGCCCCAACCACTTGAACCAACTGACAAGTTTTGATCCTTTCGTGAAACCTTCCGTGCCCATTTAGGATAACCTTCTACTTCCGTTGTACAGCACGTGCTACAATACGCGCACGATTTTCGGTGATCGAGTACTACTACTACTTCGAAAGGGCGCGCGGTTCCATTGAACTATTATATTCATTGATTTCGATTAAGCTTTTTGTAAAGCCAGAAGTGCAATAGAAGAATTTCTAGTGCAGTGATTTCTCTGTATATGTCGCCGAGGCCTGTAAGATAAACGTCGCGGAATTATCCCCACTGCAGCGGGGTATACCTCGTGAGGTGTAACACGGCTCGGGTATAACTTCTGGATGATACAAGACACTGGCAAGACCCGTGTTGGTGACATAAATCGAGAATCCACTGTAACCAAAATTAGGGAAGCGAAGCTTTAATTTTTAATTTTTCATTGGGGAAGACTCAAGTTCACTTAATACTACGTTTACGGAGCACTAAAAGTGAGTATTTTACATTACTTTATAAAAATAGGAAGAATGTGTCTGTGCAAGTTTTGAGCCATTTATTAACTAATATATACCTAAAGAAATAAATTTGAGTCGGTAACGTGGTCACTCTACCTTACCGCGAATCTACGAAAACCGGGCGCTTACATGAGAATACTGAATATATCGGAATAAATAAAGCAGTGGCCGCAAGTGGCACCGTATTTTCGAAAGAAAAATTTTCTTCTCGCCGCCTTATTTGGAAGAATTTTGGACAGCTGTTCACGAAATCTGATACGGCTAATTTTCCTCGAAATGTAACAGGACTCGTTCATGCGTTAAAGCAGGCAGCGACGTCTCTGGTTAACAAGCTCGCCGGAACCTAACGTTCGCGATATTTCTCGTTGCATTCAACCACTCGCGAATTTATCGTTCCGCGGTGCGTTTCGCAACGAAGGGGAATGATTCTATCGTGGAACAAACAGGCGGCCGGCGCGGCGTGCTCTCGTGCAGCCTCGCTCAACTCGCGCGTACTCGACGAACGTAATCTACGTGGAAACGGTGTTAATTATACCAAAGCGCATTTACGGCGCTCAAAGCTCGTTCGAACATTAGCCAATATCCGCTAATGCTAAGCATTGATACCAAACCAGCTGGTACTCGAATGCGATCAAAAAATCGTAAACGTACATGTACAACTAAGCTGCTGAACGTTAAGTACAGTATTCGGATCTACTAAACTGTACCTATTTCTACGTAGGAACATCGCCGGCGCACACAAGCCGAACCGTAGGATAGGTGCATGTTCGAGCAAAGTGCAATTAAAAAGCCCAAGGGCTGCGTCGCGAGACCGCTTCGGAGTAGGTGGAAACGTTCGATGCTCATCTTCTCTCTCTCTCTCTCTCTCTCTCTCTCTCTCTCTCTCTCTCTCTCTCTCTCTCTCTCTCTCTCTCTCTTTTATAATGTCTCTTTTTTCTCTAAACAGCAAGCAAACACAATTCAATATTTCACATTTACCTGTAAGCGCATTTGGAGGGCTCAGAAGCCAATGAGCATAAGTCTCTGAGCATGGAAACTAAATAATGAAGCGTTTTAAATTTTAACTCGCTGTTTACTACAACTCGTTAAATAAGTATTTGGGTTATTAGTTGTATTGGTGTTTCGTTTTGAATTTTATTTAAAAAAAAACTTATAGTTTTTTGAAATTGCTCGTAAATAAGTTGCAATAAAATGTTTTGGACGAAGGTAACGTGGCAGATTTGAAGTAATTTATTTCTTTTTGTTTTAGATTTTGATCATTCGGCGGTGAGAAAATATTAAAATTATCACTACACGTATATGTAATCTCTACGTTAGAAATATGATACAAAACTAATAATTACCCAGATATTTACAAGTAGATTATTCCGTGTTTACAATCAGACTCGGTTAACTTGACTGTTAACATAGCGAGCACAACAACTATGTTTACGAAGGTAGGTCATGTTTGTAAACAGAATTCTCATTAGATGTTAGACATTATCAATTTGAGATACCCATTAATCTCAGTAAACGGCGCAGAAGAGGAAGGTACTGCATATGAAGGTTCCGCGCGATATTCAGTAACAGTGTAAAACGCGATAATCGTTCATTGTGTGTAAAACAATTCAAAGGAAACGCATTGAATTGCCTAACCGGTTACATCTTGAATTTTACTAAAAATAAAACATTCCATTAATATCTGGATTACTGTTCTCATTAAGTCCAATTGAATGCAACAGACTTTTATGCAGCATTTGATATTTCATCGAAATTTGAAAAGCAATATTTTTATTTAGAAAATTGAGGCCAATGAAAACCCATTATTTCATCTTTTATATTGCAAATTTTTGTGCACTCGCTGCACGTAAAAATTAGAAAAAAGTGTCGTGTCAAAAATGAAAATTTTCATAGTCAACGGAAAAAATGTTACCCTTATTCTAATTTCCATAAAATAGTTAACGAGTTTGGAATTTGCATAAAAGTCCGCAGTACATTTGTTTAAAACACGTTTTCGCACAGCGAATAATTTACAAGTAATTTGAAGTTGTCAAGTTAGGTGCCTCCGCCCTCTACACTTTACGACAAAAGTTAAGGAAGAAAACAATTAATCACGGACTGTACAACGTGTATTTTGTGTGTCCCTTGGGTGTATAATTATTTGATTGAATTGCAAAGTGTGTGTAGTAGTGGGAGGTTACTATTATACTGCCTACCCTGCAGCAACGATGACCTCCATCGCAACTGTTTTATGTTCTTAGCTTCTGCCAGGATAATGCACTATTGTCCATATATATGTATTCCGACATTGTATTTTTTACAATAAAATATTTTAACATTTTACCAGCCGGATGTTATTTTTTTTTAGAAAAAGCGTTTTTTAGCCAGAGATGCTTTCACATATAGTAAATATTTATATAAATTTTCAAATTATATACATCAATTTCAAGAAAATAAAACGAAATAGTTATAAATAATTTTCATTGTAGGCGTTGAAAAATTATTGCCAGGATACAAACTGACAATGCAAGGATGCAAATTAGACGAATGTTATTTATTAAATATTCCACGCTGTCCAGAATTTTGAAACTGCAAACGGAAATTATTTTTGGTTCAACCTAATATTCGTACTTTTTGAGACAATAAAAATATCAAGTAAGGAATAACCTGGAGTTACACGTAAAATTTTAGCGATCTATTCCTTTACTGCTTCTTGAATTTTTTTTCGTGGTATATAAAGCCAGAATTTTGTAATCTATTTATGTGGAATGTCTGTCGAAAGATTGACAAAATCGATCAACGCTAGAAATATATCGGTCGTGGGTATTTAAGCATACTTTGAGCCTCTTAATTTCTGTTTAAATGAATAAAATTTAAAAACACTTCCGTCATTCGCCATTATTTTTTTGTTTTCTTTGAACATTTCTGTCGCAGTATTGATTCAAATACGCGAGGGCATACTTGATGAACGTCAACGTTGTTATCGCCGCACGCAGATCAGTTGAACGAGACTTGTGCTCCATTCATTCTCGTTATTTTCTTTTATAGCCGACTCCAGCGGCAATCTTGATCTAAATTAGTATCACAGTCAGGTATCGTTATATACGCTCTTTTAGTTCGTGTTGTGCATACAAAGTATTCCTTATCGCTAGCATAAGGATCCTTAACATCGCTTATCTTCGTCGCTGAGTTGACTGACAGTAATCATCGAGGCAATGACGGTTAATAAAATGACCGCAGAATCGTAACCGCTGCCTGTTGTAGCGACTGTGCTCGGAATCCTTATGCAACGTTCAATAGTAATTTTACAAAAATCAGAATGAGTGAAACGAAATGTATGAAGTTTTTAAATAAAAATTCTCTCGATTAATGGCAAGATACAAACATCTATTTCTTTGTTCAATTATTTCACAGAGTTGAAAATAACGTAATATTACTATTTAGTATTTTTGGTTTCTTTGGAAATTATTTTGCATTCGATCGAAACCAATACTCATTCCATTGGATTTTGATCAACACGTATAGTAACATCGTGCTGATAATAATTGTTCAACTGTCGGTAACGTCACATTTATGTAAAATGTTGTGTAGAGCAGAAAATTGGTCGCGTCTCGTTTCACGTTTCGATGAAAAAATATTAACGAACAATGGCCGAGTGAATCGAGACAGAATGGGGAGCATAGATGGCAGAGAAAAATAGAGCAGAAATTGAGAGACAGTGTAATATAGAGGACGAGAGAGAAATGATATGTGCTAGCCGAGACAGTCGGGGAAAAATTGAAAGAGAAAAATTGTGTGCGACTTATGGCTTACCTCCAGAGCAGTGTGTTTGTCGTTTCACTGTGCATTATGGTAGACCAGGCTTTTAATAACTACTCGTGGTCACGAGCTACGAAATAAAGTATCTTGCGGTCAGTTCCATTCTTATCCTACAATCTCGTGAATATTATTCACACGCACCAGAAAGTATCGCACGGTGCATATAATCGCTTCGTCTTCCATCACTCCATTTTTACGAACCGCAGGATAATTTATTAAAACTATTTTCCAGTTTCCGGCTCGACGATTTGATAAACCAAAGCTCGGTAACAAACAGTATTTTCTGGAATGAACTAACGCCCCGACACTTTTACAATGACTCGTAACTTTGCGCGCAGAAAACTGTCACATTCATTTAATTAAACTATGTCGCAATTAAGGGAATTGTGTCACAGAACAGTTCCACAAATATAATAATGGCGCGCGGAAGAGGAGTCACAAAACGATATGAACTCGTAATTGCTAAACTTAAAGTGAACAGCGTAACGCAATAGTCGTCCGAGTGAATGAACTTTTCTATGCTGAGCGTGTACAGCGTTAATTTAAAATAAATCCGAGACGTGAGCATAAACATCACGATTGCAGGAACTTGAACAGGTCGCAGCTGGTCCTAAGCGAACACGGGGACAGTTTTTCCTATAACGTAGTATTTTTCGATTCTAGTGGGACAACCGCGGTACGGAATTGCGCATTCTTTTAATGGAATAGTCGCGTCTTTAAGGTGAATCGCTTCGCCACTTATTCTGCATACGAAAGCGTCGGTATTTTGAAAGTTGTCAAGGAAATTTCAAGGAAATTCTGCTCGCTTCAGTTAAAAGAAATCGTGGCCGCGATGACGCATTTTTACTAAATCCTATTACACTATATTTCTCTATATATGTCGCCAAGGCCTGGATGATAAACGTCGCGGAATTATCCCCACTACCGCGGGGCCCGTGAGTGGCTCAGGTATGTCTCCTGTACGATACACGACGCTAATTTTTTCTGCACACTAATATTTGCCACTGTATTGCACGATAATTGCAAACATGACGTTTCTTTAACTTCTTTTGAACATTTGAGGCTTTCGATCTTAAAGTAGAAAATTTTAGGAACACCCCAGTGTGATACTTTGTAGTCTGAGTAAACGTGACAAACGTGCATTTATGACAAAAATGAATAGGTGTAATTTAAAACAGTAGAAACATTAATCAAAAGATGCTTTTGTAGCTCCTGAAAAATATGTCGATGGATTCGCGTGGTCCATTCCAGTGTTCGATTTCATTTAAATCAGCGTGTCAGACTTCAATGATGCCCATTGTGTGGATTCAGACTATTGCATCGACTATGCTAATTCAAACAGGACGAAAACGCTTCAGGATACACGTTTAACACGTTGACTATCTCGAGGGCTGCCAACACGTTACCACAATCATTTCCAGCGACGTCTGCGCGGTCATTGTTGTCCACCCCCATCGTGTAAATGAACCCTGTGTTACTGCTGGACGTATGGGCGATATTAATATACCACAAAGTGAATGCAAAGTAATTTGCTCGCATAATCTACATAACAAAAAGCTTCGAATCGTTCTTGCCAATCGAGGCGTGTTCTACTGAATATAAAAACTGTTATTTACAATAAATTAACGTAAATACATGATGAGTATTCACTTGCACAGTCTACACTTTGTTAATAATATAAACTTTTACGAGCTTAACGGCGGCTTGTCAAGCATTTAAAGTGTTACACGAGAGCAACTTCGAATAACTATGAGTAACTGTACTCACATAAAAAGAAGCTGAAAGTTATGACTAAACTGCGGAACTTTACAAATTCATAACATCTTTAAAAGTTTTAACAAAATACAAACTTCAGAAACATTTCATACAACCTAGCCTGAATTTTATTCACTCTAAACATTTATAAATGGTATTTTTAACAGTTTCTTTAGCACACTGGCTGCCGCATTGGTCTTGTACGGATGAAACTATTTTTTGACCAGATTAATTTTTACTGCAATGTATATATTCTATAATTTTATTTTATTACATTGCTTCTTTCCAAATTTCGATTGTAATCATTTTAATATGGAATCTTCTATATTGTTGAAAATATCGACTTTTTCGCCAGCTTTGTAACAAATTTAAATTACTGAAAATAATCATCCGTACTAAGTACACGCTTGAGGAATCGTTAACAAGGACTGTTAATTCCAACGAAAAAAAAAATAAAAAAATAAAAGTTTTAGGACGATATGAGCAAATCCTGGAAAATTCGACCGGTAGCGTCGATGTTGATATGCGTTTGTGAACGATCTAAAGGCACCGAAAACCAATAGGACACTGCATTCGACAAACGGCTAGATAGCGAGCGTATCGTTTCGAAATTAGTTTTATAGGGGGTGAGTTCCGTGTGTCGCGGCATGAAAATAACGATTGAATACAGAGACAATGCCGCGGACGGAGTTACGTGGCCGATACCCCAGGAAAGTGGTGAAATTGATTTCGATGCTTACTTTATTAAACACACCGCACGGCCAGGAAATCGTCGACTAACTAAATAACATCCCGGCGCTTCGTATCGATTATCCGCCATCGTTCATTCTCAGAGCTCATCGTCTCCTTTATTATCTTCTGGAATTAGTTTAAACGGGAGGAAGAGTTTGGTGGGCGCCTGTTAGCCACGTGAAAGGACAATAATTTATGAATAGCTCCTGCGAAATTGGCTGTCGATGGAAATTAAATATGGCGACAACTTTATCAGATTAACAAATAAAGCCGTTCATCACCTATCCGAGAACAAACAGGAACGTGGAAGGGGATTCAGAAATTCCTGTCGCAAAATTTTCAAGTGATTTAGTCTCTAGTTGAAACAGGCATCTGCGGTCCAGTTGCGAATGTTTAAGCATTCGTAGATTCTAAAAATATTCGCTTAAAATTGGTGATAAAATGAATTATTCGCGTAATTATAAAATGGCTCTGTTCTCTGTTTCTCTCTGTTCAATGGTGACCACCGAAATTCACCAGCCAGTAATCCAACGAAACAAGAACAATCATCGCAACAAAGGAAAGAGTTTACCAGCGTCGGGAACAACGCAAGAATCTCGAAGGAAGGGTCGCCTGCGAAATCGTTCGAGGAAATTCTCCCCCATAGTACACAGCGCGCGTTTCGACTCCCCAAGTACGCACATCGAATAAAGGTATTCATACGCCGGTGAATATATAATGTCCCCGCATTTCGAGTCGAGTTATGTCCTGTAATAAAATGTGTTTCACCGTTCGAAAAGTCCGGGAGCAAGGAGAACCGGAACGCAGAAGAAAGACACGAGCAGAAGGATTGGTGGTAAAAACTGACGGAAAAGGGAGAAAGAGAAAAGGAAGGGACGATTCGCGAAAGGGCCTCGCGGATGGCACTCTTCCCGAATTTCGACGGAACGAGTGTCGTTCTTTGTAAACGCGACGTCCACGCCCTCGCCTTACGATTCCTACGGGATCGAGACCTAGAGAACGGAGGACAGAATGAATTAAATATTGCGTTGGGCCATAAATGTTATCAAATGAAAATAATTGACTGTTCTTCTTTTAAATATTTATTTGAATGTGGACCGAGGTGTTCAAGGTCCTTGATCTCGTGGTGGGGATTGCGGTCTACTTAGAAACAAAAGAAGACCAACATTACAGTCAGAGACAAAAGAATAGGACTATATTAGGAGAATAATATAAGAGAATTTTGCAATTTAACATGAAATAATCAATATACAAAGTATATTTAAGATACAAATATTTACTCGGTATGTTTTATTAACCTAAGCGTGTCTCCATCTTTGCGATAATTTTTGTATTGCGGTATACTTTTGAAGGACGAGACAGTTCGCGGACGCACGTCCCGAAGTTCGAGGGGACGCGTGCCGTTCTTTGTAAACACGACGGCATCCACGCCCTCGCCTTTCGATTCCTACGGGATGCAGGGCCGAGGGCTAGAGAAGGGCCAGGGGCTGGCTGGGGAAGGGGGCAGAGGGCTGCGGAAGGCGAATCGGAATAAAGAAAAGTACGTGTTCTCGCAGACGACGAAGGGGTTGGCGCGAAAGGAATATATTGTTCGGTCTCTCGCGCGACACACGAGTTATCGATACCATAACTCGAAGAAGTTGGATGCAGCCGCCGCGTCCTCCGGATCGTTGTCGTCGCCCTGTTGTCCTCTCGCCTCTCCTTCGGCGCTCGCCCCTTGACTGTATAATACTCAAACCTGAGCAACTTTTTTATTTATCGGCTTCCTTGGAAAATCTCTTGCCTGCCGTTTACTCCTTCGCGCCCTCGACCTCCGCACACTTCCGCGTTCCCCGAGCCACGTTTCCTGTTCTGTCGCAGCCAGCCTCCTCTTCCCTCGAACCTTTTTCTCCGAGCTGAGCGACAACCTCTCCTTTTGTTCTCCCTGTTTTCACATCTTCATCCCTTTCCTCTTGTTTCCTTTCTCCGGCTTTATTGCCACACTTACCGACTCCCTTCTCTCTCTCTCTCTCTCCCCCTCTCCCCCTCTCAGCTGCCCTCTATTTGTCCCTCTTCAGGTTCTCGTTCTCTCTTTCTCCGGCCCGGCTGCTGGTCTTTGCTCTTGTTTTTCCGAGTCATTCTCCGCGCCACCTCCTCCGCTTCTCGGCGCGCCTCCTCCATGTCCCACGGACTCTGACGCTGTCTCTTTCCCCGTGAAAGCTAATTGTACTCGTTGCTTCTTGTCGTCGCAGCGAAACTCCACGTCGTTCTTAGTTTCCGACCTGGAAACTGGGTCTCTCTTAACTGGGTGGGAGAGTGCAGGGTGCTCCTGTCCGTGTGAGTGCTGCTCGCTGTTTCCTTCGTGGGTGAGGCGTGTGAGACGCGCGTCCCAGTACGCGCTCCCATACTTGCTCGCGATTGTGTACACCCGAACGGGGAGAGGATGGGGCATTTAATCCAAGAGAGACAGAGAGAGAGAGAGAGAGAGAGAGAGAGAGAGTGGTGGGGTTCAAAGCGGCCGAAGACGCAACGCGAAGGACCCCAAGCTTGCCGTGAATTTAAGCTAACGTCTTCGACTGGAACGCCGCGTGAATTAATCGAGTTAATTGTTGTGTACTCTGCTCCCCGCTTGGCCGCTTCTTTGCGCTTAATTAGACGCGTTCGACTACGCGTGGAGAGCAAGTTAAACGGCGTTTAATACGATTTGACAAGGGGGGAGGGGCGAGGGCAAGACCGAGACCGTGTTTGACTTTCGGTATCGTTCCCGACGTTGATTAAAAATCGGTCACTCGCCCGCGAGAATGCTCGGCGATCTTGTCGCGACGACGAAAACGACGACGAAGACGGCACCCAATGATCTCGCGATGTCCGGCCCCTCGGAAATAAAGGGATGAAAGGGAATTACTTTCCCGATTTTAATTCCGACGAAGACGAAGTGGGCTTTCCGCCGAAGCTAATTTAGTTGGAAAGGCTGCAAACACTTCTCCGCGGCACCCTTTTAAATTCCCAATTTCGCGTCTACGACGGAAATACCGCAGACGCGTCGGAATTTATGTTCCCTTACGATATTCTTATATTATGCCCTGGACGCACGCGGAATCGTTACTACTCCTTGGAATCCTTGGAGGATCTTCCTCCTCCTTCCGAAAAGTCGAACTTTTCTTTTTTGTATTTTCTTGCGGTTTTAAGTTTGCGAAATACAACCCGAAAATACAACAGACAAAGTACGACTGGAAAATTTAGTAGGTTTTGAAATGGTGCTAGTCTCGTATACTTTGCAACAGCGTATGAAACATTCAGGGATGGAGGGATGAAGTTTGTGCACCGTACCGACTCCGATGAACATTTCAAATTTAATTACACGAGATCAGAATACTTGGCGTGATAGACTTTCATGCATTATTATTCGCATTCTAAGATTTCTAGA
Source organism: Halictus quadricinctus (assembly GCA_028454245.1). Lineage (NCBI taxonomy): Eukaryota > Metazoa > Arthropoda > Insecta > Hymenoptera > Halictidae > Halictus > Halictus quadricinctus. Next base: position 9,810,187 of record CM052118.1, on the reverse strand, counting down.
TGGCTATGAGATGTTCCCTTCTTGAAACCAGAAAACCAGTTTTATGCTATTTTCGGAGCATCTTCTCTGTGCAGAGTATAAATGTTGTGAGCAGCCTTAATGGCTTTAGAACCACAATAAAACTATATTATATTAAATAATTTATGGAACATCATTCGATTTATCTAACGACTTGACAGTTGTGTATTTATAACCAATCCATTCTTGTCACAAGTGTATAAAATCCACAGTCTATACACACACGCACGTTATGACAAGAAACCACGAATTTTGGTTTATCAAGAGAAGTTGAAAAATTCGAAACTCCAGGAAAGTTTGAAACTTTGCGCGAACGGAATTGATGCGATGCTAAAAAATCAAATTGATTTCTTTCTGCTGAAAAATGAACCTTGATATGAAAACAGCTTCCCCAAAGAAATCCTGACTTTTCATATTACCATGAATATCTAAGAAACTGTATAACCTAGGGTGAGAAAGTTCGCTTAAAAGTTGCAGTGTTTTCTGCAATTGTAGATGTCAGAAATATAAAAGAAAATTCTTCTCCCAAAATCTGCCCTCGCCGTCAATTTTTTCGAAGCTTTATTTTTCGCTACGTAGTCCATAAAAAGCCGTTGCAACGTTTAATTTAACTTTGTCGCTGTGTCTTATACAGCTTCCTAAATATTCTCGATAATATGAAAAGTTAAGATTTCTTTGGGAGGGTGTTCTCACCCGTAGGACCGGTTTTCTGCAGGAAAAAAATTGTTTTGAAAGTTCGTTACTTCCTTGTCGAGATTTTACGATGTTCCATATTACGTAGTATTCCGTATTACCTGCATTCACCGTGATTCCTGTTTTTCTCCGCCGTGAAACGTCCAACAATAAACTAACTCTAACAAGCTCAGCGTTGAAAATATCATAAGGTAATAGATCGTCCTGTGATAAAGTGAATTTATAATTCGCAATAATTAGTGATTTCGTGACTTTTTCCGGGTGGGAACTTTTAAACTCCTCTAGACGTCCCGCGTTCACCCGAACTTCGGCCATAAATTTCCCTGGAAAAGGTATATGAGAATGAGTAAATCAAAAGCCAGTTAGTTATGCCCGCGTTGCTGGAAGAAAGTGGATTTCCTCGTGTCAACGAACGTCAATAAAGATTGCCCTTTTAATCTTCAACGTAAGCTGCGACGATACATCGTTATTACCTTGTTCCGACACGGCTCCCGTCTCTCCTTGCTTCTCTGACACGGGATCGTCGAGATAAATCCGAAAAAGTCATTCTGTAACAATTCTAGGAAAATGTCAATATACTCTTCTGCCAGTTTGTATCAAAGTAATGGTACAAAGAATGGTCAGGATATTTTTAAACCTGGACCTGAACCAGGCTTCACGTCCTCCTTGTCCATTTTCGTCACCAACTCCGTGACCTTTAGGGTATCTTTCATAGTAAAGGGGGTAATAGTAAAGGTAGTAATAGTAATAGTATAGGTAATAGTAAAGTAATAGTAAAGGGGGTTGCTGTCGGGGGAAAGAGAAAGTGACAGGCAAAAGGCGTGCAAAGAGAGAGAGAGAGAGAGAGGGGCTGTACACAGGAGCACAGAAACGAGCAACGACACCGGCACACAGGGAACGCTTTAGCCGGCTATTAATTTTGTATTTCGCTTAAACATGCGACGATGGAACTGCACCAGACGTAAATTCATTTCCAACCTTCCCTCTTTCCCTCTCTCTCTCTCTCTCCCTCTCTCTACATTTCTCTTCCTGTATCCCTTCGTTTCTCACTCGCTCTTACAATTAGTGCACCGAAGCGACCGCGACTCTTATTGGATTCCCGAGCCGAGAGGCCTCGGCCTGCTCTCTCAGTTACAGAAGCGGTTTATCGAAAGTTTAAATTATTTCGCTGCGCAACGTCGAACGACCGAGAACCGAGTGTTTGATTCGCTGTCAGGTTCAGAGCAATAGGCTGGAGCCTCGCGAAACACCGGAGACAGAAGGACGGAAGGAGAAAGAGATGATTAAAGACTGTGATTGGTGTGCAAATCGAAGAAAAACAGTAATATATCTGGACATTTACTATGCAGTTTCTGTCGTGGGTTACTGGAAATTAAAAGTGATTTACTCTGCTGGAAGATTTTGACACTAAACCTGCTAAGCATATTAACACTAGAACTATCGGATGAGTCCTTATCCGAATCTTGTCCTTAAAGGAAAGATTTTTTTCGTTGCCTATTCTTTTTATTAAATTTGTTTATTCCAGTCATACGTATCTGCTTTATAATTTGATTGCGAAAGGTTCTGATTTTGCTTGCAAAGGATTTCGATATGTTTGCTGATATCAGACGATCTATGTATAATACATACGGCCAACTGGTTCAGTTTCTCCCATATCATTTACATCGATATTTGTTCGTACTTACGACTTTGGTGATGGGAAAAATTGTGTGGAATTTTTCTATCAAAGACATATTTACATTTTTCTGTAACGTTGTTACAAAAGTACACAATGTTCGTTCTTCTAATCCGTCCGTATCTGTATAAATGAAATAAATTATGCAAAATACTTGATCGCGTGTCAGATGCACTTATAACATTCACGAAGGAACTTGTATCGGCAAAAAGACAACGAAAAAGACGTTCGAAAAAGATAATATAAATCGTTCGAGAACACGTCAGTTTCGAGCTAACGGTCTGCAATCAAGAATTGTATAAACTCATAGATCAGAATACCAAAGTACCTAATTCGCAACGAGGAAGGCAACTCTGCTTCGCGAAAACCTCCACGAACAAATGCCACAATATCCGACGAAGACTAATAAATCCGTGCAAATCTTTTCCGCAACGTAATACAAAAATTGTTTATAAAAAGTCTGGGTACAAACGAAGCCTTAGTGAATTAGTCCTGGAAGAGAACAAATGAAAGTGGAGAGTCGAGGGAAAGAAATAGGGGCGGGTAGGAGGGGGAGAGAAGAAAGAATTTTAAAGATAATAAGGAGTAGCATTAAGAAAAAGGGAAATCAAAAGTTAAGAGAGCCTACGGGAACCGGGGGGTAGTCGTCGGTAAGAGAAATAAGGGGAAAGAGAGAGAGAGAGAGAGAGAAAGGGGGAGAGTAAAAGCAGGAGTGGCTGCAATAGAGAATTGGAAGAAACAACTGAGGAACACGGAAGGATGCAGAAGAAGGAAGGGGGCGTAGCGGAAGAAGGGTGGCCGCGCGGGAGAGACTTTCATCAAACGAGCGCGGTTGGTTTCTGCTTTATGTATGCCTCTCTCTGTCTCCCATCTCGGAAAATCGATGTTCTACGACCTGGAACGAAATTCCACGGCAGATTCCAGACGAAAGACCGTTTTCGCAGAAATTCTCGTGAGTTAATCGCGAATAACACTCGGGTTGCCAGGGATGATACTCGCTCAGCTATTTCGCGGACGAACCAGTGACACGACGTATCGTAGGCCAGGCTCGGGGATCCGATAACGAGAAAAATGAAAAAGATTTTCGAGTGAGGTACGGGGGACCGGACGTACGTGTAAACAAAAGAATCGAGTCCGTAGGGCAGGCACAATTATGCCGTGTTCGATCGACGGAATTATTGACGTTCGATGCGATTCCGACGACCGGATTCGTAGCAACGACGACTTGCGCGCGCGAAAACGGAAATTGAATTTTCTCGCTTGACGAATTCGTCGCGGGACCGGACGGACGCGTTGTCCGCGGAAATTCTCTTGGAGGTTTTTACGCGCCGGGACAAAGGGACAGCGGAGCGTGGCGCGCACCGATGCATCGGCCGATGCCGACTTGGCCAGACGTTTAATTGATCATTTTCTGCCCGCTGAATGACGTGGAAATTGTTTGTCCGCCCCGGCCGGCCGGGAGTCGGTCCTCGTTATTGCCCCGGGAATATTGTTATACCCTTGGAACGCGGTCAGCTAATGCGATCTTGATCGTCGTCGCTTTGAACTGGTACCGGCGTTTGTCCGGCCAAGCCCGTTCAACTGCGGAACAACGCTCCGACACTCGTAGGAATTCGCGTGCTTTCGGCCTTTGCGCGCTCGGCCAAATGCTGCAGCGGGGGGAGTGGGGGCAAGGTTTGTTTAAATCAATTCTACGGACTGCCGGCAATCGATAAAGATACTGTGATTATAGAATTACCCTGCGCTGCGCTACGCGCCGCGGAAATTGTTTTTGTACGGCGATACCAATCGCACAAAGCGTCGCACCGCTGCAGATTCTCGGATCGAATTTGCGCCCCGCTCGGAATTTCATTTTTGCAGATCCTTGGTGCAATTTTTTTTTCAAGCGAAACTTTATTGCCATTCGTTTGGTAGTCCACTGAATTTTAAGGGAGACTGCTGCTAATTGGCTAAAACCCTGTGTCCAATTTTGTAGCCCCAACACATAAACGAGTCTCATTTTTTTTTTTTTGTATATCTCTGTCTAATAATCAACTGAATAGAATATCACTATTTCCGCATTATTTTCTATATTTCTATAAACGAAAACTATCCTTGATACCTAGACGTAGTTTCGTATTATTTTAATAAATATTTGTGCTTATGTCAGCTGCAGAATTGATTATTGTATTGTGGAGTAAATGGTGCTTTCATTCGCATTATTGACTAAATTTAATGTGTCAATTTGCGAAGATTAAATTGAAACAGTGATTTGTTGACAATAGCAAGGATTCTATCAAATTTAAAATTCAAACGAAAGTATTATCAATCCTTTTTAAAATGTTTACCGTACTGATTTTAAACAATGATAATGTATGCTGTACACGCATAAAATCCGCAGTTTAATCATAACGTAAATGGAAAGTTATTTATCATATTCGTAATTACGTGTGGTCATAATTATGGTATGATTAATGTATATTTACTTTATCTAATATCTCATCGAGCAGTTCTATCTTCTGAAAGCACTGCACAGCTTTTTTCAAAGATGTATAATTGTTTAGACATTCTGGTATCATATATTTTACTTCTGTTATACAGTTGGTACAGTCATTTGGTTTTACTAATTACGAAAAGTTATGTTTCGACTGCCTCAACTTTGTGTTTCCCTCTATGCGAGGAAAATGTAGAATTTTTTGGAAAATATTACCTCTTGTGACATGTAGTTTTGTCTGTCTCAACCTTTGCCACTCTTGGTTCCACGTTTCTTGAATTTTCCTGTGCAGGACTCTTGTTGGACTTAGATTATTTTCTTCGATGGTTGTATGCTTTTTTGTGACTATTGTGAAATGCTCTGAATTTTCTTTACGTATCATTATATGGATTTACATTTCTGGCTCTAAATTTAGGTTGCTTGTTGAAAATTATTAGAGAAATAAATTACCGATTGCTCTTTATCTGTATTGCAGAATTATCTGGAAAATAACTGATTTCGATTTATCTTGTAAAGAAATTATTTCTGGTTTTCCGAAATTTTTGAAATAAACTTCTCGATTCAAGCACATATTAATAAATCCAATCTTATCATTATTTTAAAGCAATATGCAATTTTCACTCTGTAGTTCCAGTGTTAACTAAAACATATCAAATTTGTAAAGATCTATCTTTACAACAGTGTTGACCTTACAAATTTTTTTTTCGTGTACTTTATCGATTTCGTTGTATGGAAGGGCCTATGCAAATTTACGTCGAATTAAATATTTTTCACTGGCAAATAAACCTGGACTTTATTTGACTTTACCCAGGGAAATATTAAACGCAAACTGAACTTGTTTCTTCAAAGCGCAGAATCGTTTTAAAACCATTTTACCAATTTATTTAATCGATTTGTAGGTTTAAAATACATACAAAAAGGTTTATGCAAAATAAAAAGTTTGTTCATTGATTGCAAGATCCAGAAGCCATATAGACTTTTATATAATACTTTCTTTAATACTATATAATTCTTTCATTAATAATTTTAACAAATTGAAAATAGTGTATCGATGTTGTCCAATTATTTTAACATTTCTACCGTTTTAAATTGCACCTACTCGTTTCCATTCTATTAATGGAAAAACCATTCGTATTCTAAGCAAGCCTGAGAGGTCTAAGTCTCTTTGCTTTACAGGATCTTCGTTGTTGATATATGCAGAACCAATATACATATATTTAAGACCGTCCCAAAGCGATGAATATTTCTCGGGTCAGTTGTCTTCTGAACTTGAAGTCCGCTTCCAGCTCTGCTGACGTTTATTGAGAATCAATTACTATCATGAATTCGCAACGCCAATTGCAGCAGGCACTTGCTAGCATGCATTGCATTTGAAAGAAAAATGTTCAACTACAATTTTCCCAGCAAAACAGACAGAGAACACTTCAAACAGGTCGACCCATGTACATGCACATTAAACGAATTCCCATGCACTTATTATGCACGGGAAAAATATTGATAAAATAACCTAATCCTTTTCTCTTTTATAAACCATAAAGAAAAAAAATCTTGAAAAATAGTCTGCGAAACCATGATAATATTTACAATTATTCAAAAGAATGCAAGCTTCGACGAAACCAGTTATAATATTTGTTCAATCAGTTTGCTAATTTACCGAAATATTATCATATTTACCCATTCAACATTTCATCAGAGACAAACACAGTGGAGAAAATATCAATATTTGAATAAATAAATTAAATTTGGACTCATTTTAAACCATCATTCATTTTTTGCTAGGATAATTATGCATGGTAAAGCAGGTGAAAAACTGAGGACACGTTTTTGGTCCAATTATATCGTTGTACTACTTCCTTACCGAAGTGATCATCGTTTAAATATCAAAAATGTCTCGAGAATGGGAAATTTAGTGTTGAAATACTTTTTGGTACCACTGTATACACGTTTCTGTGTTAAAAACTGATTTCTCTTGATTCGATCGGCTTTCTTCTCCCGTACGAAAATATTGTATGCTATGGATTTCACGAAAAAATATTTAATTCCGCAAAAACTGCCTGATCGGAATAGCAGAAAATTTCATACATCGACATCAGGCATTTTATACAAAACAAATCGAACTTGTTCCGCGGCGCGTGAAGCTAGTGCGCTCCACTATACTATCCGTGGGAAACGGTTAAATTAAGTTAACTTTCATTCAACTCGTGTGATCCAATAGATTCTCTTTTTTTTTTTTGCCGAGACCAGTATAGAATCCGCTTTGAACGGAACATCGGGTAAATCAACCAGAATCTCGGCACGTGCCTAATAGAAACGTATTCGTTGTCTAGTGGTACGGAGTTTCGACGAGACTGGTTTTCCGCGAAGGGGGCAAATTACAATTTTTTTTTCTTTTCCCCTTTTGTTTTTTCGTTTGAAATTGTTCCATTATTCGGAGGAAAATCAATCAACACCGAATCTAGGGTGCAAGCGATTCCGGGGTGCGTTTGCCGGGTCGTTCAATCGCACCGGACCCCTAATCGATATTTACACGCGTATCGGTCGAACTGCCAACCAGGGGTACACGCGTGTCGCACGAAATTTCAATGAATAAAGTGACCAGTGTCACCCTAAATTTTCACACTGCGAGGCCGCGGGAAAGGGAAACCACCCGGTGACGTATCCCCTCTGCCCCTGCGAATTATCCCCGTTAGACTTTATGGCTTTAACCCTAATCCCCGGGAAGGTGACACAATATCGTTGTTGGAACAGAATCGCTGGTTGACAAAGGGGATCCGTTCAACCCTCGGATCACGGGATTTGGGTCCGCCTTGACCCATTGTTGCAAATGTATCATATAACCTCTCATCATTTATCAGACGTCTTTCGAGGGGGTTGAACGCTTGAAAAATTACAGAAATTCCACCATTTCTCTTATATATAATAAAAGATACGTACGTCTCGTTAACCGATACTTGTATCTGATACATGTCGTCTTATAAAAATGACGAGATTGAATTTATTTGGATCTTGTCCGGTTCGTGTTAGAAATTACACTATAACTTGTAATACATGCTCTACTAAATGCAGTCTATTCTCGATATATGTCGCAAATACCTGGCAGATAAAAGTCGCAGAACTATCGGACGCCGAGGAGAGCAAACATAATACGGGGCGGGTACGACGTTCAGCGTGAATCAAAGAATAATATCTCCTGGACGATATATGTCGCTGGCAAAACTTGTGCTGTTGACATATATCGAGAAAACACTGTATATTTATTTCCCACGAAAGCATCATTAGAATTTCAGTAATTGTAAAATAGAAACTCAGGAACCGGTCATTTTCCGGCAAAAGCCCGTTTCCGGTGCAAAATTGATTTCCCCCTGTGTTCTCTATCTTTGTTACGTCTAATGCAGACAAAAGCTTTGAAAAAATAGTTTTTTAGGAATAACACTTTGCCCACCGGAAGCCTATTAATAGGATTTTCAAGAGACGAACGGAGCTATCTGGTGGACACAATATCTTCCGCTGTCGACACGATGCCGTGGTCCTAATCGCTAGAAGGATCATTTCGGACGTGTTCCATGTCAAATGTCGAGTCCGATATTTCTTCTAATACCGGGCTTGATCCTTGTCGTTTAAGGATTTCAGGAAAAGCCCGCATCCTCTTTAACCGAGCATGTTCGACCGCGCGAAAGATGCTCTCTATACGAAGGGACGCCTATAAATCAGAGACACTTAATGGCGGTGCACAGCAGGGTAATTGTCCGCCGTCATGGCGACGTCCATGAAAAAAAAAAGAAAAAAAAAGGAATCCCTCCCGCCCGGCGATATACGATCAAATTAATAGAACTCGGCCACGTTGATATCGTATTGTATAATACGAGGCCGGCATGAATTATGGTAACCGATATACGGTTATGCACGCATACAATTTCTTAATAAGCGGTTGATAACACCGGACTCGAATAAATCATCGCCGGTAATTGCCGCGTAGCAGCCCGGCTCTGTGTACTTAACCGAGCGGAGGAGATTGAAAAGCACGTTTTGTTTTCCGACGGTACGTAAGTGGATCGTGAATCGAGCGAGCGTAAAGAAAATTGTTTGTTTCCCTTTTTAACCCCCCGTCCCCGCCTCCTCCACCCCCCATGTCCCCGCCTTTCCCCATTTTGCTTGTTTCGCGTTAGGTCAGTCGCCGTGTTTGTACACTTTCGCCGATTTGATGGAAGTTTCCATAAGTCATGAGCAGACTTCGAAACTTTACGCGAGATTCGCATACTTTCGCCCGGAGGAGGAGCTGAAATTAAATGAAATTCTATTTTCTTCGTGAGCGGTTTCGGTAAATTGTATATAACCCGAAACCGTGTTACATTCCGCATTCTGTCAAATCTTCAGTTTATGTTTCGAGGATTCTTTTTAACGGCATTAATCGTATAAACTGTACAGATGAAATTTTGGCCCCTTTGGTCCGCCATGCTTGACGGGAAGTGCAGCGTTTACTCGATACATGTCCGAAACATGGGTCTAGCCAGTGACACATATCGACCAGGAGATACTATTCTTTGATCCACGCCGAACGTAGAAAAGGACTGTAGTGAAAATAGGAAATAATGAAAAATACGTTCTGGGACTTTTATCGGCTAGGCGTTTGGGACATTTATAGAGTAAACACTGTATACTGTAAAGCCACACGGTCTGATTATGTCGAATTTCCTGCAGATAACTGAGAATTTTCATGGAAATTGACAGTTATGAAAATGAAATATAATTTTTGATGAAATGAAATACTATCGAAAAATATCGTGTTTAGTGTCATTTTAATCAAAAAAATGCCAGGAATAATTTGGTGAAGGCAGCTTATGTGCATGTGCATCCACACACAGTAAATCGAATGATACTGGTTGTTCTCGGAAGATATAAATCAAAAATTATATGAACCGTACAGAAAGGGGTATTTCATTGTTCCTTCCGCATAGTAAACCTCGGTGTTGAATTGAGCACCGCAGCTGGGCCCGCATGGATCATTTAAAAAAATTTATTTATTAAATGACTCCAACGTATATTTGTCTGTATCAATTATACGGTTCGTATCATGTTACAAAGAATGATCGTGCATAAAGTATAAAAATGGCTTGCATTTCTCGTAACTTGTCGAGTTAAATTAGTATTCTGTGAACATGAATTTGTAATTGCATGCTAGATTGTGTTGTACGATGAAGAAGAAAGTAAAATCATTTGTTTGGCCAACATTTTGGTTTGTAACAACATGTATTCACAAATGCTTTATTTACGTGTCGTTTCTAATAAATAAAATGATTTGGAACTATAGCGATGGCTAATAGAATTGCAGCACTCCCTAAGAATACATTATTTTTAAACAAGAGAAGTTTTCACTCCAAACTAACAAAAGTCAATGATTTATGATCATAAATTGCTTAGAAATTTGGTAAAATTTATGTACAAAATTGATCTATATAAAAAATGTATGGAGGCTTGAATAAATTTCTTTCAAACAAAATGTTAAGTAAGCTTTGCAGCATAGAATTAGTAGAGGGTTTTATAAATGTCTGAAAGAATAATGGGTCATATGAAATTTACGTAGAAAATTAGTTTTATGTACGAAAATATGTATAAAGCGTTTCATGAATCTTCATCATCGGAAATCGTTGAGATTTTGGAAATGGCGCAATTCCCGTGGTCGTTGCTCCACGCTTTTAATCGAAATGCCAACCAAATTATGTTATCGGGACAGCACAGAGTGTTCATTTTACAATAGCGGATGAAAGTATTTTTGCGTACGGCCCGGAGAGCATAAGCAACAATAATAGCAAACGAAACGCGGATTTCAGAGAATCGCGCGCGTAATTATTCCCCGGAATCGAGAGAAATATGAGCAGTTCGAATCGGCGCAATCGAAATTGCATTATCAATTGCAACGCGATTCACAATCAGGCCAGTTTCCAAGTTCGGTGCAAAACTGGATGGCAGAAATAATTGCAACATCAGCTGACGTTTGCTGTAAATTCCAGACTTTGGTCGCCATCTGTCACGCAAACTTGGCGCCATACGCTCCGGTGGTTTCTTACCAATCTACAGAGCGTTACCGTCGAAAGTTTTGTCCTTCCGCGCCCCCCTCCTCGGTCCCCACAGCATTGTGCGCTCCGCTGCAGAAAATATCACGGCTTATGTATCATCAACAAATAATTACAGGCCTCACCTTCTTTCATTGCGCAGGCAACAACTTTTTATCTTGGCGAAAACTTTTAGCGCGTAAAGATGATACCGGGGAGTTTTCTAAATGGCTACGGGAAACTACGTCATAACGATATTTCAGGCACGTACACGACTCTTCTTCGCAGTCTCGCACCTAAACGGACCCCACCCTTCGAATATCACGCTCTTCCACTACGGAAACTTTTCACTTTTGCAAATTAAAAATACTTTCCTTCGCTACTTAAACGGCTCGGCGAAAGAATCAACTTCGTTCACTTACTGAAATAAATACAGCGAGGATATTGTGCTAAAAGAAAAGATCGGCACCCTTTATAAAATTGTTACCAGTACAGTGAATACAGATATTACGTCATTTGTATATGAAACAACAATTTTTCATTTTCTTGTGGAAAAGACTCGAAAAAATGAGCTCACGCATAAGTTATTCACAGACTCAAATTAAATGCAGTGTGAACAGAAATATTGTACTCTAAAGGGAGACATGGTCTTTAGTGTTGCAATACTTCTTCGATCCATTGTATGTAAGTCGTAATCCCTGAAATAGTGATTCTCGTTTAAAATTAGTATGTCTATGTCCCTACAATCTTATGTAAAATTGCTCTGGAGATTTATACGCCATAATATGTGTCCCCTCCGACAAAATAATTTTTGTTCTTTTGACATTTCGCGCAGCACAAAAAATAGCGGAGATATCGCGTTGTCACAGAGTTTGTGGGACACCGTATATATTGAGCCGTTGCTATCAGGATTAAAATCTGTCAAAACGTTAAAATAAATCACTTTATCTACGCGTTTGCATATAGATTTCACGGTTTTGTGTCAATATCGCGGTCACTTTGAGAATACAAAATGTGGCATGAAATAATTTTGCGGTTTAATACCATGTTGCGAACTGAGAATATCGAAGATGAATACTGAGAAGTATGCTGCTGTGTGCCTTTACTGCAATGTGAATGACAACGAAGACAAAAGAGCAGAAGCGGGTGCAGCGTTTTATGTGTGAAATGGGGCTACGTTGTCACTGTGCTAGTTTTAACTTCGAAGTTACACTTGTGACTACTGCAAGTAAACTGCAAGGCTCAGAATTGACATTTACCCAGCATAGTTATTCTTAAGCCGTAATGTCTGTGTCGAATTAGAACCTAATCTACTCATTAGATCACAATAGAAAATTAATTTTATTATCTACTTGTTTTTCTTTTTTTACATTCAGTTGAGGAGACCATTTTAACCTAGACTTATAAACATCTCACTTAAATTCTGATTATTTAACAGTCAATTAAAATTAGTAGCTACTTATACGAAGTTCTACAAGAGGATTAACACCGATCTCAGAAAAACGTGTTTCAAAATACGTAAAAGAATATATGCCCAAGAATTTGAATTGCTTTTGGAGTTAAAATAGGTTCGAGTGCGAAGGGTTAAAAGTATAAAAATTTGCGGTAAAATTATTATTAAAAGTCTAACGACCACGGTGTTATTGAACATCGTAAAAAATCTTGCCTGTATAAGAGAAGGGTTGAACAAACCGATATCCAGCGTCAGAGAAATCATGTTTCAATTCATCATTCGATCAGGCACAGAGATGGCAACAATATAATCTTCCCGCTCGGTACACTGGGCTGTGTCATTGCCTGCGATGATTACCGGAGATTATTCCCAGCTGAAAAGCCAGACTGGTTCGAACGGTGTCCCAGACTCTCGACCTTCTTTCCTTTTTATATCACTTTCATCGACTGATCTGAAAGCCGCGCGAGCTGCCTGCCTGGGCTATACACTAAAACGTAGACTGAAGAATCCGGACGTTCCATGAATTTAAAACAGGAGATGCTGTTTCGCTGCTCATCAAGGAGGGGGTTGGGGAGAGACAATTTCTCGAACGCTTCTTCCAATATTTGACGCCTCCCCCGCCTGCCTTTCGATTAGTCGTTCCACTCGGTCTCTCAAATCCCATTCCATCGAGGACACTCTCCTATCGTCCCGCTTATTCGAGCGGTCGTCTGCAGCTGTACGTGTATCGACGACAGCGCGGATGTAATTCGCGTTTTATGATCTACTCGAACCCAGGGCCATCCTCGGAAGATTCATTACGGAACGGGGTCTAATAAAGCAGCTACACGTCCCTCTTTCGTTTCCATTTTCCTTCGTGTTCCGCTTCTTTTTTTTTTTTCTCTCCTCTCGCGAGCGCGAAAAGTACCGTACTTTCGGCGCGACGTAAATTGAGCAACGTCGTCGAGATTCGCCGGAGCCGCGGAACTCACTCTCTCTTTCTCTCTCTCCTCTCTGTCTCTATTTCTCGAGGAGAAGGAAGCGAACGACAGAAAGTAAGTAGGACGTTCCATGCCAAATCGATCAGCCATTCTGATCAAAGAGAGGGCCCTGAATGTAAGCCGGGCGCTCGCCCCGAGATTGCCAAGGAAAAATCTAATTTGAAACTTAAATGGAGGAATTTGTATCCCATTGCTCTTATGACGACTCCTTACGCGTAGGAAATGAAAATCAACGGGAACGAACAGGAGACGAAACCCCGTGACTCTTCCTTGCGATTTCCGTTTCGTTCCGTTTGGCCCGACATGGACCGCCAGCATCCGTCGCTCTTTCTCTTTTATCGGTCGTCACCGATTGCATTCGATATGTAGCCTTGTTCCGGGAGACGCGCGGTTTTATTAGGTTGTTGCATATGAAATTTCCGATTTTGGAATGCGAATGTTGTAATAGCAACACTTCGGTTGGCCGACTGTTGACCTTAAGGGGGCCGGCATGGTTTGAAATCCATATACGTATGCAAGTGT
>CM052118.1:9718240-9796223 GCA_028454245.1 Halictus quadricinctus | reverse complement strand
GATTTCATTAGTTGTCGATTAATAATGCGATTAAAGTTCGAGTCCATTGACATGTTGTTAATCTCTCGCTAATAATATAATTAAATAGATGATTCAATAAATTCCGAATGATAAATTGATGTCTTATTTCGAATAAAGTGTGCCGAACTCTGATCCTGATCATTATGTGATATCACGACATTATAAAATATTGTTAAATATGAACAAAATAAAATCATACATGTGTATATATGTACTTTTTGGTGATCGACGGTTTTTAACATTGCATATAGGCATCGAGAGTAACGGACGTATTAACTATCTCATCGGAGAAATTCAATCAAACGTACGGGTGAAATGAAACAATATTAATCGGATTAGAATAAATCTTAATGAATTTTCGACGGCCGAATAACCAATTAAATTAATCTGCTTTACATTCCTCGATTAACGGATGAAATGTAATTTCCGAAGTGTTTAATACCGATATATTTTTCGCGTAATGCAAACAGCTTCGATTTAAAGGAGCGCGGGTCGCGCGCGGATGTGAAACATTAAATTTACAATGTGCCGGTTTATCAAATATCCACGAGCACACGGAAATTAATCAGTTTTATCTCGTTTCCCGTTCTACAGCGTTACACACGTACGAAATTATTTTTGACACTGTGCTATTGTATCTTTGAAATCAATTGTAAGACACATCGCGCATTACCGCTAATTGATATCGTCCACGTAGCAACTGTTTATTTATTTACAATCGATCCGTGAACTCCGCGGCGTGTAAATATTCCATTTCCCGAAATAACTCGTTTGGATAATTGGTTCAGAATGGATCGGCACGGTGTAATAATTGCCATAATTAAGAAGAATTATCATTATCATCATTTACATTCTGACTCTCGCATTTTTATGCGGGAGTAATGATTTCGGGGGATATTATTCGGTTGCTTTTATCTCCGGCCGCAATTTTTACAGTTAACGAAAACATACGACCACGCATGCTTACGGCGAATCGTCCACCGTGCTAGTAAATATTAAATTAAATTGAGAAAAATTTGCATGGCCTCTTTTGCACGAACTTGTTCGTGACACAGAATTTTTCTGCGCGAATTATGGGACGTGCTGGACAACAATTTATGGCCTTATAATATATGTTTTTCAACTAATTCCCTACTTATATATATACAAATTCGTTTGTCAAAAATACGTCAATTTATTAACCCTGTCATTTTTTTGTTCCAGGTAAGTGAGAAATATGAAGATCCCTACTTTACCTTCTCTTGTGTAAGTACTAGTTTACACACATTTGGGGTTATACAGCGTCGACCCTCTGATGGATAAATGATCTAATTTTCAACATACAACAAAAGTGAATTCTCAAACACACGTTCATAATTATATTTTTTAATGTAACCTTTGTTTCATCATCATTTTCATCATCATCACATAAAGAATATGGTAATTTATTTTACATATTATGATACTATGATCGAATTTTATGCATTGATTCAATAATTAAGTCGTTACATTATTCTCATCGTATTAAAATTATGAAGGGAAGAATTAATTTACCATGTAAAGTCCAGTTTTTGAAAATAGATGAATGCAATTTTTATGTTGCATAAAGCCGACAGTCTAGATATTATTATGTTATTAAAAACAATGATATTGTAGCGTGAACTACTACTACAGTGCATAAGTATATCCTAAATTTCGAAAGTGATTTCCATTTTTCGCCTGAATTGTTAACTTGAAATGCAACTATACATCGCAGAATTCGATTAAAAAATATTGCACAAACATCGTACGTTATCTCGTCCCGTGCGTTACTTTTGTTGTCAGCCCCAATCGCAACAAAACAGTAAAAAACAATCGGATATAACAGTTTTAATTTCGCGTTCTGTTTACAAGCATTTCGCAAAATTGTAATTTTCGTCGGTGCACAAAGAACTTTGCATTCATACAATTCAGGTAGCCCACGGAAAACATGTTACAGCGCGCGATAATAATTAAATACGTCTCGTCAGCAGACCGACTGCTACGCGATCCGATTTAACGCAGCGTTTGTCTCATCTGTCGCTTGTATTAATTTATTCGGTGTTCGGTAATGCGCGTGACACCAAGCGATTGATAACGGTTGCCCGGAACGCTGCCATTCCGTGATAATGCAATTCACCATTCGTTCGCTGTGTTCGTTCCTCACACAGACGAACGCTGGTAGTCTTAAATTAATTCAGTGTACGCACGCTTTACACAATAACATCTGGGCAATTCACGTGGTAGTTGTGAAGAGCAGGCTTCAATTTTCAAATCCATGGCAATTCTATTTACCAGAAAATTTTTTTGAAAGTTTCTGAAGACGTTCGAGTTTGCAGAATTTTTTTCGAGAAATTGTTTCTCAATCTCCGAACTGCTACATCATGCAAAAATATATTCAAGTGAAAATGAACGCTGCTTTGCGAAAGTAGAGGCTTCAGGCTTTGAAACGCGTCCATGTTGGTACTGTTTGTTTTTACAAAATCATCAAAATTTAAACATCGACAGTTTTTCCAGTTTGTTGCCAGTATGCAATATGTACAATTTCCGGACGTATAATCCGGGCAGTTCTGCGAACTTGCAAATAAAACTTTGGCAGAATATTCCAGAAGAGCCGTGCTGAAATCCGGCATTTCTGAAAAATCGATTTGTTTCATTTTGCCAAATGTGTGCAGCCTTTTAAATCCGAAAAACATTTGCACGAAACTTGTAAGTGTCCGGATATGGACGAGGGGCTGTGCATTATAAATAAATAATATTTTGACATTTTATCAGAATTCGGTGAAGCCGAGTAAATAAAATTGGCGATTGTCTAGACGCCGCGCCGCCGGGACATTCGGCACCGTGAATCCAGGCTTATCTAACGTATCGACGGCGGGGATGATAGAAACGCCATTGTTCCTCCGGCCCGATAAGATTATCCAGGTGCAAACGAATTCAGGGTGTCGGTGACCGGCTTATCGAGGACGCGCGCGCCTGTTTCGCGGAGCGCGGTTGCAATTGCACCATGGGAATTCGAACGTTTGATCGCATGAAGGGCGTTAATTTTGAAAAGCAGTCGAAAACAAGCGCTCGTTGGCTTAGACGGCACCGCAAATGCGACATTCCGCCCGTAAATTCATCAGCGATATTTACATTCCGATATACATAAATTCGTCATTCGACCTGACCGGACGATATTGATTTTAAAGGCGACTCGTATCTGATGACACTCGTCGAAGACAAACATTGATTTATCGTCGAAGCTCGGGTCTTTTGTCCCGAACCAAAAATGTTACGCGTTTGCGCGTGCACAGTCTCTCGAGCGGTTTCTATTGTACATGTACATTCATACATACCGGGGCGGCAATGGCATCAAATTGAAAACGTTCAAAGATTTTTCCGTTCGTTCGACTTCCTTTTTCCATTTATCCTCTTCCCCCCCCCCCCTTGTTTTCCTTCGTTTTCTTTTTTTTTTGTCCAAATTGCGGACGATTCGAGTTACGCACGAGCTGCCACGCGAGATCCGTCAATTGCGAGTCACAGATTCTCGTTCGATTGTTCGGGCAACGGAATAACACCAATACCATCGTCTGACAAACATTGATCGCGATGAAGGACCAGGTTAAACGTGCAAACGCCGATACGAATCCGACTATGCATTCAGAAACGCTTCGCTCCCCGGTAACTGCATAGATGTGTAAAATAGTGATTGGACGAAGAGCTTTCTCCTCGGGCGGTACCGAACCGAGACCAAAGAATTAATTGAAACGAACTGTCGCTCCACTGGAAAAACGTTCTGTCGAGCCGTTGAAGACCGTCGATCCTCGGGGATACAAAAAAAAAATAGTTGAAAGGTTTGCTGCAACAAGGAAGCAGCCTCACTTTTCACGCATTTTTCTGACAGTGAACCGCGTGAGCACTGGATTGACCAATAAGCACCGTGCTTAGGACGTCAGGGTAGGGGGAGGGGCACCGTAGAAATTTTCTGAAGTTTACATCTTTTATATATATAAAAGTAAGTAGATTTCATGCATTTATGACAAAAATGAATAAGTGAAACATGAATCAGTAAAAAAGTATCAGTGTATTATCATCAACTTGGAATTGTTAGCATCAAGCAGGGAACCAATTTTTATTTGATTCCAGCATCTCATAATTGATGCACAAAATCGTCATTTTGCATTAAAGATCCGCAGTACAGAGATTTCTCTATATATGTCGCCAAGGCCTGGACGATAAGCGTCACGGAAATACCCCCACTACCGCGGGTGGGGGTAGAAGCAGCTCCAATATTTGAGTAATATTTATTTAAACAGAAAGGAGTACATGTCATATTTAAGCGTAGTAGCTTTTTATCGATATACTAAAATTATTATACCTGAAAGTGCAGCTGCCTCTTGATTGCCAGCACCCTTTCAATTAAGTAAACAAATTCGAGAGTAGAATGTTCAATCGCAAGTCGCATTTCGATTCTTCGTCGGAAGATTTTGAAATTATTGTTCTTTAGTTGCAATATTGTTTTAAAGCTGTGCACGATGTGCGGGCAGTGATGTATATACAAGTTTGTAGGTGCGGCATCGAATTAGTTAACAATTGACTGAGATTTTCGTTTAAACTGTTCAACAGGTGATATTAAACTAACTTTAATCATATTAAATTATGTATATCCAAACTCAATTTAAGTGAAGTGAACGAGTAATATGTGTTCAGGGCGCTTCAGTGATACATGTGTAAATTATTTCGAGATTAAATTTTGCACTCAGAATAGTGTGGCTGCATTTAATTAAATACGTTTTGTTACATTCTTCTTTACGTTCGCCGCAGAAGTTTGATTTATATTTCAAAGAAGTCCTGTCAAACTGAAGTCTTTCCAATACCGGTTTCCTTCAACAATATTTAATATTTAATGTGATCATAACTATCCATTTTTGAAAAAAGATTTGTATTCTTGCCATTACATCATACTGTTAGACGAATGCAAAAGTTTTGATGAATTTCTGTATAAACCAGTTGTTTTAGATATCTAATTGGAGCTAGAAATAACGTATTTAGATAATTATGTGGTCGTCATTACTCTGAATCACTCGTTTTCGTCATTCTTCTATACTATAGAATTTGATTTTTGTAATAAAGACATGTGATGTTTAAGTGTTCTAGAATTAAAATTCTTTTCTGTCACAAAAATATTTCCATAAACGTTGAATAGTTTTTACGTGATTATTAATTAAAAACCCATGAATAGTCAGATCACTAGGAACTGCGAACGCGAATACATAGTGACGAACTGAAAGTCGGAAGCTTGTTTTGGGAGTCGTGATCCAGGTTTGTCGAAGTTTCTGTCCAGACATAGTCCGGCTTATGAGTTTCTCGGTGTCCATATAGGTCAGACATGTGTCCAAGAGCAAACATCCTTACTACCGACAACAAGAGCCAATCATGAAATCTTCAGTAATCCACCTTGGAGGTGGACGGCTCATCTATTCCTAGCAGTATAGTTGCGTCCTACTTATTTCTAATGGAGATACGCCGTAAACGTTGCGGCGTCTCAAAGTGTTGCTATACAGCCTTAAGGACCGGGTGTTCGTAGATTCGCGATAAGGTAGAGTGACTACATTACCGTCAAAAAATGGTTTACGTTGGTAATAAACGGAATATGTTGGTACAAATTACATAGAAAAATCCAGGTACATAGAAACCGAAGTTTTCTCATTAGATTAATATTATCCCATGGATACTGGCGACGATGTTTCGTTTACTCGGTGTTCTTTTCTACGTTCGACACGAGATCACGAAGCACAGTGTGTGCAGGTAATAAAAATGACATTTCAAGTTTTCACATATATCGAGACGCTACTGTACCGGTGTTCTCGCCCTATGGCTTTGCGTCGCATAACTGGTCGCCTTTTCGATTGGACCGTTCCCGAAGCTCGTAAAGGTCCCACTTGGAGAAAGTTGTTCTAGATTATGAAACCCACGTACCCAGTAATAATAAGACACGGATATTAAGGCTAGAGGACCGCCGGGACCTAGGAACTCGTCAGCCTAGCGCTGACGGTCTCCTAGGGTTGAGGTGTCCTCGGGATAGGGCCTCCAGCTACCCGGCCAATGAGAAGGGAAAAGTACTGTAGTAGGTATAGGGCTGGTCTAGACTATGGATCCCAGGTGTTCGGTAATGAAAAGGGGGAGTATTTCCTGTCGACTATAGTTTGCGTTTAACCGTTGCGACAGTCATTGGACTGGGAGAACATGGGACGAATTTCGTACGGAAGACTGAAAAGCGTTGCAAACAAGATAAATGGATTACGTAGAAACTAATGACGAGCCAGTGTCAAATGTTGAATACGATAGCGCATAACCAAAGTCTATCAATAACAGCAAGTCGCACTTGAACGGACTATGATATCTGAAAGGTCATATCTAAATTCCAATTTTTTAATAGTCAGAAATGCATAACATTCTTGTACAATTATAGTCCAGAGGGATTTTTAATAGGCAATAGCCGAGCAACGAAACAACGAAAAAGGTTTGAACTACGAGGACGATGATAATGCCTCGGCTTTGTTCAACGGTGTGCGCATTAAAAGGTAATTTACAAAATTTCCTCACGGCTTACCAGTTTCACGTTGCCTTCCACTCGACCCCGCGTCGTTGCAGTAATCTTTTCTAATGTATACTGCGCGCAGACTCTCGCGCAGCGTACACCCGATATTCCTTAATATAAAATCTTCCGGTAAAAAAAAAAATCTCTGAGAAGAAAAGGAAAAAGAGAAACGTACCGCGAGTTCGGAGCTGGCGAAGACAACGCGGGCTACACGCAAAGGCGTACAAAGAAATGCTTCTCATCCATTTTCTTACCGGGCGTTACGCGCAGAAAGCTTTGAAAAATCACTGGACCGCAAGAACAAAGCGACGGAAATTATTTCTTCGACCCCTGTTGGCTGGCAACGTCGTCGATCGAATTCAATGAAAGACCGCGGTCGAGCCAGATTCCTCTACCCTAACTTCGTGGAAACCACATAAAGAGCCAGAAGGTAGTGGCGGTGCATTCGTGTACGCGCTTTCTCTGCGGCGACCGCGACCGGAAACGCGCGGTCGCGCCTCTTCCCCGAGCGGGCCCGGCCGAGTCTAATGTTTCATACTTGACATTACAGCCGGTAACGTAAGTTGACCCCGTTACATTACACAAAAACCTGCGGCATCGTGAATTCTGAACCTGGCACGGAGCAAAGACAAAACGAGTTCGAAAGAGATGAACTGGTACACTCCTGGACAAAATGATAGCACATGACCCCTTGCATTTACAGTCTCTACTCGATATATGTCGCAAATGTCTAGCCGATAACAGTCTCAGTACCATCCCCTCTCGAGCTTCGCCGCCTTTCAAGGAGTATACCCCGCGGTAGTGGGGATAATTCCGCGACTTTTATCATTCAGACCTTGCCGACATATACAGAGAAATCACTGTGCTTTGTTATTAATGCAGAACATCGGCAGAAGCAGATCCGTGTGGATATATTAGGAGGTCCCATAAGTAATCAATTATTTTGAAATTTAAAAACGGTGTCCTGGAATGAAATAACAAATGAATCCTTGACGGTTGCCATTATTTCTTACGTTGTATTCGTTTGGAAGTGAGATTAAAAGAATAAGAGAAATAATATTAAATGTATTTCGTAATTAATTTCAGCGGTGAAATTAATAACTGGCTGACTTTCAATTGAACGAATGCCGAGAAAATGAACTCCTTTTAAAACAGTCACGGTCTTCGAGGTACAGAACAAATCAATTATTTCTGTCTGTAGAAAGTAGCGTTATCGATTCAATGACTGCGTACCAACCATTTCCAGAATTCGTCGATTTTCCCAAGGCAATGAATCCTGCACATTTCCCCGCTAACGCATTATACCGCTCGAACAAAATGACGTAATTATCTCTCGAACGCATTTGGAGACTCACAATATCCCCTGAGCAGCAAGCAATTCTGCTGGCTCCCCATCGGCGCGGCGTCGTCCACGGTGCTCAGAAATCAACAACAACGAAACACGCTCGATGCTGTCTGTACCGTGATATATCCGTATTTAATATGGGAACTTGGGCACGTGGGATACGTTTGTTCTGATTTCAATGATATCGAACAACATCGGGGGGCCAGGTTTTGATTAATGGCCCACGGCTTGCGCGGACATCTACGTCTCCAGATGAACGTTCGGAGTTCGATTCTTCCTAACTACACTCCTCGACAAAATGATAGCGCAAAATCAATACACGGTTCAAATTCGTTTTACAACTTCACAGTTAACACGTTAAGTGCCAAAAATTAATCCTGCAGAATCTCACAAAATCAGTGTAATTAATGAAACCGAAACAAGAAATTTAAAATGTATTATATTATAAAATTCGGTTTATCTGGATATGTCACAAGAAAAAATCATATGTGACTGACGTGGCAATTAACGTGTTAACCAATCACGGCAAAACTGACAGAACACGAGACACAGACTCTAGATGAACGTCAAAGAAATTCGAATCGTTAGTACTCGATATATTAAGGGTACCCAAATTCTCCGCGGGGATAATTCCGCGACGTTTATCGTCCAGACCTTGGCGACATATATAGAGAAATCCCTGTATTCCGAAATATTCATGATATTGGTTACGCTTGTCTCCCCGAAACCATAAATACATAGAAAAATACAACTTCGTGAAATTGTTTCGTACGCGTTTTGTAATAATTTGATTAGATTGGAAATATTATGTAGACCGTGTTCATGCACCTCCTCGTTTTTCTCGTAAATGCGCGAAACCCGCAGTCTAGTCATCAGTATAATGACAATTGTGGGAGTATCATTTCCCAGTATCTTTTTAACGTTTGTTTTAATCGTAAAATACATTGGCAGTGCCTGCTTTCACAATTTCAATTCACTTCCCCGTCAAAATTCTCCGCACGAACATTTACGAAACATCCATTCACAGTTTAATCGCGCACGAGAAGGGGCGGTTATTAATATATTCGCGACAAGCCAATCGTTTATCAACGTCAAAATTTTACTTACGCAATGACAGGCTCCTCGGTACCATTCAACGGACGAACCGATTATGGTCGAATAAAAAATGATGCTCCAGTACGAATTTCACGAAGCAACCCTACATCCGAGGCGCGTCCCTTCATCCCCCAATACTCACACGAACGGCCACCCGCGTGTCGAATGACGCATACTAGCGTAAATCTGGGAACAACATAAGGCGACGGGTACTGAAATGTATTTGATAGGAGTAGATACAGTCTGGCGGTTGGCGTGGACTGCAAATATTCTTCTGTCGATCGATTCCATCCGAAAACGCCGAGAGATTCGGCGGCCATCTTGGGGGAACGATACAATCCGAAGATAATAAGTGTGATTTACTGGGACCAGTCAGCAGTTCTTCCCGTCTCGCCGTGAATACACTTCTCGTTAACGCATCGGAATGCATAATGACGGGAAACGGGGATCGATATTAGTCGTGAAACGAAGGCATACCTTCTTAATTAATGAGCAAATACTTCTCACGAGTAATTATCCGCGCAGTTTCGTCTTTTTCTAGCGAGGATGTGTGCGTCGAACCGCCCGTGCCGAATCACTCGAATAATTGGTAATTGAGAAGCTCCGTTTCAGCGCACGTGCTTTATTGGAATTTTTATTATGTTTCTTACTCTGTTAACCCGTGTGTTATTGTAAATTACAGATGTAATTCTCCATTCCGAGAACGCAGTGTTCCGTTTTAGAACGTAATTGTTCCAGTTTTTTTTTTTATCGATGCAATTGTATTTTCTGTCCCGTTTTCCTTGTATGAAATGAGAATGTTCCGTACCTTTAGAACTCGATAATGTTGGTATTAACAATGCAATTTGCAGAAATTAGAAGAGTTCTAGAACTGTTTAGCAGGTTCGACAGGAACACATATTTTGTTCGTCGATACTGTTCACCGAGTAACACCACTAATTAAATTGATATTCCGAATATGTTAGTTATTTGTGATATTTCTGTGAATAATTCAGAGCTCGAAGATTATTTCTGTTTCTTTTATATAAGCGTTAAAAGTTCTAAAAAAATTGTTCTCGTGGAACTTTTATTGTACAATTCTAAATGAAAATTTTGGTACCTGTAGAATGAGAACGCCATGAGTACACTTTTTAAAAAAAATCCTGAAACATTTCTGTCCATAAAAATTCCAACAGATATTTTCCGAAATGGAGAATAAAGTTTGAATCAAGCATAGTTTTTTTTTTGCATGGTTTGCTTAACCACCATTGGTCACACGGTTCTGCTCATTTCACTTTAATGTCTCCTATGAAATGTTATTTTCGCACACGCACACAAAAATATGCATTCGCAATTTTCCCTCGGCTGACAGTGTAGAAGTTCGGGGAGGGGGAAATAGACGAAAGATGAAAAGGGCGCGTCAGCGAATCTACTATACGATTCCAGCCGAGTGAAATCAAGCTCAATCTAAGGAATTTCGCGATTGGCCGTTCGTTTCAGGCTTCCATTTCTTAGGGTAGCGATGAAATTTCGTATTCCGTGTAATTCGTGATTCACCGTTTGCACGCACACATTCCCCCGCCAACCTAATACTCAATTCACTTCGCCACCGTAAACTTGAATTTTATTCAAATTATATACCTCACAATTCAAACCGGCTTTGTTATAACAACTGAGAGCAAACATTACCAGATAATTAGTGTAGAGATTATTTTCTAAAAAGCAAATTTAGTAATCGTTTATTTGTAGTAGCATGTAGGTATTTTTATATCGTCAAGCTGGATTCAAATTCTTGTTTCGCTGATTTTAAAAGATTATAAAAATGAATCTGCGGTTTCCTTATAAGAGAAGTTTTCTCCTTTACTGAAAGGGTCTTACAAAAAAAAAAAATCAATTTTTCTGAAAATATCGGAGAGAAAAATGGTTGATAGAAAGTTTAAATAAAATTTTTCAGAAGCGTATTAAATCCTACAATATTGGTTTTGATGGAACATTTTTACTTTCTGGATTCGATGACTGAATGGTCTTTACAGGAGATTGAATGTAATTGAAATTTGGATTGCACTTACCGGGTTTGTCGCATGAGTAACGCAGAGTTAATAGGTTCAACGAGTTGCTATTCGTTTCTGATTCAGCGTAAAACTCGAACATCGTAGGAGCAACAAAAATCATGTTCCTCGAGTCCCTCGGGAGCAGGAAGGAGGCAATGTAGCCAGAAATTTCACCACCGACTAGGACTCTCTGTGTACCTCGTTTTCCCTTAAGACAAATGGATACGGTCTTTCGCTTCTTTGTGCAATAATGGCGTAATTTTATGAACACTATGAAGCTATGATCTCGTGCCCGGAACGGCTCCATTAACGTGTTCCCGCTGAAAATAAACATCGACGAGCAAAGCGTAGCTTTCAACATGGTCAAACAATCCAGCGCGCACAGCGGAATAGCCATACACAAAAATCGAGCCTTTACCCTACTCGCTGGACGTACACGTTCCATTTAACGTATTATTTCACGCGATTCGATTATGCCTGTTTTCAATTAACCGGTCCCCGTCCCACCGGCCCCGAGCCGAAACTTTCATATAAATTTCCACGAGCGTGCATTATTAATCGAATCACGCGCATCCTAATGTGACTCCACGGTTACATATGGCTTTCAATGGCCAATCGATCGGCGTAATCCGTTTACTCGGAAATCACGCCTTGGTTCCATCATCGCCCTGAGTTATTAATCCTCGGCCGCCGATGAAATACAATCCGTCGCACTGTAACCGATTTGCCCAAAAACATCAACAAAATTCATATTTATTATTAGCTTATAACTACACTGCCAAATTTTAAGGAAATAGAATGAAATAAAATTCTATTCTTCACGGGAACAGTCTCTGTGAATTCGAAACAAATAAAAGTCATACTAAATTCTATTGAATTTTGTGTTATTGCATTTCTTTTGAAAATTTTCATAAGCCATAAATGCGCAATGATCCGCAGTCTACTTATAACTTATTATTCATCGCTGGACTGCAAATCCTCGTGGAAAATTAAAATTAACTACGTCAGTTGCAAGAAACGACAACCGAGTGGGAACTTATTCTCTTGAATAACTTCAGTAAGTTGAAAATAGTAATAATAATAATCAGACTGCGGATTTTATGCATTTATGATAAAAATGAGTGAGCGCAATTTAACGCAGAGAAAATGACTAGAGAAAGAATTACATTTCCATTTGGTTCTTATGTTAAATTCTGTTAGTCTTTAAACTGTTTTTCTTTATGTATTTATTTTGGTCATAAATATACAAAAGTCACAATCTAATTACCACTAAAATGCGCATTTGTCTGCAAAATAAAAATCATCATTTTGTCGGTTTCTGTTCCATTAAATAAATCAACTCCGTGTTTATCTCCGTGGTTGTTAAACATTAAAGTAAATATAGATATAAAATATAAATTTGTTTGATCTTTCAGGAAATTATTAAAGATAAAGAAAGTCTAATTATTGTTAACCTCTGATGGTGAACTTTGAGCTGGAAAATGTTTCAGAGTCACCGCAAAAATCTGAAGAATAACAAGAAATTATGCACAGATATAGCATGAACAGAATTTCATGGACAGAAACAAAAGAATTTTTTTCTCCGATTACGGCCCACCTTTTGGAGCAAATTACCTGTCGCGCGTCGAGTGGCGGGTTCGCCGTCGACCTCATCGTCCGCGATCGTTCTGTCCGCGTACCGGAGCCGCCATCGTTCGATTCCCCGACAAACAAAATTAGCCAATGAACGATTGCCGATCCGTCGAGGCGAGTCGATCGCGATGATCACCTGGGGGAACAGGGGGCGTCCCTCGCTGATGGATCCTCGGCTGGAGGTTTTCTCGAGAAAGTGGCCAGTAATTAGGTAATTTATCACCGGGCTGCTACGAGGCTCTCGCTCGCTCGGACACGTTCGATCTCGAGTGGAGAACGACGAAAAAGGAGAGGAAAGAAAAGAAGAAGCGAGACACTGTCGTGCACTTTTCTGTCGTGGTGCTCGCGCCGGCCGGTCGCGCATTGTCAACTGCGCACAGGCATAAATGCAATCGCAGACCACCATGCATTAGCAATGCATCTGTCCTCCCCTGTCGTTCCGCCGTGTCTGGTTTCTCATTCATGCCCCCTCCATAGTGGTGCCCGGTCTCCGTCTCGCAGCGAGCGTGATGCATTCGACGTTAATGCTCGACACTCGACGACTTTCGCCGGTGCTACATCCGCAAAATAGAGGGTTGGTCGTACGTTTCTGTTTATACCTCGATAGATACGAATGGCTGGGCAAAGGATGAAAGAGCGCGCACCCTAAAACCATCCCCCGCGGCTCTCTCGTGAGCCCGCTCGATCTCCTCTCCTCTCTCGCTCCCTCTCACCCCTTGACAACCCCCATCCTTTCCATCCAGCTTCGCGCCATCCTTCTCGCGAAACGACGAGTAGAAAGCGATGGAAAAACGAGAGATTTGCCGGAGGAACGCTCGCGGAGAGCGGGTGAATGGTCGCAGGAGATCGGGGCGGGGGGGGGGGGGGCCGGGAATACGCGCAGCTTAATATGGTGTAAAAAATAATAAAAGAAGGAGACGAGTGGAAGAAAGCCCGGAGAGGGTTGCCGGAAGCGAGCGGGATCGGGGAGGACGAACGTCGACCCGAGGGGGTTGTCTGGAACGATATACAAATAGAAAGAAAGATCGACCGGAGGGGAGGGCGATTCTGGATTAAAATAATACGCAAAGCAGCTACGAGGAAAATGTGAAATAAATGGCTGGGGCTGGGGTCCCGCGAATCGCGAAAAGGAAGTCGAAAGTAGTAGAACGGAAGTTCGAGGGTGGAAATCGAAAAGTGGCTAATGCGCAACGAGACGAGAAACTGTTGTAGAACACAGCAGATCTGTACAGGGTGCCAGCGGCGCGGACACGACGGTGGTTATGTCTCTCTTCGTTCTTAAGAATCAGTGAACAAGACCGTGAGCGAGGCTATCGTGGTGCGCGATGATTGTTGCCAGCATTCACCACCACCACCCCCGCCCCCCCTAGCCTATTGCTACGCACGTAAATAACAATGAGAATAGCTGGCTATTATCTGGAACACGGCACACTGTCTGACATGAATGAACATTACTGGTGCCGTACGCTGTTAGATTAACCTATGATTGCCGGTCGTCGGTATTTTAAACTCCGCTGATTAATTATAGATTGAGCGCCGAGATAGCCTGTCGCTAGGTTCTCTAGCCGGAATAATTAATGAGAGTGAACTTGCTGCGTATACGGGATTGTAGAGCCGAGTTACAGGAAGTTTAGAGATTTTCGAAACTGCGATCTGCAGACTCTATACAGTGTCGATAGAAGTTTTCCTGAGTTGGTTTTATGCATTTATGACGCGAATTAATAGGTGAAATTTAAAGCAGTAGAACGGATTACAGTGATTTCTCTGTATATGTCGTCAAGGCCTGGATGATAAACGTCACGTAACTATCCCCGCTACCCGCACGAAACTCGAGTGGTCGCCGAGGAGTGTAAACATGGTATCAAAGAATAGTATCTTCTAGTCGATACATGTCTCTGGATAGACTCGTGTTGTGGACGTATTAATAATATAATAATACAGTTTAGTTTAATATTATAATATAGTGTCATCGAGTTTCCAGTGACATATTCGAACGCCGGCGTGCATCGTTCCGTCGCCTAGAGTATCAGAAAATTAGATTGAATTCCCCTTCTTTTTTTTTTCTTTTACGACAACAATAAACCACGCGAACGCCCCGTAAAACGTCTCGGGGAAAGGTGGAGGCACAATAGAATAGATAGGAACGTCGTTGAAGATAGGCGCGAATATGCGTGAACGATGGGGTGGGTCCGGAGATAGAGATATAGATCAGGGACGGTTTTTCTACCGTTTGTCCCCCGGCCAACATACACCCTCGCGTGTAATTGCTCGTGCACAAGGGAAAAACGAAAATGAGATTGTCCTGCGACGCAGACGACGCACCTGGTCCGTTCTTACGTTTTTCCCGGTGTTTCTTTTACCACCGACTCCGCTAAAACCGATTGAAGGATCTTCCACGGAATTGCGGGCAACGGCCGTGACCAATAAAAATTACGGCGCGCGTCGTATTTTCCCGCTCGCAAAAACCGATTCGATTATCTTTCTTCCAGCGTTTGCTGATTAAAAAAAGTTACCAGCAATTTATAGTAAAACAGTTCTTCGAATCGAATAGACGGCTATCTCGCGCGGCACGTAACGCGAGCACGTTATGATCGATCGTAAATTGCCGAGATTTCACGTCGCATCGATTACCACGCGCTGATTTCGTGTTAATATTTCGTATGCAAAACGTGTTTGAACAACGTCTCGCCGTGGTTCAACGAACCAGAGGAGTATAGTTCTTTGGTAGATTACGTGTATCCGTTATTGTTATTGTTTTGATATTTCCTAATAATAATTCAATTAAATGGTTCGGCAATCCTAACGGGGCGACGGACGAATTTCAATTTGTCGAGTGTTTCGCAATCAAACGCGCCAATTTCTTCTGTTAGTGTTTGAAAAACAATTTGGCCGACCCTTTCCGGTTGCCCCGTTCCCGTTATAATAATGACAATGTTGTTATTTTTGCAACGGTCGCGTGCTACGAGACACATATCATACAATCCAACGACGGCGAAACGGAACACGGTGCACGAGCACCGGTGCAATTTTTCACCGTCGAGATCTAGATGAAAGGCTACCAAGAAGAATCGGCCGTTGCGACCGTAAGAGAAACATATTCGTTAGCGTGTGTCCCCGCTCGAAAATGTCGAACGGTTTTCTCTCTTTCCTAGATATTGATCTTCGAACGGTGTGGATCGCGTCGACGGGCTTGCGCTCTCTTGATAGCACGCCCATTGTCCTATCCACCCTCCAACTTTGTTCCGAATGATCTTCGAAAATTCGTTAGCACGATATTATGAGGCAGTGTCTAGACACGTTAATTATCTCTTCCTATTTACGCGCCTTTTACCCTGCGCGCGTATTCCTGGCCGAGTGATTAATAGCCCAGGAAGATTACGAATGATCCTGTCGAATAACGAAGATTTTTCAGCGAAGGCCTCTGTCTCTCTTCCTGATAAAAAAAAAGAGCTAGACGTGCAAATCCTGCGAAGGATTTACTCGGAATCAAGCGCAAACTGAATGTTCGCGCGTTTTTCGCTGGAAATCTGCTCGGATTTTTAGTAGCAATTCTTCTTCTTTTTTTTCGCCCTGTCTACGACGCTTATGATTTCGTGTTGATACTAGAACTTTTGTCGTGTTACGGTGATCTGAACGTGACATTTAATTTTATTCCACTAGCTAAATCATTTAACGATATCCGACATATTTGCTACCGATGTTATTCATCTGAAAAACATTGTTTTTAACCATACGATGAATAATGCACAGTGCTGCTGAATGTGCATTTATAATTTGCAAATGTCGTTGCTTCATGATGATATTTCAGCGTAACTTTCATTTTAAAAATGAAATGAATAATGATTTGATTGTTTTTTGTAAAATCGTCGACTTACACAAGTTACAGATGTTTATAATGCAATAAAATATAATGAAAATATATTATTATTGTGCTGAGTTTTGAAAATGCAACGAATAAATTTGCTAAAGATTGTCTATGTGAACTCTCAATGTTGAGTATTGATCACAGAAAAATAATAGTTCGTTCCGATCGAAGGAAAATCAGTAATACTCGATTTAATTAAGTTGAAAATTTCTCGGCGGGACTGCTTCGATAGGATACTGCGAGGGATTAAGAATTATCGATGACGAAAATAAACTTCATGCTCTTGGGGTTGCAGTCTATTTCGAGAGAGACTATGAATACGTTGAACCGCAAACAATTAGCGATGTAATTAGTTTGAAGAGAAATAGAATGTTCTCGCTTCGATCGTAAAATGTCTGCATCTACTTTAAATTAAGTAAAATTTTTCCAGAATAAATTCTTTTGAGGAATCTTGTATGTCGTATATAAATAAAATAAAGTCGTTCACAGACAGAATAAAATATGTTCGAATCGAGCGCTCGTTCTATTGTGGGACTTAATTGATTTTAAATGTCGGTATAAATGTTTATAAAACTGGGGAATATAAATTTGTTCGTTCCCATCCGGTATAAATCTTGAATTCGTTGAACCCATTTAAAATTTCTTACGCCTTCGTCGGAAGACACGCACACAAAGAGACGCTGGTCGAACGCAGACGGAAGAACTCGAAAGAAGAGCGACTACTTTTTCGCGAACTTTGTTGGTCCGCGGAATGGGAATGATGGGAAGGATATTGCACGGTTTTTAATCGTTCAAGCGCAATTCGAGCCAATAAAAAAGATCTTCGGCTGGAACTGATGCGACGCAAAGGGAAGAGAAAAGTGTTGAAGAGAAGGAAACCGATTCCAAGGGGAAGATGGAATGGGCGGAGTTTAAAGTAATTAGCACAGAGTAATTTCGTTTTTCTTGGACTCCATCGCTGGCATAAATAGAATTTCATTTTGACTTATCCGCGCGGTTTCTTAAGCTCAACGTAAAAAGCAGTCCGTTTAAAGAAAAAATAAGTTCTCGCATCACTTCTGTTGCTTATTTTCCCGGAAAATTACTTTCTCCTGATTAAATAAAACGTTATCGAGGAAGGGTGCGGTTCATTTTTCGTACATCATAATTATAGTAGTTGGTCTCATCCAAATATACAATTGATCGCAGTGTGTTAGGTAATGAAATTAATTAAAATACATAACAAAGATTAAAGTTAACGAGCACTCGGTAGCCAGCAGCTAATAATAAAACTAAAATGTTATACGGCCGAAATGTTATATGTTTAGGTGTATTGTTACATGTTCAGAAATATTTTAACAAAACCACAAAATGGTGTAAATCAAATGTAAAACACGAAGTAAACACAGCAAGAATGTTTGCATTTCAATATGTGTTAATTCTTCCAATTAATTCGTTTCTGTGTTTCAAACTTTTCCATTTAGAGTGGACCATGAATAAAATTCAGAAAACGCGTATCAAACAACTTTACTGACTCAATTAACTTTGTACTACAGCATACGCTTCATAGTTGTACGTAACTATCTATGAACGTAGAAAACAGAGTGTGGGAACTATTAAAATATCGATTGGACGAAACAAAAGTATACAATTGAAATAAATGAACGAAATTCATTAACGAATAACAAAGAAAAAGTAATAACAAAATCAATGTCGTTGTTGCGTCGTCGATGTTTTAAAAACGAAGTATTTGCTCGTTTCGATTTTTGAACTTTATGTATACTCGTCCTCCTACGCTCTCTCTCTCTCTCTCTCTCTCACTCTCTCTCTCTTCCCATCGTTCTCTTTTTCAAGCAGTCTCTTTGTCTTTCGCATCTAGAACCCACATTCACGTAATCACGTTCGCCTATTATCTTGTGACAATAACTCGGAAGGCCCCCGAGTTCGTTGCTCCCGTCTAATTTGTTTATTTCTCGCACGTTTTTCTAAAAAGAACTGACCGCATGGTCAGTTTGTTCCGGTCATTGACACCATGCGCAAATACAATGAATCGAGGCATGCCCTCTTCATATTTTTACGATAACTTTGCACCAAAGCACTTCCGGTTTCTCTTAACTCTAACTTTACGTTTAAACATTCGCATTTGTTTGTTAAACTTTGAAAAATATTTAAGAGCGAATGCGAATAACATCAATCCTATCTTCATTTCTTTTTATTTTATTTTCTTCTTTTTATTTTCTTCATACACTTTTTATTTTTAATGTTACACTTTTATTGTTTATTACACTATTCCATTTGCAAATTTCCGTCATTCTTAAGCGCAGAGTTAATGTTCCGAGCAGCTGCTGCTGTGTCGTTGCCACTTCTCAACACGCATAGGAAGAGTATGCGGAAATCAGATTGACTCATGTTGGAAAGTAAAAGTCAATATGCGAGGTTAGGCGAACAAACAAAATAAGTTCAGGCAGAACCTGACAAAGGTAGGACTGCTCCTAAAGCCACACAATTTTTTAAGAAAACACCGTTTAAAATTAACCAAAATCGGACATTTCATACGTTAGAATTATAACTAGAAAATAAAGAACTTGCGCATCAATTGCAAGATACAGGAGCTAAATAAAAATTTATTTTCATTCACATATTATTCTAGTGTAGTGAAAATAATGTATTAATCCTTTGCCCTCGAATCTATTTTAACCCCAAAACGAAACATTTCTTCCGACCTCGAATATTTCCCTTCTATATATAATTTTTTCATGATATACATACGAAAATGGCGCAATTTACTCCTACAATACTCCTACAATAATAATCTAAAAAATGTTTTTAATAATGATACAGTAATTTTTAGTGGTACCTTGTACTCACCATTCCAGTGCTACTGATTAACACTATTATACTCTTCAAACCTTTTGACTGTTTTAAATTGCACCTACTAATTTTTGTCACAAACGCCTAAAATCCGTAGTCTAATTATAACGAATTTTTTGGATACGAACAATGAAAATGACGAATCCTTTATACGCAATTGCAGCTTTCGATTCGAAGCCGAACAAGACGAGCTCCGTATTAGAGTAATCACCGAAGAAGATAGTCGGCTACTCGAACCTAATCCGGGATGTTCGAGCAGATACCCGAATCCGGATTTCGAAACCCAGGTTCGAGTTATAACCAGTATTTCGAGTAGCCGGATATCCGGCCGGCAAAGAGCTCCGCCATGAACAAATATAGAGAGACCAAGAATCAAATGTACTTGTTAGTTTCCCTTTTCGTTTCGGACGATCCTCGCTATACTATTCCGTGGGTTGATCCCCTCAAAGTAATCCCGGCGGATTTCACGCTGTCTCTCCCCCCACCCCCACTGCTCATAAAGCCGTACTTCGTTTACGGGAGCCGGTTTAACAATTCCGAATCGCGGCGTCATATTCCACGGATAACGAGTCGTTCTATCCTGCGATTGCGAGTCAATAAATTACAAGCGTGCCACGCACACACATACAATGCTAGAGCGTTCTCTCGCAGGCGTCGCGACGCTTCGAATCGCGTGCTCTTATCCTCGCGCGAGTCTCCGGACCTCGATTCGCCGTTGATTTTCTGTAATCGCCTCGAACGGGAAAATAATTTCTCTTCAAACATCAGAACCGCCTTCCGACCCTGTGGACATTCCCCTCCCCCCATCCCCCCCCTCTCTCTCTCTCTCGTACCTCCGAGCAATCCCCTAATCCGTGCCAGCCGATCCTTTTCCTCTCTCCTGTCCGGCTGAAATCGAGTTACCTGTCGGCGTCGATCGAAGTGTACCCACCGACAATTGTGTGTCCCCAGCCTTACCTGGCTCGTTTAATGCGGCCAATGAAATTTCAGGAACGTAATTGCCACGGTAATTACATAATTGTGTAGCAGACTTTACGATCGTTCGACGGTGAATTCGTAACGAAATAATCGCCCTATAAAAGCCGGTCTCTGTAAACGCATTTACGAGCCGGCGCCGGGGGAGAAGAGTTTCTCCGTGTTGATCGGTTCTTACATTGTTCCGCAAGGGGCACGCCAACCCCCCTCGGGGCGGGGGAGGGGAGGGGGGAGTTAAAACCCCGAGAACGAGGAAGTAGTTACGCCAAGCGGATTGGTTAGGATACGATTGATTGAATTCACCTGCTTGGCAAATACGGTCCCGGCAATTTCCGGCGCCGTTGTTTTTATTAAGTTGCCGCCTGTGCTGGTTTAAACTACCCCTTCCTTCCACTTCCTTCCGTTTCTGAATTTCGGGTGTCGCGGTGCGCACGCGATTGTTCTCGATCCTGCTCCATTCGGCACGACTAGCACACCTTTCTTCGTCCGAAGAAAGCGGTTCGAATTTCATGCGGAGATTATATATTATCATTGTAATTAATTATATATTATATTGTATACAGCGTGTCTCCCCCTTATAATATTTGCCCCTCTGAATCAACTAATGTTTTCCTCTAAAATATTCTTTTATCATAAAAATAGATACCCTGAATATTATATATTATATGCTGCTCTTATCTGGACGATTTTAAGGAGAATAAAACATGTAAAGACGAAACCTAATTAGTTGCGGTGTGCTAAAGCTAAAATGCTGTTCTAAAAACTTATATAAAGTGAAGCAGTATTTCACTTTATGAAAAGCACAGATTCGCAACGTATCAGTCACCGAGCTTGCATGGGCATATTTTCCTGAAAACAGAGGTACAAAACAGTGAACGCGAACAATAATTCTATCCGAATATAACAGATTCTGCGAATGAAGTAGGCTACTCGCGTCGCTACAAGAAATAATCGCTTTCCGCTGGTGTGTCAAGCTTGATCCGCTTTTTGATGAAAAAATACGTTTCTTCTGCGCGAAACAATTTTATCTGTGTTTCTCTTTTTTACATTCTATATTTCAACCACTATTTCACAACCGTTGCAGTTAACCGGCGCGTTCGGTGACATCTAACGTTTCACTGCTTGCGCCCATATTTCTCCAATCAAGTATTCGCTGTTGAATTTTCACGAAACTGTGCCACAGAAAGGAGATTCAGGAATACCTGGCCGCCCCGAACATTTACATCCTGCGAACGCGGCAAAATCCGTTCCGGGCGATATTCGACGGTCGATTGATAGAATTCTCCGATAGCGTAATTGTTCTTTTATCGCGGCGAAAAAAAAAAAAAAGGAAAATAAACTCTCAAGGTATTTGCAGAACGATCGGATTCGGTTCATCGCGCGTGTACAGTTACAACCGGAGTGGGATACCGTCGGATTATGTCGCAAATTAAATGTCCTCTGTCAACGATTCCTCCCGGTTGATCCAGATACGATGAAACAAAAACCTTCCTCCTTTCAGCTCGGCTCCCGGGCACACGCGAACCGAGAATAGAAGCGGTTTTTTTTTTTCTTTTTACTTTTTACTTTCGTGTCACTCGAACCCGCGATTTTTCTGCGTTGGGTAGCAAATAGAATTCAAACACGAGAATACAGACCTTGCTTAACGCGTTCAATTGCTCGTGGCTAACCGTTTGCTTTTCTTCTTTTTGCGGTTGCAATCATTCTGTGCTTTTTTACGGCCGAAATAAGTGGAAGGATTTTCTGCTGTGTATGCAAACGTTACGAAACAATTGACATTCCGTCGGGGCTTCTCGAGCGTGGCAAAAGTAGTTAGTATTACGTTGCGCCGTACTCGTTAACTATTACTAAATATCGCTGAAAGCAGTCAGTGCCGGAGTTTTATTCACTAATTTTCTTGCAACTGTTTATTCGTGACAAGAGATTTTACTCATTTATAATAAAAATTATTAAATCAAGCGAAACGAAATAATGAAGTTGCTGGTTGTAATTGAAGTTCGATTTCAAAACAATTAACCGATTTGTAGATTGCAGTGAATTCGCTGTGGTTGCACGAAGATCATAAAATTACGTCGAGACAGGAATGTTTGAGATACTTCCGCTTCAGCTAAACTTAAAAGACAGCCTGTCACTGCTCTGGAAAAAACCAGGACTTTCTCAGAACCAGTTCACCCACACTATCGTGACTCAAGACTGAACGTGTGCCGATCAACGTTCGCAAAACAACTGAACTATTCTTAGATCGTATAATTATTTAGATAGTGATAGCGTGCAAACTCCGGTCTCTTGTATAACATTATTATTATCACCCAAAAACCACAGAATTCAAAAGCAGAGCGTAAACTTGCACGTCAAAACTGATTACACTGGCAGACATAACATACCAGCAATTACTATACATACATCACTTCAGCGTCAACGAACCCGAAATACATCGTATTACAAATGCGGAAACACACTCGAAAATGTAGATTACGAATTATCCTCGGAGAGATCATTGCGAATGATACAGTTGCAACGATGTCACACGTATCAGCAAGAAGGGAAGGGAAATCTGTCTGATTGACATTACAATAACGAATTATGAAATCATCGAATAAAACGAAGGTGGAAGTTCGAAGTATTCTGGTCCAACAATCGAATTAAAAGTGTTTTATTTACAGACTATAAAAACGTGTTTGAACATACAGAAGCATTCATATTTGAAACCACAGAAATAGTACAAAAGTATTGATAGTAAAGCACATGATAAAAATGTTTTAAACAGCATAAATAGAAAATATACATAATCAAGAGGAAATGTCAGAACAGCAACACAAAGACATTTAATCGTCGCCGAATTATCCTTGATCGCCGGCGAAACGCAGGATACACCGCGCGGTGCGGACAAGGATTTCAGGACGAGCGATCTCATTGTGCCGGGATCCTCTTTTGATCTATTTTACCGGATCGATGTGATCGCGCGGCCTCCGATACGCTTTTCCGTGGCGAACAATAAAATTGTCGGGGGGTGAGGGTGGGGAGGAGGTCGAAATAGTCTGCATATGGGGGAATGCGTGTGCAGGGTCCTGAGGCACGCGTGTGCGACCATTACCATGGAAAATACCTTTCCATAAAACGAAGCGTGACAGCATTTCGAGTTACGGCCGCGTCCGTAATAATAGTCGCCCATGGCGTAGATGTCGTCTAATCCGATTGATCGAGCGCTAAAGCGCGTTATTATCGCCTTACACATTCCATACTGTGCGCCGATGCAGCCCTCAGACTGGTGTTGCGTACGGCACACGGGGGTTGCGTCGGGGTGCGTGAGGGTGCACGTATACCGGTGCCCAGGACACGGCAGTCGATCCAACGACCTTCCATCACCCTCTCCTGCCCTCGGTGTCCATCCAGGACACGTCCGCCGTGCAATTCTGCCGACGATGTCCCGCCTCTATGCGTCAAGAGGCTCGAGTGCCGCCTGTGACACCCCGGACAATAATCAGGAGTTTTTCGACGCTTGTTGTGGAAACATTAACCCCTCGCCTTATAATGTCCTGCCACACTCGCCGTGCAGATTCCAAACTGAATTCGAACACTTCACCGCGAATGACATATACACCCCGTACGTCAATTGCTAGCCCTCGCAAATTGAGAGACGGTCGAGGGCTGTCATCGCACGAAATTTGAGCAGTTTTAGTAAATGTTCGGAAAAAGGGAGCTACAATGTCCTATTTTGAGGTTTTTTTTTTTAAATTTGTTGTGTAGGTCATCATCCTGAACAGACATCAACCTTGTCAAGATTTGAACCGGATCGCATCAGTTCGAACGCATTTATTTATTTATGTTCCGCTTTCGGTAATAACTACCCCGTTTTGCTTGTGCTCTGGCATAGAATTTCATTCGTACAGATTTTATGAAAATAATTTGGATCTTGTGGAGACTACATTTATTATACTTACAATCGAATGCGAAAAAATATTTCTTTAAAATAGTTAATTTAATTTTGCTTAATACTTTCAGTTCGTTCAAATGAGCAATCTTTGAGCAGGGAATATTCTAATTTCAAATGAGTAGTTCAAATGAGCAGGGAATATTCTAATTTAAATACATTCTGCGCAATAAGTGCAAGCACTCTATCTGAATATTATATAGAAATCATTTCGAGCAGCAGCTCGCTGGGGAATTGCTTTGGACGCGTTCGCCACGCGTACCCGTCAATCAACTGCCACCACAGGCAGTTAATAAACATAAAAATTATTCATTCCTTCCGCGTCAGGGTAAGATACTATTTTCTGATATTTAATGCAGAAACAATTTTACAGAATATGGGATTTCCCGGTTTTCATAACGAATCATTTCCGGAATCATCAATTCCGAAATGTTCGGTAACGTTAATAGTCAGGTTAACAACAATCAACGAAGAGCCTTCTAGGTGAACCCTAGGTTCACCTTCTGTCAAATTAAAAAAATATTAAAATTTGTCGGTTCTGCGTTTTCCCATTCGCTCGAAAAAAAGTATTAGACAAAATTAACGTTTCTAGTTAAGAGTTAATTCAGAATTGCTGCATGTGTTACCAGAAAGTATTCTTGTAGGTAAGTATGATTACTCGGAGTGTAATTAAACATGTAAGCATAACATCGTCGGTGAATTGAGCGGAGCAAAATAATGAAAAAAGTTGGTACATGCACGTGTCTCATTTAACCTTGTTTCCCAGTTACAAGTATTCTTGTATTTCAATAGTTCTCATTGTAACCGTAATTCAGAAACGGGTCAGAGCCATAATAAGAGTCGGTTGGAACGTTTCAAACTTCCATTTTCTAATTTACATTTTCAAGCTGACCACTTCGGGAACGCGTTTCGTCACACTTCTTTTTTTTTATATATATATATATAAGCATACAGAAGATATTCTTTATTTCCCCGACACGAGGAATTCTCGGTGACACGAAGAGAATATGTAAATACACCTTTAAATCCAAATTCCCACGCATTACCATGGAACAACAGTCACAGAATTCGTCGGACCAGCTGCGCCTGAATTAAATTGTGTTCGGTTCAATGTCGAATGCGATTCAGAATAATATCCATGCTTCAATTAAATTTAATAAAACGCCGACTTCTACCCCCACTCTCCCCTCTTTTCAATGCGAACAGATTTGACGTTCGGCACTCGTTCGCGCGGATCAAAATGAAAATATAGTCGAACGAACTACGTGCTAGAAAATCTTGGATGCTAGATAACAAAATGCAATGATAATTAAATCTAGATCGGAAAGAATCCATTCGAAAGAAAACTCGTTTGAGTTACCACTTAATTATATTCTTCGATCCATTCATATACGAATTAAATGAAATTCGGTACGGCTAAAGGTACTATTGTTTTTTCAATTTATCAAACAAATATGCTCCTGGGATGACAGACACATGGCTGCTAATATTTGTCATTAACGTCAAACAATATTTTACTCCAATGTTTCCGTAGTGATTGTACACTTTCAAATAAAATGTTTTCATTTTCGTTCGAATGGAAAAATCAATGGAAAATTGATTACGAAAATGTCGGTGGCGAAATTGCAGGAAATATTTACGCCATCAATTTTGAAAATTTCATTTTCAGGAAACAAGCTATAAAATTTTTATTTGTTACTTTAGTGCTACAAGACGAAGACAGTAAATCGGTTCAA
Source organism: Halictus quadricinctus (assembly GCA_028454245.1). Taxonomy (NCBI): domain Eukaryota; kingdom Metazoa; phylum Arthropoda; class Insecta; order Hymenoptera; family Halictidae; genus Halictus; species Halictus quadricinctus. Next base: position 9,770,163 of record CM052118.1, on the reverse strand, counting down.
AACCCATGAAATTCGGTTAGATGCAATTGCTCTAAATATTAGATCCCTGCTCTATAAATCGAATGTTAAAATCTGTCCTCTTATTATATAGTTCCTTTTAATGCGAAGTCAAAATATAAAAATTTCATCTCAGACATAAAATTCCATGTATTTTACATAATACACGTAATTCCCAATCGAGAGTTCTATTGGAGTTTAAATAGGAAAAGAATGGTTGACAAATTGAATTTTATTTGTAATTGTCATTCTATATACAGTGAATTCTCGATATATGTCAACAACACGGGTCTTGCCGTTATGGTTACACTCCTCGGCGTACGAAGCTTCGTGGCCCCTTGTTTTTTAAAAATAATTTAATTTCTAGTAATAGTCATTTTTGTTGATACAATTTTAATGTAACATTCGTATTTTTGCGTTTTTAACCACATATACATGGGCATGAGCGCAATTTATAATTTTTCACGCGAAAGAATTAATTTGCAAATTGTTGTAAATAGTTCCGATTGTTTTAGTACGCGATGTATGCCTGGCTACATTCGCGAATTCTTTGCAAAGCAATAAACTGTGGTGTGCTAGCACTGTTAGGATTCCGAGTGGACGGTTAGGAGGTAACCATGCCAGAGTGCACCTCTGGAAAATCTGGGTCACGAGATTTCTGCTTGCAAATATCAATAAGGGTGCACGCATTGTTTTTAAACAATTTCTACATGTGTACATTTTGCTGACTCGAAAACGAAACGCTAATTAACATATTTACTGGCCGTACCAATGCCCATAAAAGTCACAAAAAAATAAGAACTTATTTGATAACACCAGAACAGACGAAAAGCAAGATTTTGTAACATTCTCACAGCTGGAAGACCTTGACAAAATTTGATCTACTTAATAGATTGTAATATAAATTGTTTTCCAAATTTGACGAAAAGATTATGTCACCCATGAATGATTGGCGTTGCACTCAAAGTGTTAATAAGTCATTAACTTTGTACAAAGCGACAGAAATTCATGTGCAACTGCATAAACACATGTAGAAGGTGCATACACACATTACACTCTCTTTGTAACGTTCTTGTTATTGTAACACTTGTGTAAACGTGGCAAATGTGAAGCTAAGCAAATGCATAATTAATTTCCGAGCATTAGAACGCTTACTTGTAGGCAGGGTAAATAGTAAACAATATGCGCATATGTACGTTGTTACCAGAAAATTAATTGAAAATTTACTGTAGCGCTTCACCATTTCCGATCAAACATTTAACTAGAACTTATTGTCTTAGATTTACAATAGAATTTAAAGGGTAATGGTAAATTGTAGACAGTAGTGATGCTTTTAAATAAATTTAAATAATAGGGACTGAAGAAAATTTTGTAAATTTCTTTTGTAAGTCAATAATTATAAAATTGCTTACAGTCTAACTACATGGGAAAATAGATTTATTCGGATAGCGATTAGATTGACTCGGATAATTAACATTTTACTGTATATCGGATAAATGAATATGAAGTTTATATTATATTTACGGATCGATTGTCATTTAGAATAGTGTGTAAGATAAGGTATAAATTACAATAGACACAAACAAAACTCGGAGTATTGCTGGTTAAAAATAAAGGATTTCAAGGTATCGGTTGAAGCACATTGGAAATCAGAGTAGTTCCGAACTCTAACAACAGCGAAGGCGGTTCGATCCCTAAACTACTATTTGAGCGACCGAGCCTCAAATCTCGCACTGTTACCGTCGAATTGTATTCAGTTTGTTACATACAAGTTATACAAGTGGTCCGCAGTAGATTTCTCACTCCGAACTATAGATTCCCCGAGTATTTCTCAAGGGTCGAATCGATGCTGATTCTATCATCGCCGGTATTGTCAGTCAATGCTGTGCGAATCAATTAAATTGTCGTCTAGAATGCGCGGTTGCTTTTTCGTTTGCCCGTATAAACACGAATTTCCGCGCGGCAGTTTAATATTAATTAATGCGCGCGTTCCGAAAGCGTGTCACCGTTCATTTTTCAATAAATACACAGGTTCGCTCGCGAATGCTTTCGAAACTGCTTGGAAACGCGAAATTCCTATTATATTGTTCGACGTTTATAAAATTTATTGACGACAAGTAGAATGCTTGATGAACCGTGCGAATCGACGTGTTCGCGGGAAACTTGTACGGACGGAAGGATATTCATCGATCACTGTGCGCAATCAACGTGTTCGCGGTTGTCGAGCGTGCGGGCCGAGAAATTCTCGAAGAGTGCACGAGTTCAATTTGAAGTGGTAAACGTAGTTGATGACAACTTCGAACGGGATCCTCGAGACTTCGACATTTTCCTAACACAAAATTAATCCCGCCGCACTCGCAGTTCGACAAGATATTTCAATTTCTTGCAATTAATTGTCTGCGGTTCGCAATTCGTTGCTATTTCACTCGTTTCAAAACGAAATAATTATATTTAATCCTTAAGCACTATGGACAATTATTTAATTGGATTATTCATATGGACTGTTATTCAATTTCTTTACTATTGATAAATGATTGAACTCAATTTTTATTTGTCAATTGTATGCACAGTAGACCCAGGAAGTATTTGAACAATAAACTTGAACACATTTTAAAGCTAGAAGACTCTGGAGATTTTATTTCATGATGTAGCGGGCGAGAAACGGAAGACATTTTAACAAGAAATTATAACAAAATTTTTGGAAAATCAAAAATATAAAGCTTGTAGTGACTGTGTAGGTTCCAGTGTGTAATGTGTGGAAGGGAGTACCACATAATTAAAATTAGACATTCTTTTTTTTTCCCTTAAGGATTTGAAACGGTCGAGGAAAATGCAATAACATTTTTAAATCGTTTGAATGTTTTTACCGTTCTGCATTACAATTTCTTGCCATAAATCCATAAAATCCATAGTCATACTTATTGCTCATGGAAGCTACCGTAGTCGTATAAACCGGCCGACACTATAAATAAACGATTTGCAGATAAAAATCAGACGATCGCTATGAGATATGATACTGCTAATTGCGGAACCAAAGCGGCGCATTATCGACTGTCTCGGTAGATCAAACAGTGCCTCAGCATTGTGAAATAGTTTCCACGCATCGACGTTGTTCCGAAATCAGCAGTTACCATTATTATTATATCTGATTGCGATAATCGATGTGACACGAATGCGCGCGGCAAACGCCGATAGAAAATACGGGCCCGTGATACTCTAACAGCTAATACTGGATTAAGTGTTTCCCTTTTGATTGAAATCGGTTGAATCTGCAGCCGCCGCATAAATTAGCTGACCGGGGGATCGTGCGCGCAAACGAAAATTATACGCGATAGGGTGTTATCGTAATATGAATTTAAACTCGTCGGATATTAACGGGACAGCCCATCGAAAATTCGGTTCCGGTTAAATACGACTTAGGCATTGTGTTTATAAAGTTGTTAATTATAGACGGCGGATTAACCGCCGTAAGCGGTGGACTAGATAACACACCGTGTATTATGACCCGTGAACGGCCCGATATTTCTGCCCCCTGTCCGGCGGCTCGGGTGCGCAAAACTAGAAAAAGAAGAGAGAGAAAGAGAGAGACAACGTTACACACCGATCCACCGCTTTTATTTTCCAAACAAACGTTCAATATTTGGGTTTGCCGAATTTTCGCAGATCTCGAAATACATCCTGAAGCGAAACTGTCGCTGTCATCGACAAGCACAGTCAGAGAAAACTCGTCGAGAGGTTTCGAATTCATCGATAAAACGGTGCGGGTGGTGGGTGGCAAGTGGAGGGTTGGGGGATGGTCAGTGCGCACAGGATATAAATGCGACAGGACACCCACTTCTAATTGAAGATGACTTAGAGCCGGTCTTCTGCAAGCGTTGGAAAACTGGTTTCAACTGCTGGCGGAAGGAAAACAGCGCACCGGCGCGACAGACGGTCGATTCGAGTTAAAATTCAATCTGACTCCGCTGCTGCTGCTGCTGCTGCTACCTATGCACTGTGGATGCATCTGTGGAATCAAGCCGGGTCCGCACCGGTAACAAAAACTACGAAGAATCTGAAATGTTCAGTATCTCATTGAGAATTTAGTGAATTCCCAAGTGTATTCAATTCGTCGTTTCCACAGCATTCCGCTGGATCTAACGCGCTCAAGCTCGTGTCGGCGTTGCCGCTGTTTCAATGGAATTTTAACTGTTACGTTAATACGCCCGACGATCCCTACAATCACACTCATTTATCCAAATTGTTCCTTTCTTTCAACAATTACCTCGTAACCGTCGAATCTAGGCCATTTCAATCCTAGATGAACATATTGTAGTCCGCTCGACTCTAAATATCTGGCTTGGCAATCAATGTCGCGATCGACCGTTCGTTAACAAGCGTACACGACGTGTCACAAAAAAATCTCATAATTTTAAATATTCTTCAAAAATTAATACGAAAGTTTAAAATGAACAAAAAGCAAAATTTTGACAAAGTCAATAATTAACAGTTTTATCTTGTAACAGAATAACATTAGAAAAATTGTGGAATATTCCCTTCACTGTACAGGGTGTATAGAAAGTAATGGTTATCCATCCTAGGGGTGAATCTACATCGCCGGATCGGTGGACATTTGTCAGAGAAACTTGCCGCAAAATTGTTTATAACAAAGAAAATTGCCGTTAAACTTTTTCTTTACATTTACACCGTCTATACATCGAGAAAAGAAAAAGTTTGAAAGGAATCGTATATCATTAATCTAAGTAACTTCTTCCTTATAACTTCATTTTGTCACAGATAGATTCTTTCATGGAACGCCGTCACACTATATGGCAAATGCGTTAATCTCGCAACACAGCAAATGAATGAATATTTGAAAAAGCAACGCTCTACTCCATAATGTGTCCAGGTGGATGATTTCCATAGTCCATTTAGCATTTTTTCGCGCGGCGTGAAAACCGTTCAAAGAAAAAGATTCGTCGCACCCAGAAACATTTCCCGGGGGGAAGCGATTCACTTTCGCCGGTGAACGATCAAAAACATCGGGGGAAGGATATAATTGAAATAGACCGGTAATTGTTCGGTCAATACGCTTCACGGTCGACCTTCCTCTTCTTCCCAGTGGTTCGGGGAGTTTTCATCAGCATCCGCAGACTGTACATTTCCGGGCGTGCTGGCATTGTCCCTCCCCCGCCTTCCACATTTATCGTCGACCAAAAAAAAAAAAAAGGAAAAAAAAAAAAAAAAAAGGGGGAGCCGAATTTTCCCCCTTCCTTCCCAAGGAAAACCCACTTTTAAAAGGTACTCCGGTCGAATCTACTCTCCGGCGCATTACTCATTGTTCTATCTTGACCGTCTAGGCGTCCTCCATTATCTTGCGGTATGGCCGGCGGCCGGATCCGGCAGACAACGACTACAAAGATCGGCTTTAAGAGCGATCCGTGGGCGCTGGCGAAACGAAAAATTGGTTTTCAGTTAAATTACGACAGTATCGTGATTCATGCACTACCACGAAGGAAGCAGCGGCTCCCAGGCGGAGGGAGAGGGTTCGAAATGTAAACGGATCTTATCTCGGTCGATGAAGCACGCCGTTCGATATTCCGATACACCGCCATCGCCGCTAGCTCCAAGGGTATCGAGCCCGGCATAATGGAATTCCTCGTTATATAAATTTCGGCGCACATTTTTCTGGCACCCATCGATCTCCCAGGTCTTCCATTTTCCCGACTTTTCTCTTTTAAAGTCGACGCATGTATATGCATACTCGACGGGGCCCCGATTCTGGCCCCTCCACCGGCCATTTTATCCGGTGACCCCCGTCTCGCAGGCCGGTTCATTCCCCTCCACCCCCTCCCGCCGTTTCGTTTCCCGAAAGCGTTTTATTCCGTCGCCGAATACCAAGGTCTCTCTATTCCTCAGACGTTTTTTCGGGGTCGAGCCAGAAGAAAACGAAATTCCATCGATAACTGCGAATCCGGCGTCGTTTCTCTAAATGATTTTATCTCGCCGAACAAAATGCTCGGGGCCGATAAAAAGGGATCCTCGTCGATTAACTTCCGTTTCGCTTTTGCCCGGCGTTCGCGACCCACCGAATGCTAGCCGATCATCTCGAATGGTACTTAGGCGAGACCTCGAGTACCCGGATATCCGCGGGGCCGAATATCTGAATGGTGACGTCAATGGTTATCTGTGATATGGTTGTTCCGATACGATCGGATGAGACCTGTAAAACGCCGATCGTATTTGGAATACGTATAGAACACGTATGTGAAAATCCTTCAAATAATCGATTTCCTTTAGCGCACTCCCACTCGTTCGGGGTTTCTTCTGACAAATTTTTATACAGTCGAACCTCTATTATTTTACTGGGCTGTTCGAAAAATCTATTCGAGATTCATGGTGGCACATAGACGATACTATACCGTCTCAGCGAAAAAGCCTCAGGAAATATTCTACCGTGATCGAAAAGTATCGGTACTGAATTTCTTGAATATTTCGTGTTAGGTTGTTTTTACTTATTACGGTAAATGAAACAATCAGTCATATTTCGTGAAATTCTCCACGTTTTAAAAGGGAATTATGTTATTAAATAAGTAAAAATTAGGTAAAACTGGAGGTAAGATTGATCGGTGGTGTCATTAAATAGAACGAAAATTTTACACATTTCCAAAATTAACTATAACAGGTACTAGCTTTCTCTTTTAACTTGAACTTTTATGTCAATAATTGGAAACACACGCTCCCACTCACGTTTGCAATTGTTTTAATGTTTCTTCCCTAAAGTCGGTGGACAGTGTGGATTTATTTCCGTTTTTTGGATAATTTTGCACTCGTTTTGATTTATAAGGATGTATCATAAAAACGTCTGCCAAAAAATTTGTGTACGAAAATTTCAAACTTGACTATCGCCGTAGACAGATAATTTCGATTATAAACATAAATATACGCGTGTGGAACGTTCTATGGCGTCCACAGGTATTTCAGTTATTACGTCCAAAATGCCAGCGAATATTTAAATTCTTTAACGTGAACATTTGCCTTCGAGCATTTTCGGGGAAAAGTATAGTAGAAGTCGCAACCCAACTGACGATTTTTATTTTTAATAAGGGGTTCAAACCCCCTCTAAACGTGATGAGTGTTATGAACATAACTACTGGGTTCGGACGAAGACCCATGTGTTTCACAAGGACACGAAGAACAGGTAGGTTAGTTGAACCGGGCGTCGATCGCTCAACGCGCCTAAAGCGGCATGCACAAAGTTGGAAAAATTAAAATAAGTTAAAAAATTAATTAAAAATTTGTGAGTTTGTTGAATTTAAATTTTTCAAAATTTGTGAACATTTTTCTTGTTATCTGATATACAAATGATTATAACAGGAGTGATAACTAAAATCTGTTTCACACAGCGCAAAACTGTCTTCATTTTTCATTTTGCATGGACAGGAGAAACGAGATCATAATTACTGTTACTATACATATGTACGTACATTCCATCTGAACTAGATCAAACTACCATTAGTTTAAGTGTATTGATTTTTTCATCAGTACTGCCTTTTATTTCAGAAGATCTCGATTACACCTTTAACGATTTTTCTTCTTAACGAATATTCTTCATCGATTTCTGTAAGTTACAGTGTGATAAAAGTTTGGTATTTTTTCTATTTCCTCGAATTTACACCTTTCACTTTAGATGATCATCGCGGATGATTCATCGAAAAATATTGTCTTCATCCGTCTGCATCTTTCATCTTCCACGTTCATTCAGAATGAATCATCCGCAACGATCATCCAAGGCGGAAACGTGGAAAGTCACTTTTAAGTCACTTTTGCTTAATAGTTACGAACATACTCATCAAAATAGTTTTATTTAAAGTAGTTGCAAGATGACGTCAGTAACATTCGCAGAAATCATACGTGAAATACAAAAATCACATTATTTTAAACAATTAAATCAAATTTTGGCTTCATTATTATTTATTCATTATTATCATTATTATAAGTCTTTTGAAAGCATAATAAATATTAAAAAAGAAATATAATATGTTTTTTCATGAAAATCAGTTAATATATATGTTACACGTCTCGTTTTAATATTCATTATGCTTTAAAAATAAGCGCAATTAATATAGGCACAGCAATTGGTACGCCCACAGTTATTGGGTCTCTTACCCTACTAATTTTATATGGTACGGTGTGTTGTATTAAATGAATTTCAGCAAAATTGTACACTCGTAAAATGATGTCGAATGTATAATAGTTTTTCAATGAAAAAATCGTTGGGTTAGCCCGAAATATCGGGTTCTGGACTCGAGCAGGCCGAATAAAAGGAATACAAGGAATGATCGAGGGAATCCGAAAAGGAACCCGGTACTTCTGGTTTTCTTTGTTGCGTGCCTCTCGCGTGCAGCCTCAGGATGCGTCGATCAGGGTCGATCTCCCGCATCGATAGATGGCGGTGGTGTCGAGCGATCGCGTTGCGTTGGTGTGCGCCGCCATGGACCCGTTACTTGGAACGCGGTTGTCGTGGGGTACGCTTGTTTACGTCCAAGAAAGTGCTCGTTTCCGTTAGTATATCTGCTATCAGTGGGTTTCTGTTTCACGTGGATAATCGTGGCATCCGAACGTCAAACTTCCGCATGATTGATCCAGCTCGTTCACCTACCGATCAGGATATACGGGAGATGAGAAAATTCGATCTCAGTGGTCCGCAGAGTGCACAACGTCTCCGGCGAGTGTCTTTTGTTCAAGAGTTCAGTTCGTTTATAAAGTGAGTGCAGATAATGAGTGCAGTGGAACACTTTAATGTCAGTTTTCTGCAGCTGTTGATCCCCATCGATTCACGAGCAGCTTACGGTGAGAACTGCTTGGAATTATATTATTAGAAGTAACAAGCCCCGTTTCAGGATTTAGTGACACAAGTCACTAGACGAACAGTATCATCCTCTGTACCCACCCTGTGTGCAGGGTGAGTTACCTGAACTGGAACTTATTAAGTTTATAAGTTTGAGTTATGGGAACGGTGAACAATTTCATATTTTTTGGCAAGAATTATTGATGTAAAATAGAATTATAAATAATGGATGATTCCGAAATTTAAGGAACAGTCATTTAAACAAACATCTGTTTTATAACAATGTTTTTGCCTGTTTGAAAAATACTTTTTCTTCGAAATTTTCCTATGTTATTGAGAAAACAAAGGGAATGTTTTGGGATTTAGTGTTGGGTAACTCATACTGGATAGTGGTAAATATACTATACATATATAGTATACGTAGCATGTACTATGCAAGCGCATATCAATTTTTACCCGGTTGTCGGCAGCACTAGCTCATACATCATAAAATCTAATTTTGTTCTGAAGGGACACTTGATTTTTTGAATTTTCCTTCCTAATCAAATAATCCAAGTCCCGATGCATCATGTGTACATATACGTGAGATTTATCGTTGAAAATCGTAGCATACTGCATTGTATGATCCATGAGAATGCATCTTTATTTAATTCGTTTCGTCTTGGAGCCATATTCCAAATTTATCAGTGAGAAATGATTTCTTCTGGCAATTAAAATTTTCGTTATGTATATCAAATTAAGAGAATACATTGAAAACCTCCAATCCCTAGAGTAATATCATACTGACAACGTTGGAAAGTTTTAAATGTTTTAAATGTTTAATTTTCATGTTTTTATATATTTTTAATCTTCAAAGACTTGAACATTTATTTTTAATAATTCCCGTTCCGAAAATGTGAATTAATCCGACGGAGTTGAACTTCTTTTTAATCTGTTATACGCATCATGATAAGCTAAAGCAGAATTAAATTCAATTTTCAATGTACAAAGTAGATTATATTAAATATTACAAAGCTTCCTCAGGAAACGCATCAGATACCACCTTCACATACATTTTTAAATTGATCCTTCGTTCAATTTTCTACATGAATTACCGTATTTTTTTTATTGGGATAGCTTTGGGACCGAATAACATTTAAACTGCATTTTTTAATTCTACGCGATTAAAGAATTTCTCGCAATTTTTACAACTTGTGCTCGAACGAGGAAATTTATTTAATGATTTTTAGTGGAAGCCTCTTTGTAATTTTACTAATCATAAAATAGGAAATGTGAAACCGGTTATTTGACCGATCATGGCTTAGTATTAATAAAATACAAACAGAGCTAAGAATAACATGGTTAATTAATTCAGCGATATTTATAACCGTGTCAAGAGTTGTTGCAAATGTGTTGATTACGTTCCGAAAAAAATATTTCACACGCTGATTTTAATCAAGTTTATACAGGATATAGTTTGTTGAAAAACATTTGACACGTACTTTTTTTTATCTCCAATGATCCATCAAGGGGATGAAAATAACCCTCATAGTTGGGGATGAAAACCCTATTTTTGCAAATATCTCGGGAAATAGAAGGTCTAGCACAATGATTTCTGTTTTAAATTTGTGTGTTTTCAAAAAGATTTCAGAGAAGATAATTTGTTTAAACAATATTTAAAAAATTCATCTTTTCTCTGAAATCTTTTTATACATTCCTTGATCGAAAACCCACAAATTAAAAAAGAAATCCTTGTCCTCGACCGACTTGCAAAAATGGAGTTTTCACCGGCAACTTTGAGGGTTACTTTCACCCCCTAGATCACTACAGATAAAAAAACGTACGTGTAAATATTTTTTCAACAAACTATATCCAGTATAAATTTAATTAAAGTCTGCGTGTTAGTCTCGGGTGATATCCCCTGTTAGAATTGGTAGAAGGAAACTAGAAACCGTGTAATACGAGTGCCGTGTTATCAAGGGTTGTCCGCACTCTATAATTTTCAACGCACCGAGATATTTATCGTAGCATGTCGATAAGAACACATGAGTAAATCATAGGTCCTCCCGCATCTAACATAGCCAAGAATTCCGAAAAACGATATGGTTCTTTCAGAACGGTCGCCGACGGTTTTTCATGCAGTCGCAAGATGCTAGACGACGGGGTAACATCCTTCAAACTTTCATACTTGGAAAGTTTCTTGAATGTCCCCTGAATACTTAACGGATACATTTTACGAACTTGAAACTTTCCGAATATAAAGATAGCGTCATAGATTTTTTGAAATTCAATCGCACCGAGAGAAAAGAGAATACACGCGCTCCTCTTTTTCCTGGAGCGCGCGCGCGCATATCAAGGTTCTCTCTCTCTCTCTCTCTCTCTCTCTCTCTCTCTCTCTCTCGAGCACAGAAAAAGCTGAAACGTAAGGAAAGTGATACCGACAGGACAATCGGTGGTATCAGCGGGCGGTGATAGAATTTCAGGTTTGCGGAGTGTCTGTTTCGAAATTTATTGGCTGAATGTGCAAACGCGCGTCGGCCTCGAAAAAATACACACACACACAGACACACAGGCGAAAAGGAATAATCAACGAGAGAACGGAATTGCATTTCGCGTACGGTTATTCCAGCGCTATTTTTCTTTACGTTCTTTGCCTGTCATTCGGACGCGTAGATCCGTATACTCCGCAAACGGAGACAGATGTCGCTTTGTAACTGTACGCGCTCGCCTATTGGCGAATTTATTGACTTTTTATCGAGCACTCGCTGAACTCGTGACGTATTCTTCTATTATGTATCACTCCATTTTATTGGCCGCAACGGCTTTTCATGTTACCGAGTTTTCCTGATTGCGCCACGAAATCTATCCACCGTCGATGTAATTTTCGATCATCTCGAAACCTTATGTCAACAACTGGCTAACCGAGCTTCCAACGTACCCTTTAGATCTTTTATTATGTTGGATCGCTGCAGAGATCCCTAATCTTCGGATAATGTTACGTTGATTTACATTCAAAGTAGAATCAAGGTAAGGAGCCCAATTACTGTGGGGATACCAATTTCTATGCCTATATTAATTATACTTATTTTTAAAGCATAATGCATATTAAGAAAGAGATATATAAAGTATAGATTTTAATGAAAAAAATTTAATAGTGATTAATAACACAAATTTTAACTTCTCAGTTTCTGGCTTGTTCAATAAATTGCTTTGATTTTATCCAATCTTTGTGGTAAGTTGACGGTCAACCGGTTAATAATATCAACGTTTTTGGCTTGACTTGTATTAATATAATAATTATTATGTCTTGCTCCAAGTTGTCTCAAGATTGTTATTTCTGTAAAAGATTGCCACGACTTTAATTGTAGACGGGTGTCTTATCCGTTTACCGGATTATTTCCCAGAATTGTTAAAATATTTCTGTTATATTATTTATGGGTTTTTCGTGTGGCAAAGGTTTGGGGGATTTCATTTGTTGGTTGACGTGCAGTTTCGCTTGTAGCTTGATCGGTCAATTCGTTGCTTGTTATTCCCCGACGGGATCGTAACCGTACAATAGCCACACAGTTACTATTTTCCAATTCGGTGTAACATTTTCGTATTAGTTCGATTAAATGATCCGTAGTATTTTTTATTTTCAATATGAAACTTGTAACAATGCTAGAAATGTACTCGTCGAGCCAACGCGAACGGAGTTTTCGATTCGGCATTTTTTCAATTGTTTTTAATTCGAGGTATTTCGAGGTATCTTGTTTATCAACATAAGGGCCAAATTCGCGTATTGTTCTACATCCCGTCGACTGGTTCGAATAGTCGATAAAATGAAAGTTTTATCGAGATGGTATTACGTTTCGATTTCATTTACAACTTTGCCCGTCGTTCGATTCAAATCCATCGCATCGGTCCGTCATTATTGAAATTATAATGCGGCCCCTTCGAATTTCGCGAGTCATGGAATTACGCATTGTTCACGGACTTTAATTATTCTCGTAGAACGTGAAATCATTTTATACGGTTAATAGATGAAAAATCCAGGGTAACGATTTCGCTTCTTGTACAACGGTGGTTTTTTTAATCGCGGTTTTGTGCCCGCCACGCCTGTAATTTTATATTATTAATTCAGAAGTTCGATGTTCTATAGACCGCGGCATTTAAAAAGCCGTGAATATTAATATAAATTAATCGTGACTAATTAATCTCGTGTTTAACGACCAACGGGCTCTTCGAGTATCGAATCGAGAGAGTTTTGTGCTGTCGGATTCATTTTTCATGTTCAAATTATCGACGAAAATTGCATTATTAAAGGTTTCCTGCAACGGGGTTGTGCCAGCGAGCATTTTAAACAATACCTACTCTTCTAAATGTAAAATTGCTATCGGATGGAACCGGGACCGAAGAAAATGCTGAATGCGCTCCGATAAATTGCGACTGTCGTATTGATTTTGCAATACGTATGAAATGAAATTCAAAAAATATAACAAACTATCGTGTTCGGGATACTGTTTCGGAGTAACACGAGATAGAAATGGAAAAATGGACGCGATCGATAGAAGAAAATTTGAAAATATTTCGTAGGTCTAACGATGCATACAAATACATGATTTGTCAAAGTCGTGTTGGAATCCTATTAGAATTCACTTGAAACAGTATATTTCACGAATAAAGATACCTCATCCATTTCAGAATTAAATGAACCGTATATAGCTTTGTAACGAAAATGTCATAAAAATTCTGACTGAATTAGCTTCGGGTCTTTCCTTTTGCTTCGGAATATCGGGTGAACGTAAATGTTTCTAATAAATGAGAAAATTTGCTTATTTAAAAAACAAAAATGTCCATGGGATCCAAAAAAATTTCCGGTACGTAGGATAGATCTCTGAATAGATTGAACAGCGACGATTGAAAAAATAAAAAAACAAGTTCGGTGTAGAAGTTTTCGACGAGCGAAAGACGGATTCCGATGGATTGAATATTTCGACCGAGGGTTGTTCCCTGGCCCGACCCTTTAAACGACTTTTGGGCAAAGGTGAAACACGGAATCGATGCCTACTGCGAGAGGTTGCTTTTGTAAGAAAGGAAAAGAATCGACGGATTGTTGGTTTGCCGGACGGCTGGTCCACCAGGTGCGCTGTGCCCGGCTGGTCGAAAAATTCTTTTTCCCGAAACCTAATATTCCGAAAGTGACCGGTCTCGCCTATAGGCCCACCTGACGAAACGGACTGTTCTCGACCGCGCTTGTAAACCGAAAAATCGGCATAATACGAAAGCTGTGTGTGCAGAGGCGCGAGGACGACCACCATTCTACACAGCTTCCTTCGACCATAAATCATTGCTCCGAGTTCTCTGTTATTTTTCTTTTCTGGGGTTACAAAGCACCTTTAACACCCCATTGACGTTTAGCACCGTCCGCTGCGACACTTAAATTCCACTTTTCCAGAAATGTTTATTGTAACGAATGTTCTTCACAGAACAAAGTGTACTAGTACACCATTTTGATGCCAGTTCTAGTGTTGTCTGATTTAAATTAGTCAGATGAATGGTGCGTAGTATCCACAAATTCGGGTGTAAATTCATTGGCTAAACGAGCGTTCGGATACTTAAGATTCCGACATTCGAAAATTCGAACAGCAGTAAGAGCGCTAATCAAGAGTGATCTGGTGTGAGCTAAGCGAGAGTTAACGCAATAAACGTCCACCACCACTCATTAATTCCTCAGCACCCGACCGATACGTTCTTGTGACCGCGTTCGCATGCTTTTGAACTCCTTTGTGTATCTGGAGTCGTAAAAGTTTAAAACCGAGTCTCTTTGCAGTTTGCGAACAACACGCGTTGCCAGTGTTTTAAATGCTTTTATGTTTTGCTGATGGTTTCATTCTTGTCAAAGAGAAATATGTGGGAAATTAAATTATTAGAACGTATTTTGCTGTCATGCAATCCCCGTTAACGCTCGTTAACCGGTGGTCGTAAAGCTCGCCAGTTCTTTTAACGAAATTAAAACATTTAAACAAGCTTTAATACGAACGGATTTCACTCTTCATTTAAAGTGGCCAATTTAAAAAATCCGTTTACAAAGGGTAGAAATAAATGATAAAATTTATATCGATAAATCGTAAGGAAATTCGTAGTAATACCAGAAATATAATTCCTCGTGCGTTATCATGTTTGTTGGTATTTTATGAATATAAATACTGGACATAAAAATTATATCAACAAATTATGATTTATTTTTACTCGTGATGGAGACACTTCGTATTGTATTTCCCATTTTTCCACAGTTGCAGAGTGCAATTTTAAAAAAACATATTCTACCCGACATTCGAAAAAAATTATTGTCTTGGAGTTTTACACTGACAAATTTTCGGATACGCGGAACAACAATTTATAAATGGAACACGTCAAAAGTTAATGTAACAGATTGATCATTTTGAATAAAAACTAAAAAATCAATCTGAATGAAAACATCCTTGCTATTTTTATCAAGTAATACAAAATAGTTACTACCAGTGTTCCGTACATCTAACGTTAAATAAATAAACTGTGAGATCGTCAAAGAGATTGAAGCAGTTTTCACCCGAGAAGCGTGTAAGTGTTCGAATAATCGTGATACATTTCAATGTTTCCTTGTTACATAGTGATCGACTAGAATATTCACGAGTGAACCGACTGTGCATCGGAGCGTTTTTAATTCCTTTAGTTGTTGTAACATAAACAGGAAATTCGAACAAGTTTTTCGCGCCACTGCACGTAGATCCGGTGCAGATCGGAACAATTTAAGTCGGGAACGTGAGATCCCAGCTAATGTTTCCAAACGCTTCGATGGAAGTTTACCGTTCAGGAACTTCCAAACTTTCTTTCAAGCCGTAAAATCTGATGGTTAAAGTTGACTTTGACCATCCGACACGGGGGACACACGGATACGCTACTTTCTAATGATTTTAAATATCGATAGCGATCCAAATGGTACCACCGATAAAGTACGTTCTGCTCGGAAGTGCTGTAATGAGATAAGAATTCGTCTGATGTAAATTAGTGGAATCTGTACAGAGCTGGCTTCTTAAAGTTCATGAATAAGAAATGCATACTATTTGAGATATTGAACACTGTATGTACAGTGAGTATGTATGAGTATGTACTAATAATTCAATTTTAAATAGGTAATAACAAATTTGACGAATGAAATATTTAAAACGTGAAGCATTAATCAAATATTTCAATATTTTTTGGCCATAAAAATGTAGAAGAATGACACCATGAAATCTTTGGTCAAATATTTTCGTGTAAATTAAAAAATTTTTAACTTTCAGACAACTCTCGTTAGTTTTGCTATTTCCAGTATCCTTAAAAGAAAGATTTTTTTTAAATACTATTACAAGAACATATTACCACAAATGAAATTACGTTAAAAACGTTAAAACGAAGTGGACTATTCATCATTTAAAATAACATTGTTTGCAATATTGAATCTTTAATTTGTAATCGCATGTAATAAAGCGTGAACTGTTTTATGTAAGATGAATCGTAGGTAAGTAGGTTCTCAGTTAAAGTGCCGATCAATTAACGTTGTAAACTGCACGCAACATGTTTACACTTTCAAATTACATTACATTCAAGTCGTGTCGCGTCGATTCACGTCTGCTTTACGCGTTACATTACCCGAATGTGAATCCAGTCTGATCAATTTAACCCTTTTCGGTCTCATGTTGGGGCAGTCTCGACATCCAATTTTATGCCAATTACCACTCAATGTTACCATCTCAGTACTTCTCAAGTGTGATAAATAAATTAGTGGGTTGTCTAACCCTCGCATTTCGTTCACCAAATAATACAGCTCCTACGAAACCGTATTAGAAGGAAAAAATAATTGGAAAGTGTATCGATCCGTTATTGTGGTCAAAGAATATGTAAAAGTGACAAACAGTAAAAAAAGTATGTTTTATTATTTATAAAGTCTCACTACACTTTGCTTATTTTCTGAAAAACCATAAATCATTCATAAAGGAATAAGAAAGCGATGAAATACGTTATTCCCATAGTGAATCCCAGGATAATTATGCAGTGGTTATTTTGAGGCCTCTCATGACCCCTAAATATTCTAAATATTTCGGAAAACTAATTTTTTGCTACTGTATTGCACAACAACTGCAAATTTCTTTAACTTCTTTGAAATATTTAGAGTTTTCAGTGTTAAATTTTACACCTAACAATGTATCGTCGCAAATTTTGGCGCAATTAGAGCTATGTAGACACGATGTTCGTTTCTCAATAATTGTAATAAAAGGGAAATAATGCAAACGGTATATTCTTTAAAAATTTTTACGTTGTTGCATTTGGTCAACTAATTTTTTCTACAAGTGCATAAACTCCGCAGTCTAGTGATAGCACTAAGGGGTTAAAAGTATGTATTGTCCAAAGAAAGGGAAATTTACCTTTTCGAAGTGAACCGAAGGGTTAAGAGGTAGACGAATAAAATGACAACAATGCAATTCGAACACTTTCGGCTGCAAGGAGAGCGATGAGAGGTTGAAGGGACGCGTCCGACGGGAAAATAATGTAAAAATTTCAATGGGACGCGCGCGAGTCGAAGCTGCTTTTTCCGCCGGTGTGACGCCCAACAACCATATTTTTCACTTTCCACGCCGGCGATTAATTTTTTTGCTCTCAAGGCTCACCTTCCCCGCAAGTGTTCCTAACGTTACGGTTTTTTTCCCGACCGGAACTCTTTACCAGAAGCGACCAACCGCTTTTCGCGACGCCAGATTTCCTCGATTGCTCGATAAATTTTCTTGGCAAAGGTTTGCTATTTTATGGTTGGTTCCTCGAACGCTTTCATTCCCAGCGGAAAAAGCACGCTTAAGAATGAGCGGGTAGACAGGGGAGAGAGAGAGAGGGAAGGAGAGAGAAAGAGAGAGGAGGGGGTGGAGAAGGAAAAAAAAGATTCTCGTCGATTAATCTTCGTTCCTTTTGCCCGTTGTGCGCGAGCTTTTCCTTTCGAATTTACCCAGGCATAGTGTATCCACGGTCGCATCATTTTCTCCTTTGCGGCGAGTCGGTTTCCTCCTCCTCCCCCCTTCAACCCCTTATCCGGCTCTTGTATTATGCATTATGAGTTATTAATTATTTATAAGTGTACTAGCTAGTCGAAAGTTCTTCTCCATTACGTGCGCCTTGGAATATGATTTATCCGTCTACCTGACCTTCTCCTTTACCTTGGAGACTTTTATTTCAGGGTCGCGTGTAATTCGCGTAATAACGGTTCCTCGGCCTATTCGCTGAAGAAACGCGACTGCTAAAATGAATGACGGTCGTACCGTATTTGCATTTATATTGTGTTGCGTCTAATATCCGTCTAGACTCATTCAATGGCTATTTTATTAATTTTGTATCGAATGAAGGTCGCGAGATGTTACAGATTAGACGCGATTGCAGTTCATTCTGTCCTATTGCTACGAAATTCTAACAATTACAGCAATGAAACACGACATTATTATAAAGCGAATTAGTTTTGTATCGAAAATATTACATTATATTAATGTTCCATTTTATTTTTTGTTGCAGGTGAGTTTGACAATATGCAGTCTCTTATCAAGGATGCAGCTGTTAAGTAGCTAAATTATCGAATACTTTTAAATATGAATTTCCGTTTAAAGCGCATTAACATTGACAAAATAAGCTGTCGAAATTAGCGCTCTCATCAAATTGAAAAACATTTGTTGAATGGTAGATAAATTATCAGTTGGACCGTAATCTTTTTTGTAAGATTCACACATGCTGATTTTGTCAGACTTGGATATTTTATTGGTCCTGATTGGTCTGTGTTTCTCGTTAATAACTCTTTGAAATGATACTTGAAATGATCTCAGGAATTATCCCTTTCAAGGAAGTACAACATTTTTGGGACACCCTGTATGCAAATATCCTTATGAACGAAGAAAATACACTAAATTGATAATACGTTTTTGAGATCCTTTGATCATGAAACACATTTCTCTGTAAACTCCACTTAATCCATTCCCATACAAATATTCATTAGCATAAACTTCTGCCGTCCAGTCATTACACACGTAACACAGTTAGCGGACGTGTTAATTTGTCCGCTATTAAATTTCATAAATTCCTTCGACAAACCGACTCTCCTCTGAATATAAAATCACTTATTGCTGCCAGTGGCTGCGTAACATTAAACTAGATTGCATTAAATGGCGATTGTGCTGGGCACGTCCGAGATCGTTTAATTTATTCGGCGTGATTTTCATCTGAAGCTACACGTAATCTCTGCCCGTGTGATTTTTATTCCATAGCGGAAAATGTCGAAGCGTGATAGAACCGAGATTTTTCGAGATTAATTTTTCGCCTCTCTGCCGTTCCCCGTTCGCATTAAATTCGCCTCCATTTTCGTGTTCGTCGTCGGCCCCGGCGTTCTCTTGACACATAATTGCACTGAATTGCCCTTTTGTGTGTCTTAAATTGTTACAGCGGCGTTAATGTTTCAAATCGGTCGTGCCGGGATTCACACTGTACTCGTTATTCCAGTAATCCGTGATTCTCAATTTCTGTTCAATTACATTCCCACTTTGACCGAGTCTAATAATCAAATTCGGTGTCTCAACAAATTGTAGAATCAATTTACAATGAACTCTCGATATATGTCAACAGCACGGGTCTTATGTTCGCGGCACCGCAGTAGTGGGGATAATTCCACGACGTTTATCATCCAGGGCTTGGCGACATATATAGAGAAATGGAATACTCTAGGGTTTTTCTAAATTGAAATTAAAACACTCGAAGCTTTTCAGGAATCTATTAGACGAACGGTGACAAATAAACAGGAGGATTGTCATTAAGTGTGTGTGTGCAGTTCTTTCCATAATGCTGACGTCGAACGAATAATAATTATTAGTTGAAGTTGAGTGCGACCGGTTTTCGCGTTCGACGCCTAATTCCATCGGCGATTCCCCCCGTTACTTTCGATCTGAATTACAAAAGTCGCGGGATTAGACGGATCGCTTAATTTCGGAATATATTATTCATACCCTGATCTGCATACCCCTTCGCACATCTATCCGGGGATAGAAAATACGGTACAAGATGCAAATGTAATTTATGCCTGCTACCATCGCGAGCGCAGACCCGGGCGCGTATACGTGCACGCCACCAATACAGCGGAGAGTTGCCTCTTGCATTTCGCGTAACTGTGCACGTATAATCGACTCGTTAGCCGGCCATCGATACGCTCGAGATCGTTTCTTCGATGATTTTTATTCCGACGAACCAAACGCGCACGAACACCCACGAAAATAAAAAGAGATTCTCCCCGCCTATTATTTCCGCTTCTTTCTCCTCCACCTCATTCGTGTAAAACGCCTATTTTCAAGTCCACCGAACTGTACTCTGCATTCATTATTGCCTTTCTTTCTGCTCCCTTTACCCGGCGCGCGTGTCTCTCGATTACTTTCACGTTCAAACCTGTCGTTCGCTGCTTCTCGTATACGGGGTGTCTCACTTTTAACCCTTCCCGTTACAACAACGTGCGAGCCTCTTGACGAAGGTCACCGGCTCGATTTAACGCGTTCACTGTACGGTAACGTGCTCCTTATTTTTTTACTATTTTTCCAGTCTCACACCCCTAAATTGTGAGGCTTCGTGAGAAAATGATGCGTGCAAAATCGTTCAGTTTCTTTGATTCACCAATAAAGTGTGCAGAATCTAGGCAAATCTGTACACACCGATTTTGATGAAATTTTAGGGAGAGAATTGTGAGGGACTTTAGATCGAGATCGAAATGAACACGGTCGGCGCTGCATAGTAAGGGTGGTTTTGTCGTAATTACAGCGGTGTGTTATAAATTTGGAAATGCCAAAATTCGAGCGGCAGTGAGATTTTGTCTGGGTTTGTAACTTTCCAGAACCGTGTACTTTTTATTGGTCCGTCGTACAATTTTCCGAGGCAGGGAAAATCGAATGTCGCGGCGACACTGTAAGCGATTTTACGTTCTCGCTTACCCTCGGGGATGAAATCACAGATTTCTCCTGCGATTTTCCTACCGTATGGCTACATTTTCTAGTCATCGTGGTCGTCCTTCAAACGATCTCTATCTCTGCGGGACAAAATGCCGGGGGTTGTTGGGGGAAAAAAGAGTGGTACCCGCCGATTAATTTCCGTTTCTCTTTCATCCGCCGTTCGTGCGATTCGCGCACGGCTGTTTTCGAACTCGCTGAAGCGTATTATATTCTCGTCGCGCTATTACTTTTTGTCCCGACCCGCGCCGCCGATATTAAATTATTCCAGACATTTTCTTCGCGGCGAACGCGGGATCAAATATTTAACGAATCAAATGTTTATATCAGTTTTCGTCTTCGAGGTTTTTACGAAACCTTTAAACTTTCCAAACCGTTCGAAAAAACTTGAGTGTTTCACCTTTGAAAAGAACTGCTGCGATTTTAAATTAAAGCAACGGATCGTTCGATTCGGTTCTGCCAAAAAATGATAGAACGACAAAGAAGGCGTAACGTTTAAGGATTCTGTAAAAATTATGCATTCCGAAGGAATAGAGATTTGAATTAGCTACGCCGAACAAAACGAACTTGAAACGCGTCAATAATATGCAAAATTAAATGGTTACAACGAAAGCGTATTATACTTCGATTCGATATTAAAATGTATAATGCCGATTAATTCCATTCACGAGCGAAGACATTCTCTGCATTGAAATTTTCTCTATTAAAGGATTGACATTTCGCAAAGATAAAAAACCGGTTTTATCGATTCTCAAGCGCATTCACGTCATTGATTCATGCTGCGCGCAACCATGTTTGTGTGGAATCGGTGAAACGATGGAAGTCGAACATTGAAAGTGGTCTCCCACTGTGAAAAACTACCCGGTGTAACGTAGAAATTTTTCTCTCGTCGATCATTCTATTGCACATTTGTAGCCATTGTTCAATATAATAAAGATTCTACACCGTGTAATTTATGTTAAAAATATTCCAACGGGTTCACGACTGTGTAACAAAGGAATAAATTAATTCAATGAATTGAAACTGTTCGGCTGATCTAGCGTGACGAAGCTTAAGTAAAAAAATGGACGTATCATAAATAAAGGTGTCTACCATTTATCATGTACAACTGGTTGCTTGTTCTAACGTCGTCGAGTGTAAATCGGTAAATATATGAAATGTTTCATCATCTGTTTGAGATTGTTAAAGTACTGTTCTTTTTTACGACGAAGTCGAATGTTACACATAAATTTGTATTTTTCAGACAATCGTAAGCAAACATTTCATTGATACACGATCGCACAATAATTTATGATCGAGAGAATCCTTCTGAATAGAAAGCATAGCAAAATGTTGGCAAACGAAACGATGAGGCATTCGCGTACTTAAAGAATTATATATTCAACGATAAAAATGTCACTCTGTTTTATTAATTTATGACTCTGGGAATTATTCATGAACAATCAATAGAAGGCTTCTAAATTTTCTCGAACGAGCAACAGTCAGTCAAAAAATCTCCATACATCCTTTAACCCATTTGCATCATAATATGAAATATGAAAAGAAGGCCATCGTCACTATCGGATCTTATTTCAATAATTCGCCTCCGTTTCAGTGGCCTAATTTCAACAACACCTTCCATTTCTATTTTCTAGCTAACGAATAATGATAATGACCAACAAAGTTGAGCGTATATATACGGCTCCGGTGATAGTGACCAGGAGAATTGAGCGTATATATACGCAAATGGGCAACGTAACGATGCAAACGGGTTAAACGTTACAACGTTCATGCGCGAAAGTGAGATGAAATGTGCACGAATGTGTCAGTATTCTTGAAGATGGTTAAAGCACGCACGGAGACCTCTTTGAGCGACTGTACGCCATTTTGCCCGTTTAACTATCTCGTTGGTGGATATATTAATCGAAATGGAATGCTTTCGGGGTCAAACTTGGTATTCCGCTGCAAGCGGCCGCACATTACATCATCCCCATTCAACGATCAGGAAATGTCCTTAACGTTTTATTGCTTTCATCGAGCACCGTGCGCATTATGCGCGTTACCCAGCCGCAGTCCATCTTGGGAATCGAGCGAACCCCGATTTCTTGCCGTTCGAATATCGTAACGATACATCTATGGCCTTAAACCATTCCCGAGAACAAAATACTGAGAATCGCTTGGGAAAAAGAAGAGATTTCCGCCGATTAATTTCCGCGCTCCCTCTCTTCCCTTGCCACCCGGTTCCGTCGGTCGTTCGTGCGAATCGTTCGCGGCCGTTTTCAAGTCCATCGAGGCATATTATATCCTTGAATCATCGTCCTCTTCCACCCCTTCTTTCGCTTTCTCTGTCTGCGTGGCTCTCCGGTCCAATCTACCCTCCCTCGCTTTTACCCTCGTCCGGCAATCCCCGAATTCGTTATAACCGAGAGACGGGAACCACGCAACCGTAGCTCCGTAGTGTACGATATACGACCGAGGAGAGAGCGAAGAGAGGGGGAGAGAAAGGAACGTATTCGAAAGCCCTGGCGTCGAACGGAGAAAGATGGCTCAAATCGAATTGACAAACTGCCGCGCGTGTGTTTCCCCATTCGCGGCCTCCAACGGCGCCTAAATGGAAAAGCGCGTAGCGGGCCGCCTCGGTAAATGCTCAAGCCACGGGGCCGGCGTCGAGCGTTTAACGAATCGTTGATGAACCAGGCTCGCGCTCGGCCCGGTAAATGAGAATCAAACGATCGCAGTGAACGGTGTTGTCAACGGGAACAAGCCCGTGCGACATTTCGCTGTGCCGAAAACAAAGATTTGTCGTTGAAGGAGTGGCTACGCTTCCAGCTAGAAAGATATAGTACGTGTGTGCTAATTTCTGATTTTCTGCCTGATAAAAATGAGCACGTAGAATACAAAGCAGTCGGAACGTTCAATGAATTTAGAAATGTTGTTGTGCATCAAGTTTCCATTCATTTGACTCGATGAGGAAATGTTGCTGTCAGAGGAGACAATTTTTATTTTGCATGGAAATCCGCAGTCCAGCGATGACCGGCGAGGAGCGTTTAACTAATTGCTGATGAATCAATAACAAGGACAAAATATATGTGCGACGTTATATTGTAAAGTTATTGCCGAAGCTATGAATATCTTCTTGCGTCGATTGCAAAACAGTTGTACTGGACGTTTGTTATTTTGTCCAAACTAACCCAAACGTACTTTAGGAACGACAATATGTCAAATATAACCTGAAAAATTGCTTTGAGATGAATATTTTAATCTATTTGCTTGCCTTTTTCATTGCCTAATTGCTCTTGCCTAATCTATTTGCTTTTCTGATTTGATTGTACGAAGGTCAGTCTGAAAATTGACTTAAAACTTTTGAAAATATAGGGTAAACATCGGTATTATTATCAAACACAGCTCTATGTCTCTACTGGGTTCAATCTAAACTGTTGCCATAATCATATCAAAACTTGGCCTGCCGCGCAAGTTGTATCGATTAGTGCTCTAAAGTTGATTTCATAATCTGCCATGTCCAGAATGAAGCTTATAGTAAGAGCGTTAAATTCCTACAACAGTGAATATAGCAACACTGTATTATAGTGTTGGAAGACTAAAGGATTTCTAGAATCGGTTCTGAATAATAATTGTTATAAGCAACGTGACAAAATATTAGAAAAATAGTTGCCAAAATTGTTATACGCATTTCTGATGTGTCTTTCCCGAAGAAACAAACATTTTTATATTATTTGATTTGTGCACAGAAATTGTCATGCTTAAGTCTGCCAGCAATAAAAATATTTCTCAGTCTGATTGCACGTTGGGTTCTATTAAACACTGTTTGCCAGGGGTTGCAGGGGTAACAGATATCCCTCGTAATTTTTTTTGTCTCCCATCGAAAAGGCATCATTTTGTCAAATATTTTTCACTACGCAGACAGACTGTTTCGAAGTAGATTTCGCGATATTTATTCAATGCGGAGCATGGAGGTGCACGCGCGCGGCGATTAACCGAACGCATGGATGGCGAAGGGTAATTGGTTTCGACCAATCAGCGTGCATTCGTCGGAACGTGCCGCTTATAACGCTTCTGTGTTTGTTGTAATTAGGATGTCAACGAATAATGCGTGTCCGGTAATTATCGATGATATCTGACTTTACCGACCTGGACGTTCGGATTAATTTCGATACCGAATTCGACGGGACCCGTTGGTAATTAGTTTACTACGTTTGTCGTCGAGCTTGCTCCCTTTCGGGGGTTGCTCTACGCAGCACGGAGTAAGATATTGTGCGTTCATCAAGGCCCGCGTATTAATGAATATTTAATATGGTTTTGAAAATCCGATACAGAAATTAAACATCGAGTGGTAGGGTGTTATTACGATTGTATGCGTTTACGGTTATTCAGTTTACTCTTCCGACGAAAATATTTCTTATGCGACACCTGCCTATAATTTTATTTCGATACTTTCGACTTTGTTTCTCGAGCTATAGTTTGCGGTATAAGTTGCTATTGACACTAAACCTAAAGGTTTTTTGATTTTGAAATTATTAAAATTATACAGACACTTTTGAAGCATAAAAGCCGTACGTATGCTAAATAAATTAAATCTATTTATAAGGCAACAAATACCACTTGAGTCTTTAAAACTAAACCCACCGCGGTCAAAATGACCGGTTTTATAGTTTACATATTAATTTGACGTGAATTAAAAGATACGTAATTAATAAGTGAGCATATGAAGACTAGAGTCTCGAAAATTTTAGTTAGATGCGATGAATGTTATCCTGGAAGACATTAAATTTTCGCGGATTATCTCTTAAGAATAATCGAAGAAGGCCGAACAAATTTTTTAGCCGTAACCGTATTCTCCCTCGGTATCAATCATAATAAGAGGATTCAATTTTCTATGGGAAATGAATTTTAAGCTTCCGCGGTTGCCGAGTGAAGAATTTCCAAAAAACTTTATGGAAAAAGTCCGGGGCGGAAATTAATTCCGAGACTTAATGAAACTGGTAATGAGCGAAGAAGATTAAGGATATAAAGCAATCGCCTTGAAACTCTATTGTCACGGGATTTTCATATTTTGCACAGTTCCCACGCTTCTGAGCTCGTTGGAAAAAAGTGAAGGAGAAAAGTGCGGCATCCGTTTGTACGGAATTTAATCATTATGTCATTCCTAGTTCGCGTATTTATTTTCATACAATTAGTATGTCTTTCCGTGACAAATAGCTACGATCCAGGATTTAATTAACTAAAATGTGTTCGAGGTAAGCGCCGATAATATTACGATTTTTATTAATCTATTAAGTTTCAAAGTAACAGTGTTTTTCGTTAATAACTCCTTAATAAAGCGACGGATAACATTTTCGCAAAGGAAAAAGTTATTGTAAATAATCTGAGGGATCACCTCTTTCAAGGTAGTACAACACTTTTGTGTCAACCTTGTGTAATTCGTACAATGGGCACACATAGTAATCACAGTTTAAATATCGACGATTTCTCGGGAACGGAAACTTCAGTGTTCGAATTCCTTTCGGATCTACAAAGCTGCAGGTTTTCCGTGATGCTATCGCGTTTTGCTCGTGTTTCTTGCCGTGTTCGAGGAATCAAACCTGCTGGCCTGCGAAGTCACGGGAGACCTGGCCGTCTCGCGGAGCGTTTTAATCCTCTGAAGCAGAAATTGTTTTGCGCGCGCTGTGAAAGCCGGTTTACCTCGCGGGTCCTTTGAGGCTGAAATTGCAGTATGCGAACGGCCAACGTCCACTTCTCCCCTGTCCGAAGCACAGAAGATCGCGTCTTCCGGATATAAGTAGCTGCGCGCTCGGTTCATCGCCGGACTTGTTTTTCTCATTAAGCCCTAAGGAGATCCTGTTTTCCTAGCTCGTTTAGCATAGATCATCAGTCCTAGCTCTTGTTTGAACTTGTATCCACCACTTTCTCTCTCTCTCTCTCTCACTCACTCTCTCTCGTATTCACGGATGTTAAGACAAGGATCTCGCTCGCCGGTGGTTTATTAATTGTTATCGTGAATGCAGCGGGAAACTGATTGACGAGGGATTTCAGGCCGACACACAGCTCGACTCGAAATCTGGGTTAAATCTGGACCAAGTTGGTTAACAGTTTGTTAATTATTAAACAGTCCGTTGCGAAAACCGGTTCCCCTATTGTTGGTTAAACCGATAAGCGCGGGGCTCGATGCCGCGGGATACGAAGTTCGCTGGCTTTTTGAGATCGTGGCGAGATTCTCGGCCAGCCAGAAATAGAGATGACGGGGAAAACGGACGGTAGGAAAATTTCGCGGAGGGGAGTCGCGCCGCAGATAATTGTAATTTATCGCCAATTATGGCCGATCTAGGCGGCTCGTGTCGAACGGAGTGATGTAAGATGTTAGATCTTTGCGCGTGCTGTTTACGCGCATTTTCAACTATTAGGATATAAGTATTCATCGGTTGTAACTATGCGAAGTGACAAGAAACGCCATTTAATTAAACGCTTTTATAATCAAACGCTATTCCATTGGAAAGAAAGAATGCCAGAATCCGTGACAGAAAATTCTGTCGTGTAGCAAATATTGTTCCCATTTCATTTAGAAAATAATTTAATTGATATTTCCTGTGACCTGCGACCCGTTGTCTGGGTCATCTCGGTTTTCCGTTTTAAATATAATGGTTTGAATTTCGGTATGCTTAAAAATAGTAGTCCATTGTCGTTTTGACAAAGAACAAATGTCGAATACGTAGACCAGAGAAATTGTTGAAATTTGTTCTTATCTTTGTCTGTCCCCAAACGATACCATAGGAGATGACAAGGCTAATGTCTCATTAATCTTTATTAACGTAATAAAATCTTCATTCTGTGGCCTATTGTCGAGATAATAACTTGTCGTTTTAAACATAGCGCGATCGTTCTATTTTCAAGTAATCTTGCACCGCATCTCTTCTCTCATAATTCTGTAAACTGATTTTTGCATATAATTGCACAGTAGTTGCTGTTCGAGAATTCCAAGTTTCCGTTCTCGTAAACCATTTATTAAAAATCAGATGAAGGGAATATTACTGGAAAGTGCCTTGCGGTACGATTGAAAGAAAAATGCTATTAATTTTTCTAATACACATTGTTTCTCGTACTTTTCAAATTTGAGAATGCCATAAGCGCATAAAGATTCGAAATTCTCGGTGACAAACGAAAGCAAAGGTGTCCTCGATTTTCCTAGATCCACGAGATCCGCGGGATTTCCTTGGCAGTAAAATGGCGTGTCTGAAGTGGCGGAGCCTTGACGGGCGACCTCGCGGCTCTAATTTGCGTCGAAGCACACGACGTCGTCTAATATTCATTACTCACGACGATATTATCTCGGAGCGGTGTTGTTGCTCGGGATTAAGAGAGGAGTCGTACGATAACGACCGGTAAAAAAGTCGAGTCACGAACTGTTCACCGGCGACGTCAGTTTCCCGGCTAATAAGAGTGTATCGCAAAAAAGACGGCGAAAAGAAATTGGAAGCCCAGTGGCGAAATGGGGGAGCCGTCGCGATATGGATGCGAATACGAGTGCTTTTCGAGAATCAAGATGGAGGGAGCGGCACGAAAGACGTCGTTGTCACGTAGTCCCCTGATGGCTCGGTAGAATTCACGGACCTCGACAGAGGCTTTAAAAGGAAGAAATATTAATCCAAGTTAAGCTTACATAACGATGAAACACGACTGTTTCTGCCGCCGAAGTGAAGTTCTCGTGGAGACTGTGAACGCGAGTGCACTCTAACTAGACAAAGGCCGAGCGCACAGGTCACTTCTGTTTCGCCTTGCGTCTCTTTCTCTTTCTCTGTTAACGGCGCTTCGTTCGCGTCCGTGTGCACACGCCTATGCGCTCCTGTGCGCGCCAGGGTCGAAGGGGGGAAATTTATTATGCCCTTAGAACGAAACGCGCACGCGCGCGTGTACACATACGTATGCAGGTTAATTAGCCTTAAACATACAGCAGCCGAGTAGCAGGGAGCCAGGGAATTTTTGCGACGTGCGTCGAAGACGTCGTCGGAAGTCTCGTTGGTCATTGAGCCCGCGAACACTGGCAGAACAAAGTTTGTTATTAATATGCATTAGTGGTGTAGCAGAAGTTTGTTGCAGAAATTTATGGCTGCAGAAGTCTTACCACCCTTATTACGGGCTTATATATCTCCCTCGGTCTCTCGCACATACCCTGTATGTGTTCATAATTTGGTCTCCATCTTGCATTAAATATGAAATGGCGTGAAAAGTTTGTAATATGCTGGTCTGCTTTGTACCCTGCAAATTTGGCCCCCCTATAGCTATTGTTCAATTATTGTTATTATTTGCGCATCAAACCGCAACAACTAAAAAGAACCATATTTTTCTCTTTTCTTTTCGGACAAACGTATTTAACTTTCTGATTGGCGTGAAAAATTTTGTTACACGTTAACCCCTTGCACTCGAAGCTATTTTAACTCCAAAGCGAAACATTTCTTCTGACTTAGAATATTTCCCTATATTTCTCTATATATTTGTTTCATGTTATACATACGAAAATGGAGCAATTTACTCGTACAATACCGAAATTTTTAGTAATTTGTTAAGTACAAATAAATTTGATACAGCAATTTTTAGTGACGCCTTACGGTCGCCATTTGTCCCGCCAATTTATCAATAAAAGATTGTTTGTCATTTAAAACCGAGTTTATAGGAATAATGACATGTTGAGCAGCTTACTTAGATATGCATCATGGTTATTATCATGCACAAGCGTAAATGGGACAAGTGTTCTATTCTATAAAAACTGCATGTCATCCGACGTTTATGTGCATGTATTGAATGGAGATAATCGCACGAATAATAAATACTTAAGAAATTATTAATTTTGCAAGCATTCTGAATTTTAAAATCAGATTTTTCTAGTCCATGCAAAATAATCGAAGCTATTTC
The DNA here is from genome assembly GCA_028454245.1 of Halictus quadricinctus. Classification (NCBI taxonomy): domain Eukaryota; kingdom Metazoa; phylum Arthropoda; class Insecta; order Hymenoptera; family Halictidae; genus Halictus; species Halictus quadricinctus. Next base: position 9,740,442 of record CM052118.1, on the reverse strand, counting down.
ATGCTGTAATAATAGAGGATTCCTATAATTAAATATATAATATAAAATAAATTGTGTAAACCTAAAGATACAAATTTTATGTGAAATTACATGTTATTTGACAAAATTCTACATTCTAGTATAAAACGTCTTAACGGCTAAATAGTTTTCAGTCTTTAATACTATCGTCTTCAAATCGATTTTGAGTAAAGGAGACTAATAAATTGCGGTAATAATTTCTGCACAGAAAAAATGATCAAAGAACTGCATAAAATTCTATTAAGCATTGTATTTTAATATTATCTTGGCACGGTCAATTGAGTAAATCTCGATTTACCTATTTCTCAATATAATGTCTTGCTACAATTACATGTTTTTTTACCACACTACATTTTTTCACGATAGCTGCAAAGAATTCCTTGTTTTGAAATCTGTGCCAGCCCTGAGCATTTGCATTCACTTTCTCGTGCAGCATGCTGCATATTACTCTGAACTGACCACTCCACTTGTAAAAGTTCGCGATTCACATAACTTGTGTGTTTATTACGTGTGCAACTGGAAGCAAATTTCAAAAGCAAGAAAGAGTTACTAAATTACAGCTTTATCTTAATGATAGCGATGGCAATTTACGATTGTAGAAGTACCATGTCTCATATTTAAATATTATTTAAGTCACAGCTGTAATTACACCACTTGTCCCTTTAAACGTTGAATGATGTACTTAACCTGTTGACTGGTTGATTTCTCGCCCACGAATACTTGCGCGGATATAAGTAAAAGGAAATGATAGTATGCGTTTTATCCGGCATTGAATTCAACTATTATTCAATTTACAGTTACTCGCAAGAGTCTACGTACCGCAAATGTTCTTATATATCAGCAAATATACTTAATTGATTATATATTTAACGCTAGATTTACGGAGCACTAAAAGTGACCAGTTTGGATTATTTTATAAAAATATCAGCAATATATTCAGCCAGATTTTTAGATTTTTACCGTAATATATGTTCCAAGAAATAAATGTGTTAAATAAAATTTCCTATAATTTTTACAATTGCATTTCTCCAATCAGAATAATTCTAAATTAAAAAATGCAAAGAACGTCCCGTAAATCTGGTGTGAAAATAGGACAGCCCATGTTTATACTTGTTAGAAATCTTCTACCGTTTTCTTTCAACTCCAATATTATTTTCTTCTCCGTATCGTCGAATTTAATTCCACGATCCATCTTTCAATATTTTCAGACAACTAATTGCACTATTTTGAACTCGACTATCTTAAGCTTCCAATACACACTGCGTTGATCTACTCTCACGGATGATCGTGTGACGTCGGAAAAATGTTGTCCTATCGCCTATTGTCGCAGAGTGGCATAGATGCGACAAACGGGATCGTGATCCAGAAAGAGGCGTTGAATTGAAGTTCTCGAACGACTAGGGCGATCACAGAGCAGTTGAACGGAAAGACGCGGCGAGATAACGCTGAAGATTTGCCGGGGCGGTACGTCAGAGCGGCCGATTTGCATAAATAAGGCGGGCAGCGATAGCGATGGCGGCGTCGGCGTCGGCGTCGATGGTGGTGGTGGTGGTGGTGGAGTTCCATCAGGTATTATGCTCTCAAAATGCATCGAATACGGAGAGTAGTCATGCATCGGCGATGAATGCACCGGCCCCTCTGCATCCATCCGCGTATGCGTCGCGGTTATCCGACAGCCGCCGCTGCCGCCGCGTCGGTCGTCGGGCGTCGGTTGGGAAGAAAGAGAGAAAGAGCGTGGCTAGGGGTGGGAACGCGAAATACCTGACCATGATAAATGCCCGACGCACATCACTCTCGCGACGCACGTCGCTTGAAACGGCTACAATGCAGCCTCGTGCCTATTATGCTAAAATGCAATCTCCTGATAACCACAGCAGCGTCATTGCGGAGCTTAATCTCACCTATCTGTACAATTCGGGGAGAGGGAAACAAAATGGGAATGAGAGACCGGGCTCACGGTGATTCGGGATAAAGAGGCGGGGAATCGGTGATAGTAGCTGGATGAGAGTTCGTTCCGGGGAGAAACCGAGCGACCAGAACGAGAAAAAGATACCCGGGGCCTGATGGGGAGGAATAGAGAGTGAATGCTCGCACAGGGAGAAAGAGAGAGAGAGAGAAACGAGGGTGGAAAATGCTGGGATAGATAGAGCCGGACAATGCTGGTAGAGACTGAAGAGATACGAAAAGAAATAAATTCCACGATCGATAAGCGTCCGGTCCCAACGTCAAAGCGCGGCTGTGTGGCTGGACAGTGGTGTGCCTCGGATCTTCCGATAAAAAAAGAAGGGGAGGAACGGCAATCGACGTATCATTTCGAGGGTGTGGAACCAGCTTCGAATCTTTCTTGCTTACAAGTGGTCGTTTCGGTGTTCCAATCACAGGCCGAGAGAGAGAGAGAGAGAGGGTGTGGGTACGTGTAGCGATTAGAGTAACTAGCTCCCCGGGGAGCGTTGTTGATTGTTTTTATCTTGATTACCGCGATAAGACTCCGCGCTAGTTCCAGAGTTCCTTGGAACGACTGAGGGGGCGAACGACTTGATAATAGTAATTCCGTCTCGAATTATTCGATCGATACTCGCCCGATAAATCGTTCGTAAAATGTTTATTTTTAGCCGTTCCGAGCTGCGTCGGTAGGCTGGGAAATTTCTTTCGAGTCGATGGAACACTTAAATGCCATAAGTAGACAGCGGCAGGGCGAGCTAAAAATTGTTTACATCGATCGCAAGTTACGGCAACGAGGCAAGAATTTGTTTCTTACGTACTTTTGATTTTTCTACTGTTTCAAGTCGCACTTACTGACTTTTCACATGAACACAGTGAATTCTCGATATATGTCAACAACAGTTGTCTGCGTCGTATATCGTCGAGGACACATACCCGAGCCGTGTTATGTTTACACTCCTCGAGGCCTCCTGTTCGAGGCCACTCGAGATTTAGTAGTGGAAATAATTCCGCGACATTTACCATCCAGGCCTTGGCGACGTATATAGAGAAATCGCTGTACATAAAATCCCGTGCAGGTAGTCTAGTCAGAAGTAAACTTAAATCAGGATCAGATTTGTTTCACCGATACAAACATCCCCTATGGTTCGATAGCGAAACTTTATGCAATTTTCCATTTTTATAGTTTATTTTACTGAAAATCGAATTGAGTGAAACGTCTCTTTCGTTGATTGGGGGATTCATTGTAGAGAAACAAAACTGGAAATATTGTCATATTTTAATAATATAAATTGGAAATTTTATTACAATTGCCACGTGTGTGCAATGAATTTGCAAAAACACATTTGACACGTATTTTTCGTACCAGGTCCAATTTGAATGGACCTCAGGATCGGGTTATACAGCACAATTTTGATGGCATCTGCAAATATTATTTAAAAGAAAATCGTCGAGCTTCTTTTAACAACAGTTCCGTCGTTAAAAAGTCTGTTCAATATTTTCGCGGAATGATTGCCAGTAACAAGAATGCTTTTCATGAACAATATTTCGTTGTTCGATTCGGAAAATTCCGTGAATAACTAAAGCTCCCGTTGTCGCAGCATAAAACTGACAGTTTGATGAAAGAAATTATCTATTGGTCACTGTCTGCCTGCTGTTTAGGACACTTGTTATATTTGCTGTTCCCGTTTCAGCATTGTCTCGGTGGAAATTCAATATAAATCCCCGTTCCGTGTTTTGTCACCCGGAAAGGGCATTTAAAATCCGCGGGTTTGCGACATTTATAACGCTATATCGTTTAAGTCATTGCATTATTGCGGCGGCGGACGAATTCGAAATAAACATGTCCTTTCTGCCGGGGCGGCGGACCGCACATACACTATACTTTTTAACATTTACCTTTGTAAAATGGAAAAATACGCGAGTTTTGCGGCAGCAATCGCGGCTTGTAACCTGGTTACGATTGATTGCTGTCTTGGCAAATTTGATCTAACGGGTGTCGGTGCGCAAAACGAGCGCGGCATTGTTCAACGACCGTAATTTTCACGTGTGACAATATTCAAAAGCGGATTTTAAATTTTTTCCGGCAGAACGACTTCGATTATCGTATAATTGTTTTCGATAAAATATCTCCGAGTCGAGAGCAATTAATGCTGAATATTTGATGGATCGTGTACGGCACTGCTAAAAACGAGGTGGCTGATAAACGCTTTGTTTATCGCACTGTATAAATGTTCGTCAGGGTTTTATTCGGGGCAAAGTTATTAATTTTATATTCAGCAGAATCAGTTTCAGTTTCCGCGGTATTAATGAAAAAGATATTTTTTAATGGTCCTTTATTAGAAGAAACTATTCGGCCGGTCAATCTTGTATTCGAACATTATCAATAATGTATTTTTGTTAATTGTAAAATGATCAGTTCGATGCTCCGATTCTGGCAAGCGTTGTTTGCTGTTTGTATTGTTGTTTATTGAATTCCGTGCACTAAATACGGAAACTCTAAGTACATTTAAGATTTATCAAGATCGCGATGCCAAACACTATTCATGAATCATTCAAGGGTATTTGCTATAGAATTGTTCTCCAACCACTACGCTAGTCATCCGATTTAAATGGCATATATTCTATTGGGCGAACGAAGAATACTAGAATACTATACTAGAATTCACGAAACTTCAATCTACAATAAGCGTGAACCAACGAGAGCATTAATTGAAAATTTCATTCGTACCGAATACATTTAAAAATTTAAAATATGCTCAGACGCTTCAAGGAAGTAATCCAGCATGAAACATATGCGAATGCTATTAAGTTCTACATTCGAATTAAACAAAAAAAAAAAATGCTCAAAAATTAAATTTTACACAAAGTTCCTTAATAAGCGAAAGAAGAGAAAGGGGCATTGTGTTTGCCGGCAGAAAAATTTGTAAGAATCGTGTCTATCGAAAGTCGAAAGTCCAGAAACGTGTTGAACGGTATAACTGCAGCGGCGGTTGCAATTTAGAATGCGTTTCACCGGTATCGCGGATAAAGAGTCCCGAGCGTACAAAGGCTTTCCATGGAACATTTTTTTGTCCCCCGAAATTCCGGCAAAGAGATACCCAAGCGTAGTTACGTTTTTGCTTCATTTCACGGTTGAAACGGGCGAGCCGATAAGCACAGTCTTTACGAGGACCCGGAAAAAATTGTATAGTCAACGCGGCTGATCGTCCGAGCCTGAGAGAGATAGAAAGAGGGAGAGAGGGAGAGAGAGAGAGAGGGAGAGAGAGAGAGAGAGAGAGGAGTTAGTCAATGGGTCAAAAGAAGTATTCCTTCTGCCTTCGCAGCTACGGAATCGTTCGACGTTTAGCTCTCTTCGGAAGAACATTCGGAAAGTTTAGATACCTCTTCGGGATCCTCTTCCAGGCGAGCGAATAAGCAGGTATTAAGGGCTTAGACCACAGATCGAATTCGGAGTAGCTATACCTGCGATCGTGCATCTCGCCTCTTCGTTCTTCTTTCCAGTTCCCGGTTTCCTGTCATCTCCGTTCCACCGGATCGAGTCGAGGAATATCTCTTTCCCTCTTTCCGCATCCTCCGTTGCACCCCTCCTCGCGTCCCTCTTTCTTCCGGTGGTTTCGCCAGCGTTTCTCCCGTTCGCCAACGCCCTAGACGGCAAGCAACCACACCACCGAGAATGTAGGGTGGTCGGACTAGGCGAGGTTAAGTATCGGGGATCGTCGAACTGCTCAACCAGCTTCGTGCCAAAAGCGAAAGGGGACTTAATGGAGGATCATCGTCTGATTTCGTGTAAGTTTCATCGGTGAGCGTCTGCCCCGCCCCCCACCCTCCGGAAAGCTTGTAATTACGTCCGCGCGGGATGTTCGATCGGTTTTTCGTTTTCGCCCGATCCAAGTTTTCATTGCGAGAATCGTGTCGGACAACTTGAGCCGCAATTAATTGTGCTCTGCCTTCGGTCCCGGACGTTTGGTCACTAACAGAATAATAATGATCATGTATGGACGATAATACTAACGTTCATGCGAGCACAGTAGCGATCACCGGTGTTATGCTCAGTTTATACGTGTATCAATTTATTCGCAGCTAAGGGTAAACGATGTTCATATTAATTATTACGTACTCAATTGTGCGATCTCTGTTTCATTACGCTCCTTCGACAGAATTTAGCTCACGATCATTTTTATACGATCTTAAAATTTGTTAAACGTATTTATATAGCCACACAAAATTTGGCGTACATAGGTTGAATATGTCTGCGAGCATTTTTCTATATATTGACAATGTGGTTCGGGAAAAATGCGATGGCAGTTCGAAAAAACGTTCGAGTTGTCAAAAGCAATAAATATTTCATCCCGCCGTGAATTATCGTTTCCAGAGCCGCAAAATAAATCTTTGCAACTCGAAGGAACCTCACTGACCAATAATTTATCGAATCTCCATGATGCTCTGGTTTCTTTGTCTACGTCTGATATATATCTGTGAATTTCCATGACTATTTTCGGTAAAGCATGAAAAGTATATAAATATAAAAAATAATAAATATAAAGTATAAATATGTACTAGAATCAATACTGGTTTTTCGAAAAATTAATTTTAAACCAGGCGATTAGAAAAAGTTAACGACGCTATACTAATAATATTTCGTAACTGAATAAAATCGACGAACTGTTGCCTAAGATTCTCGTATTAAAAATGGTAACAATCGAAGAAATAATACAAAGATTTGTCTTACTACGTGTAAAATCTTTTAATTATGTGCTGATTTCTGTATCCCCCTCCCCCCTTTTTCTGTTTACCGATCGCGAACACACTCGCGAGCGTGTCAGTTTAATTTCGCGATTTTCAGCGCCAGCCGTTGTGCCTGGCTGCATATGTGCGAATATCAAACTCGAATTCGTGCCATACTGACCGAACCTCACTCGACGATCAATGCACCCGCCAGGACAATGGTACAGGATACAGAATGCTCGAAATGATTGAGGTTAAGTGTCGAAGATGGTAAAACTACTCGACCAGCTGGATGCCGAAATGGAAAGTACGTTTATCAAGCATTACGAAACGAATCGAAGCGAAATTTCAAATGATCGTAAAATGCAACGTTACACTAACCCTTCAACACTGTACCATTGCAAACTCCATTCATTAAATAAAAGATCTAGTCAAGCATTAATCAGTGAATACAGATATTGCATGTTTTTGTACGTCATTAGTGTTGAGAGAAATTAGCGAGTAATTTTCAATAATTTATAGCAAAATCCTTCAATCATTTTACCGTTGTTTCTGTATTATTATCTTCCAGTAGTTCAATATTCATCTACACTGATAACTAGATTTGATGCATTCTTGTCAGAAATGAATAGACAAAGTATAGAGAAACAGAGAAGACATTAAAAGAATTTAAGAATGTTATTGCATCACAGTAATAGATCACAGAATCGTGTGATATTTGTTGTACCTGATCGATAATTGCCAATATTTTTACTAGATCCCAAATTCCAGTGATTCAAACAGGAATTTAAAAACTGGTCGGCGGTTACCGAAAGCTTCATTATCGTCGGCCATTTCCGCGGGTTGGAAGAATGCATCCGCCGCAATCCGACGTCGAATTAGCCCGTTACCCGGCGATGAGCATCGGCTTAGGCTGATCTCGAAATTTATCATCGTCCGTCCCTGCCATCCCTCTTTTTCCTGCCGCTATCACTTTCCCTTAAACGGCGCATCAATACCTCTCAAATGCGCTTAGCGCGAAATCGTGGCAGGCGTTAAAAGAAGATGGCAGTTCCGCCCATGGTGGGATGCAGCTTGGCGACGATAGAGGGTGCGAGATAGGGGTACGACGGAGGCGGAAAAGGAAGCCGTGTGTTGAAGGGTGAAGTTTAAGACGTGGAACGGAGATGGGTTGCCGGGACGAGGTTACGGTAATCCGCAAAGCTCATCGTGTAATTTCCCATAAGACCACTGGAGCTTGTGCTTTGCTTTTGTCGAAAGTTTTCCGGGGGTGTGTTTTCGCCCTCCTTATATTCGGGCCGGTTTCCGGTGTTCGGGTGGTTGAACAATCCAAAGTGGCCTCGAGTCGCCTCGTGGCTATAGCGGCGATCCTTATTTTTCAATTTTTGATTTTTTCTTGTTTCAACCACCCTAAATCGGGGTTACTAATTCATGCTGTAGCCGTTAAGCTATGCCCAACACTGAAGTTCTTGTTGCCTTCTTCTTCTTCGTTTATTCGGTAAAGCCGGTCACTTTTTCAAGACACATGCAACTTCGGTGTGCACGTAGCTTTGGGTTTTAGTGATCGCATCGATATTTTTATTTCATTAACTTACTTTGATTTTATGGAATTTTTGAGGTTTCTAGTTTGCCAATCACAGTGTTAAACCGAACCAAAATTCTATTTTGGCGTTGTTAATGTACAGCTATTGAAGAACGTATAGGCACACAATAGATATAATCACTGAAACTGTAAAATAAATCGTAGTGCAAGGGGTTAACGCGATCCGGGCCCACTTTGACCCAGAGTCGCAAGCATTCCATCTACCTTCTAATTTTTTAATAGCAAACTCGTATCGTTAGCTATTTCTATTAGGTCAATAGAAAGATCAACGCTGATCTCAAAGTACTATATTGAAAAATATGTAACATAAAATTGATGAGTAAAGATTCGAATGGATCTAGCTACGACTTCCACGAAATTGAAAGCATGCGGCTTGCGAGGGTTGAAGTTTTACAGATAAGAAAAGTCTTAAAATAAATTCTTAAGTCCCATAGCTATGGACCGTTCTATTCGTGGCGTAGCTCGACTCGCTGCCGCCGGTCGAAAGTGCATTTTTTCCCATTGCAACCCCTTCTGGTGCAATCGTTCCGCCACCGCGGCTGCCGCCGCCATCGCCATCGCCGTTTCACCCCTTTTTCTGTCGCCTCTGTTCGCTTTCATCGGGCCACTCTATACGGGTGTCACGGGGCTTAATTAAGCTAATGGATACCCGTAATTGATGCAACGAAACTGTCCACTGGTAGGCCACCATATTAGTTCGACGAACGTACCCCTCCGTGCCGTACCCTTCGTGATAAAGATCGATTCGAATTTCCCTCGAGTCTCCGCGCGCGCGCGCGCGTTCTCCCGGCCGTGTAATCGCCTGTGTAATCGATTGGAATGGAATTTCGAAGAAATGTTTCAAGGCTTTAAAAGGATTTCTTTGTTCCGCCCCGCGGAAGCCCTTAAAGAATCCGTTGATTGATGTTTCTCGTCCTATGCCGGCCCGACGACAGCCGTCTTGCCGCTCCCGTCTGATAAATAATTGGAGAACACCGATCGCACGAACGCCAAGTATTTTTGCTTGCTTCGGCGTTATTGGATAGTTCGAATAACGACGCACCCTTGCCCATTCCTCACGTCAGTTTTAAACGGCGGACGGGGAATCCTTTGAATTGTCCTACCATCATTTTCACTAAATGCTGACCCATTTTGGTGACGGAAACAACGCAAAGTTCGACACTCAGAATTCTCTGTTCCACGTCATTTACAGTTCGATACTCATCTGACTTCAGGGTAGTCCGAGAATACGTTGAAACTACAACTTATTGGGAAAATGATTAAGACAGTATTTCCAATGATACCAAACACAACATAATTCGGATCATATTTGCTTGTTCAATCGACGATTTAGCAGAACCGCGATTATCCGAACCAACTTACAGTGATTTCTCTATATATGTCGCCAAGGCCTGGGTGATATACGTCGCGGAATTATCCCCACTACCGCGGAGTATATCCCGAAGCTCTGAAGAGAAGCTTTGAGAATTCACTGTATTGTACAAATCAGTAAAGATTAAATGTAACACTGTAGCTAAGTAATTATTCTGTTATCCTAACACTCATATTCCACTAATTAGCACGGATAATCGAGGTTCTATTATATCGCAAAATTAAACAAAGAAATATCATCCAAATTGTGTCTTTACCAGTCCGCAGTAGGTATATTATAGAATAATAATTGGGAATTGAAATCTCAAGTGATTAGCAATTATTGGTCGAAATTTTATATCTTTACGACCTATATTTCTTTTAACGTATAGAATTTTTCTTTGGAAAGTGTATAGCCCACGGTGACAATTTCGCAAATAATTGCACCGAAGCGAATCAGATTATTTTTGTAATGATTGAAACGCATTAACTCCTAAACCACGCCGACCGCTTCATATACGTCAGGCATATTTTCCATCTACCCCACGAACCGCGGTTGAACCGCGTGAACCGCATCTAATTTTAGCACGCGATCCCATTTACTTTGTATAGAAACTGTATAGTGTGTCCAAAATTTGCCTGGAAAATCAGGTAGAAACGTTTAGACAGTTTCTGATAGTCAGTTGGCTAAATAATACCATTGTTACTAGAATCGAAATTCTAGTGTCATTTATCGATCAATCTAATTGAGAAAGCAACATTCGATATTGACCTAATTAATTATTGGTACCTATCTCCTCATCGATGTTATTCCTGTTTCATCCGCAGGATAATTTCTGTACAGTATTGTTTCCAAAATCTCTTAATCTAATTTTGACTAGATCATTATTAGACTCCGGATCTTTATACAAAATAAAAAGTTTGTGCATCAATTGAGAGACACAGGAGGTAAATATTTATTTTTGACTAATAATTATAATGTAGTGAAAATAATATATTAATCGACTAATTAAACAAATGAACATTTTTGTATTTTAAAGCGACACGATTAGGTGGGCTGCACTTACAGGCATAGTTTAATTTCACGAAATGACTGTTATACCATTAAATAACAATTGTAAACACAGAAAATCAGTTTATAATAATAAAAAATAATAAAAACTAATAAATATAATAAAAACAGTTTAGCGTTGTACTGAAAATCAAATTTTTCTAGAAGAATGATTTTCGAAAATCAAGAGCGACACACACATGCCAGTAAATAATGCTGTAAATAGGTGCCACTCTGACAGGTCAAACTGACAAAGCGGTCTGAGAAAATGTCAGCCGTTTGAAAAATTACATTTCCATTTAAAGTACTGTCCGCCGCGGTTTTCGACGGAGGTTGTGTAGTTGCCTGCGTTAAACGAAAGAAGTCCCTTCCGCAGGGAAAATGTCGGCCATTTAAACGCCCATCAGAAAACGCATTCAAATCTTCCGATTTTTCCGCGGCAAAGTAGTCTGGGTCGAAGATTCAGTCAACTACTGCAGTTCAACTACAGGGTCGTTGAGGTAAATCCGGAAAGGTCATTGTATAAATAACAACAGCTTAAATTTCAGGAAAATGTCAATACATTCTTCCGCCAGTTTGTTCGAAAGTGATGAACGGTTATAAAAGAATAGAATTATTCAATTTATTCATTCGAAATTTTCAAAAAATCTTGAGCACATATCCTGTTATCGTACGAACCAAAAATTTTTAAATCCCTCAATTTTTTCTCACTCTTTTCATGGTGCTGAAGGTCCAAATATATTTGAAAAAATCAGCAATTTCACTTAAAAATTCCACCATTCTGTAAATAAACAAGATTTTTCATTTCTTTTGTATTTCCCAAAACATACACATATACAGTGTTTTCTCGATATATGTCAGATTTTGCCAGCGACATATATCCACTTATTATGATTGCACTCGAGTTCTGCGACTTTTATCAGCCAGGTATTTGCGACATATATCCAGAAAAGACGACTTCGAATATCGATAAATGTGTGTGAAAAATCCCAATTCGAAAGGTTTAATAGTTTTTCTGTAAAAAATCTGAAAATTCAGAAATAAAAGTCGATGCTACAAAATCGAATCGAAAAGCTTAGTTAATACTTCGTGCCGGTTCGTTATGCGACACACGACTCGGTCGTGCAGCAACGCGTTCGCTTAACATATCCGCTCGCACCGCAGAATGCTCGCGGCAATGCGCGAGACAAGAAGACCGTGCTTAGAACAAATAGGGAGGCATCTTGCGAGACAAACCGGGAAAAGGACCTCCGTGGCTAGACGCCCGCAGTTATGGGAAACATAATGGCGTAAACATATCTCGGTCGGTCTACACACTGCAGATAAGCTTCGACTGTATCCCCCTGCGTTCTCGCGTGATGAGCTGGTGAAGTCGTCGTTCGCGGAATCGATAACGAAAACTGCTCCTCATGTCCTCATCAGCACGACGGAATTGCCGCGCGTTCTGTGGATTATTGTTTGCTGAGAATCGAATCGTAGTCATTTTTCCAAATAATTAGGCATTACCGTGAATGACACTCGCGACGAGACAACGGTAGCTACAAAGCTGAACACTTTATTAAATCGTTTTGAGATTTAAGATGCTTCTTTTCATAATTTCTTTTGTTCTTCTTGCTAGTCGTACTCAACGCAATTACCATTGATAATGTAATCTACTCAATCCGTTTATGACAGAACATTTTTTTTTTGTTACACGACTTAAACTCTGTTCAAACTTACTGTCTGTAAACAATGTCCATGGACAATGTATGCGGATTGTTCATTCTTTGAATATTTAATAAAAATTTCTTCAATGCAGCTACAAAATTGCCGTGTCCCTACCATACCATTGTTATTCGCGTTCGGAATTCTATGAAATAACAGTTCTGCAGTGAGAAAAAAAAAATGGAGTCCTCGAAACACGATTTATGAAATGTTTTTAATGCATCAAAATGGTTCTTTCACGCGACCCTTTGTCATAAACTCTTTTATATTATCGACTGTTTTCGATTTCATCTTCTTGAATGGTTTCAATGCGCCGCGTGCCGTGACAAACTGGCAAACCGAGCGAGACCGTTGCGGTAAATAATTACTACCACTCTTCCAACGTGTTTATTCGAGGTAATGCAAATAATTGATGAACCTCGGAGATACTCTCCTTAATTGGTAGACATCGGTTCTCGGTTTCACTCTCGTTCCGTTTAACACTCGGCGCGAAAAGACTCTGGAGAACTGAATAGGTTTTAAGTAATAGCGCCTGTCCTTCCCTTTAATTGTTCCAATCTCACGTTCGAAATAAAGAAATACCAATAACAAATATTTTGCGGAATTCGATCGTGATAACATTTTTTCCATGGTACACTAGAAATTAGGAACACGAAAATATTCTAAATCGCCTACTTGTGTCATTCTACAAATTCTCTTCAATAGCACGAACGTCCCCAAAGGAATACAATTAGAAAAATCCTATCTGCAATTATGCTTCTATTGTAATATTTTAAAATTAATATGTTAAAAAAAACAATGACTTGCAATGGCAATTGTTGCAGCTAAATTAGATTTTATATTCTACTACTGTAGACTCGATCTTGTTACCGTTGCTGTATTATTAATTCAATACGTACATTATAGTGGTTTCATAATTTTGTTGCACCTGTTTCCTAAAAACAAAGGCGAACGAAATTTCTGAAAAACAACACGAACAGTGTCTGTCCTTTCCCGTGTTATCATCTCGGAGAGCACCAGGACGCAGAAATCGATTTTGGAATAGCCTTAGGTAGAACTTGTATTATACAATACCTGGTGGTTAGTGCTTGGCCTTCCTTTTTCAGAAATTTAACTTTAAAGTTTTGCATGCTTCTAGTAACTTGGTTGTAAAAAGCAGAAGGTAATTGCGCCCGCACCAAAAAGCTTATTATTCTACAGTAGAGATTCTGATTTCATATTCTACCTTGCCCAAGTGTACTTCTTTTCCTTCTTTCTTTTTTCATAAATATTATGCGTACAAATTAATTCACGGCCATTGCGTCATAAATTTCAACACGATTTTCCTCTTTTTCTGTACGTTTCACCTAATTTTCTACACTTTTAATTCTCTACACATTTAACTTTTCTTTTGCGTTTGATCAGGATTTTTCTGCAACATACCACTAGCAGTTTCTCTATGTATGTCACCAAGGCCTGGATGATAAACGTCGCGAAATTATCCCCACTACCGCGGCCATTCCCCGTGACGGGCCTAGAAGCTTGACAGACCTTGGTAAACAACACGGCTCGGGTATGTCTCCTTGACATATATCGAGATTGTTGACATATATCGAGAATTCACTGTATTCAGTTCCACTTTTCATTGTGAACCATACCTTCGAAGCAGAACAGATCATTTCCTTACAATTAACCCAAAAGCTCTCTTTTCAATCGGTATGCAAAAGTTATATATTTACGCTCTTTCTTTTTCTAGAATTTGGTTGAAGTTGCAATTGATTCACTGCGACGACCACGAATTAATTTGCGCTAAATACTTGTTTCATTCTCCAGTGAACGTCACACTGACATGTCATGATCTTTTGTGCAAAGTTTTGGTTGTTGACGCACCGAAGAGTTATGGGTATCGTAGCGCACGGTCACCACCTAGTGTATGCGTCTAGCAAACATGTTTGCAACGTTTGCTCGAGTAGCCGCGCACGCCCACGACGATCTACGGATCGTGAACGGTGTTTTTCTTCGTACCGTGGGGAGGGGGAAAAGTGAATAAACCAGTCGTGAACAATAGGTCACGAGGGCTAGTTATTTTTTTTTTTTCGCGGAGAAAAAGCCGCGTCCTCGAACGACGCGGAATTACTGGTTTTGCTTGGTCCGCGTCTGAATAGAAGCTGACAGCACTTCGCAGCTAACGTGCACTCAACTACTTAATAATGTAACAGTCAGCCAACCACTATGCGCCCATTATGCTTCTATGCACGTTGCACAAGAAGCAGAGGTAACAGTCTGGGGGTTGTAATATAGGATTCGCATCCTGTATCGCGCGAGTTGCCCATAGTTGTGTCGGTGAGCTACGGGAAAACACGACGGATTCTCTCCTTCGCCATCCGGCCTCCATCCTGTGACCAGTTCTTGCGCATAGTATACCTGATCACGCCCTACCAACTAGACGGAAAGGGACAGACCGGTTGCGAATGTCTTTGCTCCTCCTTGAGGAATTACTGGTGATCCCCTAACAACAGAACAGACCGAAACGACACTCGCTGATTTTCATGCAACTTTAACGAATGGCAACTGTGTTCAAACTGTGTACCGTTCGCGTCTCACAACGTGCTATCACGGTATTTTCTCCGTAACTGTCGAATAGATCTCTACCGTAACTGTCGACATTTTATCCCCACCACTGGAGAGATCCCCCTTGGAACCAGTCATGCGGTGAACGAGTGTCGGTGAGACTCATGCAAGCCAAGCAAAAGAGTGCAACTTTTCTAATTGTTTATTTCTTTCGCGAAACTTTTACCATCCTATTCGTCTCGTTCTACTAATTAAAATGACACCAAACACGATATAGTTACGATCGCAATGACTTTTGATCACTGCGGATTTTATACATTTATGACAAAAATGGACAATTTACAGCAGTGGACATATTAAAAAGAGTTAATACAGCAATTTTTAGTGGTGCCTTACAGCCACCATTCGAGTGCTAAGGGTTAATAGGTTAAGTTCTATTAAAAATGGCTGGCCGAAATATCGACTCGAGACGTTTCTCGAGAAATCTCGTGGAGCCGAAATATCGTCTCTGAGGTGCTGAAAGGGTTGGCGCTTCCGTTCGCGTAATAGACGTACGAAAAACCGCATTACTTAAGGAATGATCGAATAACAGTGTGCTTTCAGATCACAGACGCTCGAAAATAGCTGGTTAGGTATAAGTACCGTGCACCGGCACTCGAAACGGTTCCATTTCCTCCGTTGTGCGTTTTGTTTCATTCCGGCTCTGTCAACTTTCTACCGACGTGTTTTCCCACCTCTCCTCCATCATCCGGGATCGCGAAGAATGCGGCAAGAGATTGCCCTTTAAGCGGTCGAGTGACGCGTTCAACCCCTTCCCCATAACTTAGGTTCCGCCACGGGACACGTTCATTCTTCGCCGGTGAAATATAATGGACAGGGGTGGAGGATGATTGATGCACTGCCGCGAGATTGATACAGTCGCGATTAGTCCGTAACCGCTGTCATTCCACGGTCTCTGTGATTGAAGGGTATCTGTTACTTTTCGAACTGCTAGCATGGATACCGATGTTGCATTACATACCACCCCCACCCTCCTCCACCACCTTTCGTCCGGAGTCTGTAAAATTAAATGTGTAAGTTAACCTTTTCGACTGTATTTTTATTTTAAATTTGGATCTTCCTTTTTTCAGAAATCGATATTACATATCTGGGGATGGGTGTATTTCGAATTTAAAACTTGGGCCAAAGGTCGGTTCCATCAGGGTCGAAGGATGAGATCATTTTTGTGAATGTGATGTTAAAATAGTTTCGTCTTGAATTGCATTGCCACAAAGACCATTTTACCTTGTTTCACCTAATTAAAGCTAAAAGTATTTACATGTGGTACATCCATATAAAATTGATTTTAAAGAAATAGTATTAATTAAAATTAATTAAAATAAAGTGAAAAAGGCCATTTTTGATCATGTGTAATATTTCGTTAGCAGAAAGTCGACCTATTGTGCCAACCGATTTCATATTGAATTTAGATGATTATTACATTTTATAACCGCTCGCACGTACCTATTTTCACCATGCCCGGTACGCAGCTCGTAATAACACTAATACGTGTTACGCTAAATTGAGACTTTGCTGTGTATGTGTTATTAAATTTTACCATATTAATATGTTGGTGAGCCGTGTGATACTTATGGAAGTGGATAAATGAATTTCCAGCAGAAATATCAAGGTCTGTGTGTTGTTCAATTCCATGATTTTGCGATAATTAAAATGTTCATTAGTAATAACTAGTCTGCGGATCTTTGTGCATTCCCGTTATGCTTCTATATGCAAACTATATGAAAACATGTATAATAACAAGGTTATTCTGTTGTTTTATAAAAATAATTTACGACAATCAATATTTGCATTGAGGTATACAAGCGAATATTACGGTGTGCTAAAAGGAATGAAATAATTACATTTCTGCAGCCGTATCACGAATAATATAGTTATTTTGAACATATGCTGCCATCGATGCAACATTGAAATGTGTAATTAAATACATGCTATTTTGTTTCTTCCCGAAATAAGAAGAATGAAACAAAGATACTCGTCTTGTTCGCGAGAAGAATGAAAAATTAGCCCGCGTCTCCGTCCACGCAATAGTCATCAACGAGGTTGACGCGTGTCACCGGCTGTTTTCGTTTTAATTAGAATAAAAATTTAATTAAAATGGCCACTCCGGGAAAACAGTTCTGCTGATTTTATTAGCGCCGACAGCCAATCAATTTTTCAAACAAATTTCCGGCCATGACCACGGGAACAAGGCCACGGTTTTTAATTGCAGATTTTCCTTTCGAGACGCTCCACAGATTTGTTAACAAAAATCTCGCTTCGAGTTCTTGAAATTTTTCGTAGGTACAGATTTCGACGAATTAAAGTAAATTAGGCATTTTTCTTCAAATTATCGATACATAATACTACCATATTAATTAAACTGCACTACAGTATAGAAATAGTAGCTTTCTTTTTTCCTCTGTTAAGTAAAAATTTATAACCAGTTATAATACTAAAAATTAAGGGGTTGAGCAGAGTATGTTTATAAAATTTTTCAGTGTAAATTATGGTTCTGGGGGGGTATTGTAAACAAACTGAATCGGAGTTAAAGACGAATCAGATCGAATGACCAAAATAGAATTTAAAGAAAATAAAATAGCCAGAGGGTAATATTAAAATAAAAATTTGTAATTCATCATGCTCTGTCAAAAATTTAAATTCACAACTGTTCCACGATATAAAAGTTCCTGCTTTTTTAATACGTTGACTGGCACGGCATAACCAAGCAAAATGGTCTTTGTAGTCCGGCGGAATTATTAATATAATTTTACACTTTTTTATTCTTGGCGTGAATAAAAATTCCGTTCCCACACGTTCTACGTAATTTAATATATGTTTTGTCTACGACGCCCACAGACTGTAAATTGTTGCGTTCATTTGCTCCCGGTATTTTCGTGTCTGGTTTTCTGCAGAAAATCGTTGTCTACGAATTTAGATGACCAATGCACTTTTGGCAATTTCATGCTATAACGTTTAATAGCATGGCCACGGAGGCGACTCTAGCCATTTTTGTCACATAGACAATGGCACCGCAGGCTTCCGTGAATTTAACGCGCGTCTCGTAGTCGATTGCCGGCTCCCGATCCCTGAATAACGTTCTTTTCTCCGTAGGCCATCGTGAATTTTATTTTCTCGGCACGCTGGCGGAGTGTATGGGCCGATAAAAAAAAAAAGAAAACTCCTAATAACTCGGCTTTGACTCGGAGCGTGGTTGGAGCTTGTGCCGGGGGACGGAGAAATCGATCGATCCGTAAATTGAACTTCTAAGACGGCTGCGCCTGAAGTGTGTGCACTCGGAAATTCGGGTTAAAATTGTCGTCGTTATGTGGACGGTACCTAAAATTGACGTCGTATCGGCGTCGGTAAAAATTGCACAATAAATTTTACGAATGTGGAGTCCATCTTAAACCGATCCCTAAAAGTGATCGTTAGAACGACCGCTTTCAAGGCGGCGAGTGTACACACACACACACACGCACACCAGTCGGAACCGACTATATTCTCTACGATAAACTTTACGGGCAAAATAATAAAATTTTCTATGTCGGTCAATGCTGTCGGTGAGCGGTAAATAAACTAAAGGATACAGTCTTCAGGGTGGGGGAACATGCGTCAAGTTTTTCAAATATTTTTGTACTGCTCACATCTTAGTGAACAGTGAAAAGATCGAACACGATATAATTTGGAGATGCATAATTATCGAAAGATGGACAAATGAGAAAATTTTGATATACACTTGTTTTTCGATCAAATCGTTGATCGGTTTTTCGAGTGTTGCAATTTTAAACTGAGATTTGTTGCGAGAAAAAACTGGTCGACTGTTCTGTGAATCATTGATATTCGAACGGAACTTTAATGGCCAATTAACGAAACTGCTGAGCGCCTGTTGTTTGAACTATCGCCAAGTGTCACTCGAGTTTTACGTCCGACAACTAAGATGCTAGCAGCAGACTACAATTAAGAAAACTTGAATTAGTCAAATCTGTAGGTGAGCTTAATTTACAGTATGTATCAAAGAAATGTGTTTGAACAAGTAATTTATCGCGATGTTTATATCATTAACATTGCCCACGATTAATTCAACATGTATATTTATTTTGTCCTCTAACACTTGCTTAATTTACCTAAATTACCTGCGTATCAGACCATTGGTTTAAACGACAGCTATTAAGATTAAAAAATATGCGTATTATGACCACGGTTATGAATTCATTGTTGGCCGGGAAGTTCGGAGTAACGATTAATAAAACGTAGCAACTTCGAAAACATTTCCCTGTAAAATTACCGTCGAACGATCCCGGCTGTTTTACGGCCTTAATCATGATTAATCAGACCACGAATATTCCTCGAATCAGCCTCCTGCCTAGTAGTATTAATACTTCGTTCAATTGTTCCGTGGATGGTGACTAACGTTCGATGACGAGCGAGCACCGCGTGCTTGCGTGTTTAATTTTCCCACGCGGAGTATCGTTTTTCTTTTTATTTTTGGCTCGGTATAACCCGCAGAACGCCAGGCAAATTCTAAAGCTGTCTTGAAATTTTCATTCGGCGCAGCTGCGCGATTTTTTACTACCACCAAAATTTAAACGTGTTCATGTTGAGTCAATAAAAACCGGGGAGCGAAACATTTTCCACCATCGTTCCTCCGGAAATCTCGTCGCGGGAGCCCCGGAGGTTCTCGTGTTTTTCCCTCGAATTAACATATCACTCGATCGATGCTCATCCCTTCGGCCGTTGTATGTTTAACTGAAACAAAAAAAAAAAAAGAAAGAAAAGTAGCCATTTTCACGGAGAGGGAGACGATCCGACGATATACGAGCCGAATTCGATTGCACTCCATTAAGCGCGCGTCGTTCAGGCGATTCCCGTGCATTTAAAAAGGGTATAAACGTCATTGTCGATGGGGGCGGACGAATTTTTGGTGACGATCCCTCTCCGTATGAGCATGACGATTGTGTGTCTCGTTTCGCGCGCTCGCGCGTATGTCGGTACGGCGAATTGTTTCTGTCAATTCGAAAGCTTTTTTTTTTTACAAAGGTATCGCGTGTGCGTGCGGGGAGGGGGGGGGGGGGTGCGAATAGAGCGGGAGAAAAAATGCGTGTAGACTCTGACACGGGGAACGGTAAAATAAAGCACGTGTGAACGGTACGTGTAGCATAAAATTCGTAACCGCGTATGGCGAATGTAAATCACGGAGGATTGGACGCGCATGAATTTAACCGGGCCGCATGTAAATTTTGAGTGGCAACAGGGACGAACGGGAGCATAGGGGAAGGCAAAGTGGACGGGTGCATGTAAATTTTATTGCAATCAACTATTGTAAACAGGATTAACGACGATGCGACGCGAAAACTATTTGTCCTCCCGTCTGGCTAGTCACGCCGGGCCGTGCCACGCCGCGCCGCTACGAAAGTTGGTGATTATGCTAACTGGTGTATTACCTGCGCCGCGGTGTCACGCGGATTACTTTGCTCGAGATTTTACCTGGTCCCAGCCGTGATCTTCGCGCCCGCTGCGAATGTCGCTCGAAATTGTACAGCTGAATGCTCTCGAGGTTTCTGGTTCATTCATTTGCTTTTACTGTGCGATTAAAATTCGAATGATTTTTACAGCGGATTTTTATTTACAGCGAGCGGACAAATTAGAGTCATGCGGTTTCAATTGAAACAGATACATTTATGACTAGAATATAGTTTCGTTTAAAATGCATTCTCGTTATTGTTAAATGAAAAGTTCGTATTAACTTATTACCTTAACGATTCAAATATAAGGATGAGACTAAATTCTCAGAGAAATTTACATGGCACGTTTTCCAATTCTTCTGTTTCTTTCTGTTTTAGGTACGTTTGGATTCTATGACCTGCAGTCCCCTGAACAATGGATAAGTAATTGAATACACGAACAGGTTCATTGTTCATTCTGCTCCTTTGTTCATTGTCACGTTTCATATATCCTACAAAGTGTGGCGTTGCAAAATTGAAAATGCTTATTGATCAGATTTAAAATTTTCAAACAAGCCCTTGGCAATACCTGATTTTTAAATGTTTTTATAATTCTACTGCTTCTGGACTACAAACATTTCAACTTATTAATTTGCAATTAATATAATAAATTCGTTTTCATTTATGAAAACTTACATTACAAAACTTGAATTTATATCCCCCCCTCCAAAAAAAAGTCGAGCCGTTCGGTCCAATTTTAAAAAAGTTATTCGTTTTTAAAGAGCGTGCGAATACTTGTTACACTGCCTGTAGGATTACCGAGTCGGTAACCATTAAGTCGCAGGTTTTATGCATTTGCCTATAGTATTCGCACAAAATCTGATTAATAAACAGACCAAGTTTCGAGCAATTTTTGTCGTTATAAAACAATGCAGAAAAAATGTGCATTTGCATAAAGATCGGCAATCTGGTAATCATGTATTGGACATCTGTGAACCAGAGCGTGGAAATTCCAGCATTTTTATGGAAGCCGGTTACGGGCTACAACTTTGGTTATAGTTATTAGCGGGAGGTGTGCGACTAGGTGTAATTTCAATAACATATCCGAGCGACACTCGCGGCTGGTTCTGATTTATTTCAATCGTTTGCTATGCATGATAGTGGAACGTTTTCATTTTGATGGGCCGTTTTGATTATCAATTTCCGTGGATTCCCGAGCCCCCGCGACAAACGTTCGAATCCCGGCAAAAACTGCCGATAAGGTCGAACGAATCGACACCCGCCGCGGCCCGCGGTCGATTTTAAAGCCGACGATTTAAAAAATCTGGCGTCTGGCGACCAGACGGCCCATAAATTCGAGACACTTGCATCTAAATTGTTGGGGGCTGCCAGCCGCACGCAACTTTATTACGCTCGCGACCGCTCGGAAGCGTTTCCTCCTCCTTTTTTTCCCTTCTTTTCCATCTAAGGGATTGGGCGAACCACCGGAGGGCGGAGAGAGGGCCTGACCAAAGGTAATCGATGAAATTCTATTAAGGGGACCCATAAGTAATAAATTATTTTTGAATCTAAAACAAACTTTGTAGTAAATTCAAGTTTTTATTTCTTAACTTATTATATAATCTCCATCATTATCACGGACAGTTTTCCATCTTTCCTGCAAATTTTCAATCCCCCTCTTATAGAAATCCAGGTTTCGTCAAGCAAAATATTTCTCAAGGTGCCTCCTGACATCTTCTACAGAAGTGAATGTTTTATTTCTTAAATAATGCTCCAG
>CM052118.1:9701995-9712018 GCA_028454245.1 Halictus quadricinctus | reverse complement strand
GGATAAACGTAAGCGTAATAAAGGTATTTAAGATAATCTATTGAAAATAGTACGATATGCAATATTATGACTTTAATTTTATTCGATATCAGATTCGTCATAAGTCTAGGTAAAGCAATTCATTTAAATATGTGCTCAATAAAATTCTGTCCAATCACTTATGCAATTTATACAGACGGTAGTAAAACTCCAAGTAATAAATCTGTTGGATTAGCATGCAGATGCGTTGCATTAAAGGTGAAAGGGAGTATTAATCATAAGATCTCGGTATTCGCATCAGAATGCATTTGTCAGGTTGAAGCTTTGGATATTGCACCAGGGAATAATAATCATTTTTATTTGTTCTGATTTCTTAGGTTAATTATCCGATACTAAAAATTAAAACTTATCAAAGAACGTTAAATGAAATATATAATATTTAACGAAGGCTTTATAATAATTTAATTATAGAGAATTGTAACATTGTCAACATCTTATCGATATGGTCGAGCACTGAGAACGTTAAATAATATAAATAATATAATATAATATTAATAATTAAATAATATAATAGTAGAACACTGTGCTATAGTTCTAATCGGCGAGACAAAATCGGTCGAGCATATCACAATGTTCGAAACTTTGGACTGATGGCTAACCGAACTCTGTTCCTTGAATAAGTGTGCATAGCATATGATGTTGGCTTAATTATAGGCAACGGGTTAACCAATTGTGCCGCGGGTACCGATGATCATCAGAGCTCCTGTAAAGTCAGTGTTCCATAATTAGAGAGAGGATACACGGCCACGGTACAGCAATCGCTAAAATTGCATTCAGTGACCGCAAGAATCTTTCACACCTTCGTCTAATTCGACGATTTCGAATTTGGTCCAGGATTTCGAGAAATATCTAATATCTAAACTTTATTTATAATTATTATTCAATTTCTAGTGGAACAAATTCTCTCGTTCTCGTGCTATCACTATTTGTAACGTTGACGCTATATTTTTCATTACGACAATTATTTAGGTTATGAACTTTATGGTTTCAATGTCTCTTCCAATAAACGCACCTATTGTATTTGCTACATTGTATTCATGATCGATAACATAACACTATATCTTTTTAAAAGCTGCAGCTAATTGTCCATTACGTAACATCTTTAGATATTTCATATCTTTTTGTTATGTATTTTATCTTATTTTTGAATACGTTGTGATATTCACTTGGTGTAAAAAGAAGTTAACTACGAGTAACAAGTGTAGTGGTTTCGCAATATAGATAACATTATATCGTGGTGCAATGAGAAACGAGATATTTATTTCATTGTATCATTAAAATATTATTTCTTTTATGTACGTCGTCCAAGTCTCTTTAATGAGTATTTAAATTGCATTTCTTAGACCAAACAGGAGATTATACATTTTATACTTGATGTAAACATTTGATAATAAGAATTTTATTTGACCATGCATTTATAGTTTGACTGTATAAAGATAAATTTTCTATCACTGCTTCGCCACGAATAGCATTATTCATTAGCATTATTCGCATTAAATCTGCTTAGTCTGGGCGCAGCAACGATTATAGCAGAGGGCACAAAATGAACGCGAACCGCCGACCAATGGAGTGATCGCAGAATTATGTCCACTACTCTCCGTGATTACGTTGTCAGTCCCGAGCGGTGTGGTTATAAGCAGAGAACACTATAGATCTTTACCGAGCGAATTTGAGATGAGCGGCGCGTGTGCAACAAGAGCGAAAATAGTAAATGTGTTCGTTAATTTAATTATTCGAAAACTTATAAACTGGAAAAATTAATATTAATCGACGGGAATAAAAAAGGCGGACAATACAGTAGCCAGAAATAGAACAAGAAATTGCGTATACATATACGAAGACAATAAATTTTGATAGATTCGATTTTTCACAGTCGCGCGATTGATGGTAGGACTATTCTATTCGGCGAGGATGAAATTCCGAAGCGCGAAACTAATTTTTCGGCAACACAAGAATATCATTAGCCTGTCAATCAATTCGTATTGCTGATCCAACTCCACGCGTCATAGCCAATTACCGTTTTTCCCGGAAGATTGGAAATTCCGTGACCAGAATCGATGTTTCTGTGTGTGTATTTTCTATACAAGCGGAAATTGAACACGCACAGCAAAAAAGGAGAAAGGAAATCTGGTTCAATTTGACGAATGTTATAGTAAAGTAATTGTAATACGATCGTATTCGTGACAATTCTCCCTCGTGAAATTATTCGTTTATTTGGTCGTAACACTTTGCACGAATTTATGTTCATTTCAAGCAATTCCGTCTTACAAACACGAGACATGCGTTTGCGATTTTAAGCAGTTTGAAATACAGTTTGCGGAAGTAGAAGTCTCTGTTGCAAAATTACCGTGTGTGTTTTCTAACTTAAAAATGCTACGGTCGAATTTTTGCGTAGAATGGATTTACTCGTTAATATTCTAAACGAAAAATGGATTGACGATGGAACATTATAATTTCAGTTTGGCTGAAAATGTTTGGCGGCCACTGAAAAATAACATACGATAAGCCGATGGAACCAATAACTTGGTCGACGAACAGGTTGATAATGAAATAAAAATATTCAAATTTAGCAATTTCAATATTCATTTCATAAAGTTTCGATGCAAACAGATAAAATTAATTTGTGCTTCATTCTCATGCTTTCCGAGACGGGAAATTTCTTCCAGTCATTTAGTTTCATGGGCCCAAACATATTCTATTTGGCATAATTGCTCGGCTATGAAAGTTCGTGTAAATTTACTTTGTAAATTTACGTGTTAAATTTACATTTTGAAGTTCTTTAGACTAGAACTTTGATTATCCGAATTATTTTGAATACGGATCAAGCGAACCAGATACATCACCATTTAAAGTATAAATCAGTAGATATGGAAAGATTTAATCATGTTCAATTTAAATTCCAATGTCAGTTCGGATAATCGAGGTTCTGCTGTATCGCGAATTAAACAAATCAATGGAATCGAAATTGTATCTTGTTTGGTATCAATTTAATCAGAAAACTGTCAGAAATACGCGGGTAAAACTTTCATGAAATAATAATTAAAAGCAAAGAAGTTTGTTATTGATTATGTGACCGCTATATCTAATCTCGTGTCGTGTTACACTTTTCTGGCGATCGTGCTTCCGAGCCCTTCAAGGTATACATCCCACGGTAACGGTAATAAACCTTTCATAGATATCGTGCGCATCCCGTTCGCATGAATCTGGACATTACTATACGGATAACATTCCAGATAAAGTTCCTCGGTGCAATTACGAGGCTTCAGAATACGAGCTAGCGCAAACATTACACAGTCTAGCGATCAACTTTTTCGTTTCCTTTCTGTCTGCCGGGGGATCGTTGATAGATCAACGAGGACATCAACTATTTACGAGCACGTTACCCCGTCGCGTACTTCGATTATGCGTGCGGTTAAGCTCGGAAGTTTGACATTGCAAAGTGGTTTCTCCAGTTCCTCGGCGAAGTTCACAATTTCGGGGGGGCACTCGTTGCTGGAAAAAGGGTTAGGTTTTGATTCCGCTCGGAGTTCGCCACTTCCGATAAAGTTGAAATTATATAGGTCTACAATGAAAAACTTTTACCCTAAACCGCGAAGTTGTTTGTTCTAGAGCAAACATAAGTTCGCCGTTCCCTTTTTATCGTTCCGCGAAAGGGATGGATTTACGAGTCCATTAAGACTTACTTCGGTTCGTCCAGAAAACGCGATTTTTCCCCTGTTAATGACTGAACTTCTTTCGCTGACAGAATCAAATCTTCCGCATTAATGGCCACATGCTACTCCGAAATCGAAAGTATCATTCATGTCCGTTCACTATGACTTATCAAAAGACTGCGGATTTTATACACTTATGTCGGAAATAGAAGAAACACACGATGGTAAAGAAAACCTCAAAAGAATTTTAGTTTTCATACTATTTTCGATTTATTAGAATTATTAACCCTTAAATGGCACGGCGTTTATCATCCTGGACTTGGCGACATATATAGAGAAATTTTTATGTTACTCTAGTTTCCTTAAATTTGTACTAAAAATATTAATTCTATTCCATTAGTTTTATTTTTATTCCTCTACATATTGATAAGTATGGGCAGAAAAATTCAGATGAATATCCATTAGATTATTAATTCGACTTATAAGAAATTCGCAGAAATCGCGTCACGTTTCGTTGAAGTAGCAAAACGAATCTTCCAATCTTTCGCGAGGAGGTCAAGTAGGTAGCCTAAATAATTTTGATAAAATGATTGCCTCTGGTTCCAGATTATTAACCAGTGGAAATTAGAGGAAATTTTTAGCGAACGTCGAGGCAGACTCGGTCGTGTAATCATTTGCCTGGCTGAGAGACGACCCAGACAGACGAAAAAGAGAAGCCCGATTTTCATCTCGAGAACCGTGCTCGTTCTTCCAAACGGAGTAACACGTTTACCAACGATTTCGGCGTCGCTATCACGTGCATTTTTCGCCGCGTCGGTTTCGAGTTTCAGCTTGAACCGAAGCCAATTCGCGATGCTTCCTTCGCCCCCGCGACGCGACGAATCATCCTGCCGCCATAAGGACGATCGTTATGGCTATTTATGATCGAATTCTTACGCCGCTGTTTTCGCGTAGAAAGTTGAAACGTTCTCCTCGTTTTACACTCAACCTCGTCACTGGTTGCATACATTAACCACTCTGTGGCCTGAATCTAAATTTTTAATTTCTACGAAAATCTGGAATATTTTCGTCGCAAATTTTTAACCCTACTTCACTAACGAAAAGCAGACGAAACATTTCAATCTCGTGATATTATATCATCTTTATGGATTAGATTTATTCTAAATGTTTGAGTGAATAATATTATCGTATATAAAAAAATTATAGATTAAGTTTTTAAGCAGTCGTTGCAAAGGGGAAGGTTCAATCTACAAATCTATAATAGATTCATTCAGAAAAAATTTTATTAACGGCGTTTACAGGCTATTCAATTTGTAGCATTTTCGATTAAAAAACGTGTCCTCAGTTTTTCACCTATTACGTCATGTGGTTCTTCATAGTACGTAATTGTAACACTATTCGCGACTGTTGAGTATATTCTCGTTCAATCTAGAGTTTCCTGCAAGCTGTTTTGTCGACCAGTTTCAGAAATTGTGTACAACTGAATTTTTCTCTCCGTTCCGAAACCAGTTGTTTCGATCCTAACATATAATTTCGTATCGTTCGATCCGATCACGTCTCTCCACTACGTTATTGTAGATCTCGCAGAAATAATGCTCAATGGAACGGGCTTTAATGGGAATTACAGTTTTATAGATTACGAATGTTTTTTTTTCTAATAAAATGGTTATCGGGCACGAGTTGAAGATTTTCGACTAAAGAGAATCAGAATAATAATAGCTTCCCTTCCCATTTCCGAGAGACAATATCAAACGTAGTTGGTGATTTTAATACGGTAGCTTTGAATCCGAATAATCGAGAATTCGAATAGATGGCTCTCCCCATACCATTAATCAACGTTGATCGATACTTTTAGGTAGTTGCAGGTTGCGAGAATTCTATTGAAACGAGGTCGCCGAGTTCTACACGGAACTATTTGCTCTAACAATAGATATATAGTGTAGAACGAAATTTACCGCACTCAAACCGATTAAAATAAAGGCTGTGCAAACATTTCATAAAATCGATCGTTCGCTATTAACGTTAACGGAATTGTTGAACGAGAAAACCGATTCCAGACTTCCGTTTTCTAATTTCGATTATATCTCATTTCTCAAAACTAGTTAGCCTATTCAGCAAACGCTTAAAATTGCGCATCTTTACACACGCATAACTCTTAAACTAGTGATCTCCTAGGATTGAAACATGGATTTTCGGAATTTTCTCGGCAAAATCTACAGGATCACATAAAAAAAAGTTACATATTTCTGGTTTCCTCAGGCAAAGTTTAACTCCATAATGTTATATATATCTCCTGTTTTTCTATAAACACTGATGTCTATTCATCTAAATTTTTACGGATTTATATGTATGCATTAAAAAGAAAGAGGAAGAGGTATGCAATAAAGAGAAATATGAAGGGTGTTCCAATATTTAGTGTACTGCCACCTCTATTGCCAACATTTTTGCATATCATTATTAAATTCGGGTATGGGAAGTTTCGAGATTACTTAAAAAAATCGAGGAATGATTTTTCTGAATCATCGCAATTGATTTGATTAGCGAAGCAGACACTCGGCTCTCAACCGTAAGACGATTTTTCCCACTTAAAATCACGATGGCGCGGCGCCGGAAAATATTCCGTTGCCGGTGCGGCGATCAAACATTACCCAAAAGTCTCGGAACAGTCTCCGTCTGCTCAAATACTCAAATATGTAGCAAGAACCATGATATTCTCAAATGGAAATTTCCGTTGCCAAGGAAGGCCTTCGTTCTACCGTAGAGCCGTCCCAAAGCGGGAGATGAAACGTGTCGCGTTCGAGTTTAAATAGAACTTACCCGGTATAACGAACGTTCGTCAAATATTTATACCGAATACTTGGCTGTTATAGGGGAACTTCCGAAAACCTATCTCGCCCAACTTGGCCCATTGTTCCCGACGTTCATTCATTCGATAGTATGTCGCCGGGAGAATAAGTAATAACGGAACCTAGACTTGGACTTTCTGAAAATGGGAGAAAGATTCGGTACGTTACCGTCGCTTTCTGTTCATTCGTCGAAAATGGCACCTGTTTGCATGGCTCGCGTAAACAATGCTCAGACACTGGTATAACGGAGTTTGTTTATTCACATTATCGCAGCAGTTTGTAGGAGAGACTGGGCTCGACTGATACTTTTTTTTGCAAAAATTCATTGTATAAACAAAACTGAAGACTCCCTCTGTCCCATAATAATAGTAGCAAGTGAATAAATTTTTCTAATTTCATCCGCTGATCGAAATCAATTGTTTTATTTCAGTTGAATATCAAACCATTGTAATAGTTACATGAAGAAAAGAGAGTTTGAAGAACGATGGTTCTAATACAAGTTTAAAATGCAGTAACGAAATTATTGAAAAATCCAGAAACTATCTGAACACTCGAAATAAAAATTAGGAGTAACATTTTTAATTTATTGTTTAATTTCATCTAGTTTTCTTTTATAATAAATGTTGCGTCCTATATTTATTTTCTTTTGTTATTATTATGGGACAAATTGAATTCATCGACTGCTACTATTATTATGGGACAGAGGGAGTAGTATTTTAAGTAGTAATTAGAATTTTCTTTGCCGTGCATAATTTTCTAGAATAAGAAAACTGATATCTATTGTATTCCCATAGGTTCTCCAATTGACAGCTATAGAAGAATTTTATTACTATTGTTTGCATTTCCTTGATGAAATATTTTTCGGTTAACAAATTTGCTTGACACTATCGTAATGCTCCCTATGTTCAAGTGTCTACGCTCCCCTTTTGATTTTTATGTGATACAAATATATCAAGCCTCCCTACGTATTGATCCTCCGCACAGTTCCCCTACTTGAGAAACGAGATCTTGGAACCGAGCAAATTATTTGCACATGCTTTTCTTAACCCTCATCCATTCCTCGTGTCGATTTCACACAGTTCTCGCTGATACTAAATATACATATAGATATTAGTTGTGAACGACAAGGATAAAGTTATCTTACCTTAGGTTTACTTCTCAATATTTAATTATTTATGTTGCCGGCATATTAATTTTTTACCATTGTGTTAATGTGACATTAAATGACAGATTAACCGTACCCACCGAGAATTAAAAATGACACGATTGAATTTATTTAGATTTGTATTGCTAACGTATGGCTATCTTCATAATGTCGATAATTGTGAAATAAAAGATCTGGAATCTTGTTGATGTCTAAAGATTGACTAATCTTTAAAAATGTCATAAATATCATTGTTATGATAAATGTTATCTTTCCTATTCTTGTATTAGTAGATAATTTTGATTTCACGTGAGTTTTGTATCATCGGTGTGGCACTCAACGTGTTAAATATTATTGAATGCATATAATGCTCGAATACTTTTCGCAAAACGATCGTATCCCCCGCTATACTCACTATACCTATACTGCTCGACAAGAAAGCAGGAACGAAAAATTGCTAGTCCACCACGAAGACTTTCTACCGGGAATAATTTAGGGGGAGAAAAAAAATATCGAGCGTAGAACTCGGTCGAAATGCATAGAACTTCTTTTACCGTGGCACATACTTTACGCCGTTACTCGGCCGTATATTCTGATATCCTAGAACTCAACCTTGTTCCCCGCAACCCATTTCAAAGCACTCTTGTGGTTACTTTGGTTCACCCAACTATACGTGTATTGTGAATTCCGATATTCGCGACCGCAGCCCTTCTCTATCCTGTGAAAACGTATTTTCTCCGAGTATCAACTTAACCAAAAATCTCCTCCGAAAGTTCCTTAGATCGTTGGCCGATCTATAGATCTATCTGTCTGTTTATCGGCTTGATTATACAGTGTTTTACGGTTCGGATCGTATCCCGGCTTTTTGTGGCGGACAGAAGCACCGCTACGGTTGCCAAACATTTTATTGTCCCTTCTGTGACGGTAATAGTCGTGTGTCCCGCAGTTTGCATTGTTCTTAATACGTTCCGCAACAATTAGAAAATAAAATGTGATAGGGGCTGTAGCTGAAAATGTACATAATATTTTCATATTTAACAAAGAATGCACCAGGCATTATTTCACGCAAAGTGGGTTTTAAAATCTTCCTGTTTCGCGTGGACATGGAATAATTTGTTTAATTAATTCAAAAATGGTGTACAGTCTAGATTTTTGTGCACAACTGGTGTCAATTGATTCTTTCCTCTTTCTTTTGGAAAATTGTCTGAATCGTTTATATGTATTTATACCTGTGATTTTATAAAACAGAAAAATTAAGTAGAGTTCTATTTTGTCCTAGAAATTTCGTAAGCAGAATTTTAAAATACAAGAAATCAGGCACATTAATAATATTAATAAATTGAATAATATTCTTACTTTACCTCCCCCTTAATTTGATTCCAATGGAATTAAGCGTGAAAATGATAATTTGCTGAAAGATCCAGTCATGTGTGTCTGTTTTTAAAAAATCGTATTTCGAAATCCAATGCTACTATAATTAAGCATAGAATCGCATAAATTTCCAGGTAAGATTTCTATTTAAGAAATGTTAGATCATAAACATGAGAGCAGAATATATCAACACTGAAACGGTAATTTAAATGAACGCACGGTAAACAAATTTTGTAACTGTATTCACCGTAATTACGTTTCGCATGGTTCCATCAAAGCTATTTCAATTTTCCTCTCGCGAGGATAATAAAGGAACTGTTTTTGTAACATTTACAGAAACAATTTGTCGAGCAAGGAACGTAAATACACTTCGTGTTAATATTCTAGTCATTTAACTGGAATACCTTTTGGGGGTAAAGCGACGAAAAGATGGCACCAAACATGGCGAGAATTTGTCAGAATACGGGCACTGCCGCCGTGAGCGGCCGCACGCATTAATTACTGTCGCATCTTTTCGACTACCGAATAGCAATTCGGTTGGCATTCATTCCCAGAGACCGTGTTATTAGGATGGTACGCTCGGTCATAGAATTCTCTAACAGCGGTGTCCGCAGTGCAGGAAAAACTGCACGCGAACTGGCAAATCACATTCAGAAATTCTCTCCAAAATCTGGTCAAATCAGGTTTCTCATTTCAAAACGGCGAAAAACATAATAAGAAATTAAGTTGAACAACATTTAACCCGGTTTCGTATTAGCTTCGTTCAAACATTTAGATTTATACATATACTATATTATATCTATATGATTATATATTAACCATAGTATGTTTACTATTTCCTACAAGTCTCAACCCTGATAAACGTATTCTGCTTCCATATTTTAGTTTTATACGTTCTTTCTGTCCTTGACCTTGAATGAGCTTGGACTAATTATAGTCACTGAATTCCTAATGAAAGGGACTATCATTG
>CM052118.1:9690688-9701895 GCA_028454245.1 Halictus quadricinctus | reverse complement strand
GACTATCATTGTAGGTGTTTAAAAAAGGGTGGTTCCATTTAAAAAACGTCAAGGTGACCTTGATATCTATAAAAATGACATAAAAACAAAATTTTTTTGCATCGTGTCAGCCCCATTGTACCATTCAACTTTGTCCTTACTATATTTTACGTATCTTTAGAAACAACAAAGATATTTGAGGTGCTAACGTTTGGTGACTCACCCTGTATATTATACATGTACATTATATTATATTTATTATACATTTGTACATTTTTCAAATCACAATATGTACAATAACCTTAATTTTTTACCGATAATTAGAGCATCATTTATCTAGATTCCTAGCTTAGTTTTAGCTTTTTACTGTCGTTATTAGTAAAAATCCTCTTTCGTTTCGGTTTCTACAAAATAGCAGAACAAATTATGTTCACGGCAAAGATCCACGGGCTAGTAACAATATTTAAAATTTGCAGTCACGACGGATAGTGGTATTAAAATCAGAAAAATACCGAATTCCAGACCCAGCTTTGTGAAACGCGACGCAACGCAGCACGCTGTGAAACAAAAGAGCACTCTCTTGGAAATGATGTTGCAAACTTGGTCGGAACGCTCACATTTCGTTATTGCCTCTGGTGCGTGCCGTGATTCCCTTTCTCGCAACGTGTAATTTCAGCAAACAAATTCAGTCGACGTTTGCGAATAAATTTCCAAATCATGCTAAACATTTTCTCGGCTATTTACGGTTTCTCGGTAAGAACACGTTTACCTAATTCTGAGAACCTGTTCCACAGTTTGATCGTTTACAACGAGTCCGGTTCGTTTTTCGTCCGAAAGTTAGTCCGAAACGAGTCCGAAAAATTATGATTGCATTTATTTAAATTTATTTAGAGTTTGGTTGGAAACGTATTATTTTGGGAAGGCCAGAATCATCTTCGAAATCTCAATTAAAAACGTGACTACTATATCTCCCTCTATTAGAATGAATAAAATCATGTCGCGAATTAAACAAGAGACTCTCAGGAATCATTCGACGATTTTTAATGAAATTTTCTCTCGCTGCTTTTCGGAAGACTTTCATTTGCATCCAAGTGTCTCTTCAACTTCGCCATCCAAGTTCCGGGGGAGAGTTTCACTTTTTAAATTCAAATGTTAATTCGTGCAATTAAACTTCCTTTTAATTTCGCCGCTGCTCGCCAACGTCATGCCGATTAACCGTGCAACGAGAACTCGTTTTTGCAAAAGTATTGGAATTCGTAGGAGCAAAACCATCTTGGATAAAGTTGAATGGAACCGTGATCATTTGCGCGGGGGCTTTCTGCCGCCGCCCTCGCCCCTATGAAATCATCACCGCGGAAAACGTTCGTTTCATTGCGAGCTAACAAGTTGCAATGCTTCTTTTATCAGCCCCCGTTGAATAGAAAAATTCATTGTCAGAGGGTGTGGACCAAGATGGAGGGTTCGCTCGATGCAATCTGCATAATTAAATACAAATCGTTTCATTTCCATTTTGCAGCATTATAGCTGTCTCTTTACCTCGACAAAAATGGCGTAACAGATTAAATTGAAAATCTGAATTGAACCATCTATTTATATCGAATTTGTTAAGGGTTGTAATAGATTAAAATCTATACAACGGTTGAATTTACCAATTTCTATTTACACACGATTTACTGAGAATTGTGATAAGTTTAAATCTATAAAGAAGTGGATCCTTCCAATTTCTGTTTATATAGGACTTAATGTGATAAATTAAAATTTATAAAGAAATAGAACTTTTTCAATATCTATTTACACAGAATTTAGTAAGAATCATGACTAGACAACGGATTTTGAGCATTTATGAGTAGGTGTAATTTAAAACAGTAAAACCATTAGAAAAATTAAACTACTGTTATATTATTTCCAACCTATTAAATATATTAAGAAGGAAAATAAATTTCTATTTCAGACAGAAAATGTTTATTTTGCATAAAGATCCATGACGAATGAAAATCTATGAAGAAAGTAGAATTTTCCAATTTCTATCTACACAGAATTGATTAAGGATCACGATAAATCCGTAAAGAATTCTTTGAATTTCACTAACAGAACCAGAGAATAACGGTTTAAACTTGAATAGGTGGAAATAGGTTTCAGAAGAATGTTAAACATGTTGATC
The DNA here is from genome assembly GCA_028454245.1 of Halictus quadricinctus. Lineage (NCBI taxonomy): Eukaryota > Metazoa > Arthropoda > Insecta > Hymenoptera > Halictidae > Halictus > Halictus quadricinctus. The sequence continues at coordinate 9,699,755 of CM052118.1, read as the reverse complement.
CAGTAACACGCTTCCGTTATTCTCCAGGAGCGTATATCACTCACGCGCAAGATTTATGGCTGGGAAAGACTAAAATTGCGAACGGCACGTCTGTTCTTACAGTTATTGCAGCTACTAAATTGCACACCGAACGCTGCGAGATGATCTTTAAGAAGAAACTGATAACAGGGAAAGTTGAAAAGTGGACACACGAGCTGAACGAACCACCCCCTGTAATAGCTTCCTGGACTTAGACCGTCATAAATCTTGCACAACAGTCGCCGAAACCCTGTCCCATTGCCCGAATCCCCCACTTTTCCTCCACTAATTACCCTACATTTTTTATGCCATCTGAACTTCCGCGTATCCAATAATCTTCTTCGGTAGTCTTCCCAGGGAACAGCTGGTTGGATGAGGTTTCGGTCGGATTTCGAGCGTGAGAACGAGTTTCTCGGAACAGGGTTAAAGTAAAATTCATCTTTCATTTTTCTTTTGCATTAATATGTCGGGAATACAAACCACAATCACAATACAAACCGTTTATTTTGAAAGTTATTTATTTTGAAACTTCTATTTTTCGTTGATAAAAAAAGTACAAACATCAAGTACAAATATACAAATTAAAAAATGGACTTACACCACTTTCAAAATAAACGGTCCACATAAATACATTACTAAATGAATATAAACACACATTATACAGAATAAAAGTAAACACATATTATTAAACCTTTCAATCTCATTAATTTCAATTGTTAATTCAAGTTCACTGTATCTGGTTACGAAAGAAATGAAAAACGTCAAATATTGCGGATAATAAAAATAATTATTTGCGCTGGAACGTAATTCTTTAGACTCGCATAAAATTCAACTGTATCTGTATTTTCTATTCGAATCTGTACGTGAAAATTGTACTTTGAGAATAGTTTAATATGTAGAATTTATTTGGTCCACATTTTACGTGAAAATATTCTAAAAATCGCGATTACATAAAAGTCAGTAATTTTTCACTTTGTTATGTTTTTTTTTTTGCGGGAAGTGCTGCATATTTATGTCGCCGGAGTAAATTGATCATTAGAGAACGAAGAAATTAATTGTTCGCTAGGGCCGTTCAACGAAACACAACAAGTATTTAACGGATCGATATTTCCTATTCGGATTTGAAATATACAGTGTCCAGATTTATCACGTACATATACCCGCAGCCTCGAGATTTGAATGTTAAATTCACCGGCGCTCGAGCGTTTCGACGAACCTCGCGATTTTCGTTCCGTTCGATTTTTTCGCTCCGTTCGTTCAATCTGGTATTCAAAGCGAGTCCCTTCTCCACGACTGCAACATTTTCGATATCTCTTAACCTTGCGCTCGCAACCCCATTTTGGATCACCTTCTCCGCGGCACCCTTTCCCATGGTTCCTTCTTGCAGTTTATACTCGTTTGTTCCGACCAATGTTAGCGTAACGCATACTTTTCCTCGTTGCTGTTTCCTCTCTCGTATAACTGCCAAGAATGCGATCGAGCATACTCGTCGATATACCTCGAATCTAGCGCAGAAGTTTCGCTCTAGCAACTCAATAATTGAGGAACGAAAAACTCAATGAAAATTTATCGTTTCGCGTTGTTAGACAACATATACAAACGGAACGATAATCTCTCTGTTAATTATCTCGCAAACTGTCATCCGACTAACTGTGTTGTTCAGCCACTGTGTTACATGTCGCGTTTCGTAATTTGTTGATTTGAAATAAAACTGGTCGAATTATTATCCTAGTCTCATTTATGCTTGTGTGAAGCGTATGAGGGGTTAACCCCTTGTCCTACAATATCGATTCATACTACTGATGAATAGACTGCGGATCTTTGTGCGTCTGAAAATGTTCAAAAAATGCAAAGGTCACTACTACTGAAAATTCGAATTTATTTGTTTCCACTTTCCTAAAATTTGCCGACGAAAATCGAAAATTGCGTAAACATCCGCAGTCTAGTGAGTCTAATAAATACGTTTTTAGTTTCCTTTAAACCGAAATAAAATACAGCTATTGAAGAACACACAGGCACACAATAGATATAAATTTTCTCCTTTTCTTTTTAAGGAAATTACGAATTACAAAAAAGTTCTAGTCACCGAAACCGTACAGTAAATCATAGTGCAAGGGGTTAATAAGTTACTTGAAGGAACAACATTTTCGTCTGGAGAACATAACATTTCGATGCCATCTGACATGTTCGCACGTTATACGAGGAAAACTGTGCCCATCTCCGCCGCGGAATCACATAGCCACCCTCTCCCTGCCATAAACGTCATTTTTCGTTCGGCGTCTACTACAGCTGAAATCCCAGTACATCCGAAAACTTAACCCTGTTGCCGCGATCCATTTCACGGCTATCCAGTTTATTCTTGTCCAGTTTCCAGCCTGGCGACTCGACCGCTGCGCTTTTCCCAGATAATACGAGTATATAGCCCGACGCGTGACAAGTCCATATCGGCGCTGCGCGGCGCGCTTTGCCCCGCCCTTTAATCCGATAACGCGCATCAGCCCCTGAAACTCTCTCCGAGGGTGAAGGTTCGGTAGGAAATTAGCCAGCCACCTACCGACTGCCTAGGCTCCGCCAAAGCACCGCGTGCGTTCACCCTTTACTCTCCGAATTATGTCATTCTTAGTTTTTATTGATATTCCACACGCCTCGATCTAACGAAGCCTAACGTGAACCGAAAATCAACGATTTTTCGGAATTTATTGCAACTAACGGGCGGAGCTAATCTTTTTGAAATTTCCGGGCCTATTTTATCACACTATTCAAATAAATAAAATAATTGTTTTGTTTCTCAGTTTCTGTGATTAAACCTAATCTCAATAGAAAAGCGTGAGAAACTTTTATTTTCTTTTCGGCAGCGTTTTAATGGAAATGGAAGCTCGAAGTGCCTGCGGACCATAAAGGGTTAAAATTGCTAGAAATTTTTATTGCCAGGATGATTACTCCGGGGCAAGTGACGGTCCAATTATGAACTCCGCGGTATACACGTCCTTTGCCTCGATGTATTTTCGAAAAAACTTTCAATCCGATTCCATTGGAACTTCTTAGTTCGCCCAGGAAAGTTCGGATTAACCAGTAATCAATGATTGCTCCACTTTCTCTGATGTTCGAGAGGAAAAGAGGCGATAGAGAGAGAGAGAGAGAGGACCATCACTCTCCTATGTACGTGTAACGAGATTTATATTTCTTGCGAAGGTGGAATCTGTCAAAATAAAAGTATATAAAACCAGGGAAACAGGTTGTTATCCCAGTTAAAATTCCGCGAAACTTTTTAATGAGGAACGCAGTGGAAAGTCGCGCACGTATTTATTGGTTTGCCTTCTAGCACGCGGAACTTCGAGAAGAAATTGTTGTTTCTATGTATCCCGAAATTTGTTGACTTTTGTCAGCGGAACGCTGCTACGTTCCGGAACTGTGCCTCGCCGTTCCATTTTTAGGGATGTTCTTATAACCTTTTCTTTATTTTATTCTAAATATATAAATTCTTTTTCGAAATCATTTATAGGAAAAATTTTCTTCAATTCTTCTCAATTGAAATTTCGTATGACCACTGAAAATGTCGCTGCACACGATTGTGTTTGCGAGAGACAAAGAACTTTTTGCACACGTGTTTATGTACCATAAGCAATCAGAAAAGAGAAATTCATTCATTATTTAGAAAATATTCCATTCAACACTTTGGACCGTGGCACTGACGAGATTATAGAATTATACGAGCATCAAAGCGTGATTATACCAAGTTCCAGAATTTTTGTTGTTCAGAAATTTTCGATTCACCTCGATTTCAATCCGTACGTAGAAACGGTTCGCGTCGCTCTCCCGGAAAGCAAAATAAACATGCACACTCCCGAGGGAATAGAATCTTTTCCGCGTCGTGCTTGTTCTCTTCAAAGAACGTTGTCAACGGAAATTTATTCCCGTCGATATGAAACGCGCTAGTTAATTTTCCGCGTCGGTAAAAAGAAACACCCGAACATTTCGGAAACGAAGCGAATTGCCCTGAAAGTTAAAACGTTTACGTGCCCAGCGTAAAGAACACTTATTCCAGCGATTTATTTAAATAGCAATATAACCAAATTTCGAACACGTAAACTCTATCCAATTGTTCTCTGTTTCCATAAATATCTAAGAAGTGACAACGAAGGATTCACTTAACGAAAGGAAAAAATAAATTCTTAAAAGCTGCGGCGATTCAAACACGCAAAAAAGTTTGAGTGTGTAGCATTTAAAATGTATTTTTTCGTGAATCGAGTGTTCAAATAATTTTCCGATCCAGCGTGTATTAGTCGAAGAATAAAATTGAAAGTTTCAAGACAAAGTGCAAACTAAGTATAATAAATTTCTCTCCGATAACCTGTAAAAGAGTGTATAAAGTTAAATGGTGCTGCGCTGTTCGGTACAGTTCTATTTTAAAAAAAGTTATGCTTGTCTAAAGTGGACGGTACAAAGCCGCGCAAACTTTTCCCGATAGGAGGTAATATTTATGACCGAACCCAGAGATACATTTCTCTCGATCATTCGCGAATGGTCCGCCGCGAATGCAAAGTAATCGTATTCCGTAATAAATAGTTAGCCGGCGGAAGATTAAAGGTCCTCGCGAAAGACGAGCTACTTTTCAATCGTCTCTTCGACGGTATCAGAGGTTATTTCGTTTGAAGGGTAAATTTCATCGGGCTCGGACGCATAAATTTGACCGAAGCGCAACGTCTGAGGCATAAATTTCGCCCCGAAGTCTGTATTCGCCCTGTTCCACCCCGCCGAGGATCCCGGTATCCTAGAACTTAACCTCGTTCCCTTCAACCTACATCGAAGCACTCTCGTTTATTTTCGTTCGACTTTCCAGACACGCGGGATCCCGCGGCATCCCACGGACTCCTGGGACCGTAAGCTGTTTGTTGGCTCTCAAAGGTCCTTTATTGCGAGCTATTCACGATCATTTCTTTGTTTCGTTAACAAATATTATTTCCTGACAAACGTTTCCCCCGCATTTTCCTCCGGACACAAGCTTTTTTCTTTCTTCATTGCGGTACCGTGCGAATTTCATTTGACCGTTTTTACGCGTGGCAATCAGAGTGAGTCTTAATTAAAATTTTCGAACGTGGAAGCTAAAGAAACTTTCGGGATTCTTTTCCCAGCGAAATAAATGAGATAACAGTTTTTGGTTTTCGGTGAATTATGAAGGCCAGCAATTATTTTTTCAATATTTTAAATAACCAACCAGAACTGTATTTGAGCGAAAGTTTAAAACTTTTCGCTTTTTCACCGCGGCTTTACACGTGTTTGCTTGTTTAAGAAATATTTTTTAGCAAAAGCACGCAGGGTGTCCCAACAATATTGTATTTCCTTAACGCTTTGACTGCTAAACTAGAAACCTCAAAAATTCCATATCAAACTAAGTTATTTAATGAAATCAAAATTTAAAAAATTAAATGTGTGAAATACAACATTTTTTGGTATATGAAATATTTGAATTTTTATCTAAATTTATCATATAATCTGGCGTTTTAATTCACTACACGTAACTTCTGGAGTCCTACTTTTAATGTTACTATATTTCGTATTCACAAAAATTGTATTACTTTCATGTAAATATATAGGTAACTGTTTATTAAAATTTTCATTATTCACACAGTAATGAACGAAACGCTACCGGAGCTGAACTTCACTTATGAGCCGCGCGTAATTAGTATGCCCGATCGTAACAGATGCAACTGTCTAGGACAGTGTAAAACAAAGACTATAGTGCACGGTAAATTGCCGCGGACTTTATTTGCTTTATCGCGTAGTAAAACTATCCGTTGATGTAAGAAGTTTTTATTTCATTTCTTGTTTCGTACATTAAATCGTAAACACGTCTATTGCATTAGCGCCTATGTTCTAATGTTTGTGCATCCCGTAAAATTGTTACTGTCTCCGCAGTTTCGCAGACTGCTCAACTTACAGGTAATTTCGGTATGTAGCGGTTTTAATCATTAATTTACCAGAAACAGGTTATTTCGAACTGTCGAAGCACCGGGTCGTGTATTATGCATAGTCATATTTTAGATATTCAGATAATTCTCCGTTTCATAAAATAAGCAGCAGAATATTTTATTTCGTCAGTTTGCGAATCTAAGTTAATTAATCCTTTTCCTGGAGTGCTGTCAGTCGAATCAGTTTCAATTTCCAGTATTTTCACTTTTCTCTTCGGAGAAGTATTAAAACAGAAAAGCATGTAACAGTGAATATTACCTAACTTGTAGGTTTAGTATGGATTTATACTACTTCTATTATGCCAACAATAATAAAACCAACTGTTTCAAAATGCGATAAACGTATATATGAAAACGATTTAATTTGATTCTCTATAATTGTGAAATGTTGATACTAAATAGATAAATTTTTCAGGGCACGAAGTGTACTGTCAATAAAAGATTTAAACAAAAGCATTATATTTTGCTAACATTTGTCGGAACTACTGTAATAAGAAGGGAATTTTTAATTGAATAATGATTTGATTTCTACGTACTAAATGTAATATTTAAAATCAGCTCTTCAGGTTTTGTCGGTTTTTATAATTCTATTGGCGGTGTAATAAAATAGATATTTTTCCACGGATAAACCGACTCGTCAGTTTGTGTTTGCTGTAATATTTCTTGAGACTTGATTCGATTCCCGACGTGAAAGAGTAGACACTGGATATAAATCTCGGAATTCCTAAGGATCTCAGGATGTGTGTCCCCAGCCCATATTCCGTTCGCATCATGGGTTTTACTCTACGTATATGTCACACAGGATTCGAACTATTGGATTACAACAAGGAACATCTGTATGGACGTCAGAACAGACAGTATATCCTCGAAAGAAGCACTCTAGATACATCCGTGTTTCACCAGGCTCACAGTTTTTGTTTTATTTCTTCTTCTAAAGATTCCTTTCAGAATTTCATATTTTTATGATAACACGCCCGTATATTTACGTATGTCTACGTACATCTCTGTCTGCAAGTTTTTGGAGAGAAAAATATCAAAGTAGAGTATTTCGATAAATATGCCAATTAAAATCGGCAGGTATGACTAATGAGCAATCGGGAAAATTTTTCACTTGTTCTAATGAATAGCCCGCAAATCATAAAAATTCCATATGGACAGAATCAAATAATCTTTTATCATAATGTTTGTTTTGCTTTTGTTATCACAAAGGTTTAAAATATAGCTCTCTTTTCTTTTTCAGGAGCAAGTGAACGCCCGATTGGTAAGTGTTTGCATTTCGATTTAATTCGTAGTGACTGAAAAGTTTGAATAAACTATATTATATTTTTTCGATTCACTCGCTTCATTGAAACCGTTAGAATTTATATTTTTCATTAAAAATATCGTGTTCTACTTTAATATCGGTTTTGAGATACAAAATAGTTTTCTGTAGAATAATTTAATACAAAACCGAAAGCACTGCACCACAACTTTCGCACATTTCATTTGCACTTTTAGCAACATACCATTGCAATCGATGTTACTGCGCGGGTTAATTGTTTTAATTGTTACCGTGGTAGCTTGAACAGTGAGTTAAAAATTGCCATAAAATTAAACCTTATAATTGGCCATTACAGCGTGTCGTTAAATAATTTAATCTCTACAAATAGCTGGCAATAGATACACGAGGATCGTCGGCCACGTTACAAATGCGGTTCTAGACAATAGTGCTGAACAATTGATGACGTGATAGTGGGCAGCGAGAGAATGCCAAGTTAACTAAATAATAGATAATGCCCAAGAGCGGACCATTCAAATTGCAAGTGGCTTTGAATAACCGGCTCTCGACAAAACATTATGTTCTAAATCAAATAATCTCACTTTTATCAATACGGAATTAAAATTTACGACTCTTCCGCGTGCGTAGTTCTATCATACCTAATCTGCGGATCTCTGCATAAAAATTCTAAGAAACAGGGGCCAAGTGAATAGTATTTTCTTTCTTTAATCATTTTAGCGAGTTAAAACAATCGATGTTTTGAAATTGTCTTGCACTTCGGACTATTTTATACCCATTTTTGTCATCAATTCATAACATCTAGTTATGTCTAACTTTTACCAGTTCCATTACGAAGTTAGAATCGCTCTGTGACAAATCATGCGAAACTGGTTTAGCATCGTATCCACCGCATCTAGTGTGTATGCTTCCCGAATAGATCCGCTGAAACAAATAAAGGAACCTTATTTCGAACAGCAAAACAGTTAGAAGCAAATGTTGTTGCAGGATCAACGGGAAGCTGTCCCAGAAAATACAAACCGGGACTGGTAATTTTATATCTATTCTTTTCGAAACTTGTACATACCTTGAAGTCGCGCTAGACTCTTTGTACTTTCTTTCCCGGTGTTCACCGTGATCCAGGTCCGATTCATGGACCAATACGATACAACAAGACTCCGGGAGATTCGAGAGGGATCAGACATGAATACAGACGGAAATTTTGGTTCGTGATATCTGAATTTCGATGATAAAAAACAGTCTGATCCGAGAAATATTATTAGACGATCGCAAAAGTTCGTGCCTGTTTTGAAAATGAAACAGAATTCTTAAATATTTGCTGTTTAAATCACAAGTGCCAATAACTACTGCAGTGCCAGCAATAGTACAGTTTACCTTACGACAAAATAGAATTTCATATCAATTTAAAGGGAATTAGGGGCTCGGTCTTCGTAGATTCGCGATAAGGTAGAGCGACTACATTACCGACAAAAATAGGCGAAAAATGGTTTTATGTGCCTCAACTTTTCGTCCTTATATAAGAACATTTTGTCGCTGGTAAAGGGCTCGTTCGAAAGAGGAAGGTTCAATCTAGTGCGCGCTGGTCGGGAGCTGCCGAGATTATGCAGATATTTGGTAATATAAGCGTTCGAAGTAGGCCAAAAATTGACGATGCGCATGCCGTGGAATCCAAGCATTTTTCTGCCATTGGATAAGTTTTCTGTATGAAATCGAGAGCAGCGCGCGCTAGAAAATATCTCCAACTAGAAATTCAGCTATATTTTGTCTTGATTCTCTGCGAAATAAAGCCGAAAACTTGAAGCAC